>CALYLW010000018.1:2313625-2913625 GCA_944989445.1 Ampullaceana balthica
TATTTACTACTCTGCACGTCCAGTGCTATATAAAAAAGTTATGAGTGGAAGGGGAGGGGCGGTGGTCTTGGGTCAATGTTGTGGTATTGCTTAATTGTTATTTAGCTGACTTTCTTAGCATTTACTGTCATGAGAAGTATGAACAACTTACAGCTACTTACTTTTTTTTCGTGCCAGCTTTACTTTAACATTTTCCAATAATATTGTAGCCGAGTGGTGGCTATGAATTGTTAGTTGGTTGTTGTTAATTACGTCACAATTAACACAAACAAGTAAATGAAATGCAGGTAGGTCTCCAGGACGATAGTTCGTATAATATTTATTAGAATACTAGTGTATTACCCGTCAAAAATGACGGGAGTTTTCAAAATGGATATATTTCAGTTTTTGTAATTGTCCCTTTTGCCTGAAAGCCGCATAGTAAATAATCAGAAAATGTAGAGACCAAGAGAGAAAAATTAAATCTCTTTTCCATATTGAAAAACTTTATGCGGACATTTGCAAATAGTGGTGTGTGGCAATATATTTTTCAAGGTATTTTTTTTAGCGTAGCGGTGGGCTTTCTAAAATTTAGCGTTACGAACAGACATAGCAGAGTATATTTTGATTATATATACGAATATATGTGTTATGAGAAAACCTCCAAGCTTAGGTTTCGCGTTATTTAAGATTGCATGAATAATAATGATATAATCATGATAATAATATATGCCTAGTGAATTACACACATCATACATTGATACTGCAGCAAAGAAGTTCGAAGTGTTAACAAATATTGCTGAGGAGTCAGCCGGACGTTAACTAGCGGCATTGAGTAGTGCGCATCAATTATGAGTGCACCAATAATACAGCACAGTGCGTTAAAAATAAATTATGTGACTGTAATGTGATACACATCACGCATATCTGTTATTTGAAGCCGTTTAAGCTTAATCGATGATTATGACTTGTCAGTTTATTCGCCCATTTGTCCATACATTATTACCACAACTTTATCAAAACATGTAAAAAAATAAACTGTAATTTTACACGTTAATAACTATTTATTTTGCATGAAACCTAGTAAGCAAAGTTTGTCATAGGATAACAGAAAAGATTAACTTATCAACTGTTAATCATATTTACAATTTAATATACACGTGTTAGTAATTCACATAAACGTTTTTATTGTTGTCAAGTCAGCACCTTTTCAAGATCTATTATGACTTGTCAGATTATGCGCCCATTGGCTCATACATTATTACCTTTATATTATCAAAAACATGTAAATAAAAAATTGTAACTATTTACAAATATGAATAACAACGAACTATTTATTTTGCATGAAACCTTTGAAGTAAAGTTAAGCACTGGATAAAAGAAAATATTAAAGTATCAACAGGTAATCGTATATAAAATTTAATATGCACGTTTTAGGAATTGTAATAAACGTTTTTATTATTGTCAAGTCAGCACCCTTCCAGTTCTATATTAAAAGAAATATTTGTTATTCAAAATTAGTCTAAGACGCATTAAAATATTACATGTAAATAACAATTTAAAAAAACTATTGTGGGGAGGAGTCCGATTTTTAAATATGTTATTTTTTTAAACATACAAATATGCAATCTCAAAGTGTATAAAAGAAAAACAAACGCTAAACTGAACCATAAGTTGACAAATTTCATTTGCAGTAATAAATAACGGCTTTGTAGTTCAAAACGCATCGAAACTTGACAACCGAACGACAACCAATTTTAAATTTCATAAACCGAAAAACGAATGATATATATTAATATAGAAAATTAAATTTATAATTACGTACATAATATTGACATGGACACATACACAAAAAACGGACATTTAATACAAAAAAATAATAATAATATAAATCACATCAAATAAAACATTGCTCTTTTTACTTCGTTCCCTTCATACATTAATTAAAGCTCAAATAATGACGTCACGTCACAATATTTTATGGTGAGCAACACATTTTTAAATCTCGAAAGCAACATATCGGGAGTTACCTCGCATAGCGTCAGGACTGACAGACACTACTTGCGTGACAGATTGCAAATTATGTCATTTAATTTTCTAAGGTTGACACAGTAACTGACGTCTAAGTATTTTAACAATGGAAACACAGTGTACAGTTCTACTACAGCCTATGTTCTACTACTGTCCCTGCAAAGCTAGCTAAACACTGATCTACGATATCGTTCTCCGATGTTGTTCTCCCCAAACACTCTAACCCTCGCCTTATATCCTCGGTTTCCCTCGAGGTGTCAAAGTTTAATCTGTTAACCTGCGACCCTTAATTTCCACCCCACGAATACTTTCCCGGGTTTATCCGTGACTATCTTTACAAGTCACAATGATAAATGACCACTGTCTTCCTTACAACCAACGCCCAATAATAGCTGACCCATCGACCAGACGTGAGGTGTTAGGTGTGTTCCCCACGTTCCGTGGTCCATTCAGAGTTCATTGATACACTGGCGTGGCCGCCGGGCGTGAGCGCATAGGCGTTTTCCCACGTCCTACGTCCGATTCAGAATTCATTGATAAGATTTATGCGCATCTGACCACCCAACATCGGGGTGGCCGCAACTGAGCGTCAAAACGAGCACGTGACATTCCTTACAAGCAACCATGATATATATACGCCAATTAATAGCTCGTCCCTCGACAAGACGTGCGGTTTAAGCACGTTCCGTGGTCCATTCAGATTTCGTGGATTTAAGGGCGTGGCCGCGAGGCATGTCCCACGTCGACATTGATAGATTTAAGAGCTCTAACCACCGACCATCGGCGTTGGCTTACTGTAACATGCTAAACCAAGGATGCTAAACTATAGTTCATCGTATTTACCGTAGGCACCCTATAATTCTGAAGGGGCCGTCCATAAAGAACGTCATGCTCCAGAGAGAGGGGTGTAAGAATGTGTGACAGTTTTTGACAGGGGGAGGGGGGGTCCGGCCATGTGTGACGTCATGCTGTTTTATATTAAATTTTAATTATTTTGTTAATAAAAAACAAAAATTTTGTTCGAAATTGTGACGTACTATAAGGGGGGGGGGTGTTCCTAGATTTGTGACAGTTTGTGACAGGGGGGAGTTAAAAATGGTCAAAAATAGCGTGACGTGCTTTATGGACGGCTCCGAACACACTACCACAATATTTAACGATATCTGGTTAAATCCAACCTTTTTATAACTTTATATTATTATTTTTTATTATTTTTTGCTAACATTTACTATTAATATTTATTTTGCATTATACTCTATTCCCACATGTCCACTTTTTTTAGGCTTTGTGTGAAATCCTTCAAGTTGTAATAAGTGCGTGTGTCTAGCATCCCAAGAATTATTGGCTGGCAATAATCTCTCAGTCATACTACAAACTTGGTGGCTATTAAATTCAATTTATAAAAGTATATATTGAGGTGCGTTATTCAGTTGATGATTATAAATGTAATATTGGAAACTAAAATTTAAATATGTTTCTTTCCCTAGAGAAAAAATAATTTATTAGCTATTACAAGTAATTATAGCAGTACTGATATTTTTCCTAAATAAATATTTTTTAAATGACATATTAGAAGGTATGTTTGTGGGTGGTTTGGGGGGGGGGTGTGAATTTATTTATTTTTTGTTGACAAATAATATTTTTATTTTTTTAAAATTACAAGCAAATTTTAAGGAGTGATATGCAATACTTAAAAATGTTTCTATTTTTTAAAATGTATTTATTAATATTGTCGGAAACAATCGAGTACAAGCATTGAAGTGCAAAAATCAACCGGAAACATGCAAAAAACACCCAAGGGAAAAGTATCTATACAAAGAGCAGGGCCGGCCTAAGGCCATTGGAGGCCCTAGGCGAAGTGAATTTGGTGGCCCTAAATGTAATAGTAAAATAAAAAAATAAATATGGAAATATTCTTGTGCGAGGCCCCACTAATGATAAGACTAATTGGAGGCCCTGGGCGGCTGCCTAGTTTGCCTATGCCTATAGCCGACCCTGATGTAAGAGGTAAGACTGTAAGACTTGTAATAATATAAAATATACACATAGTCCCCCCCCCCATAAGGAACCTGATGATGACAGGAGGGTGTCCTTATTTTGACATTGTCCTTGAACAGGGGATCTACATTTTTATTCACTTACTGACTTACCATAGCAAGTTTAAGCATAAAAATGGCGTTTTCGTATTTTTAAAAATAATACTTACTAAAATGCTCTAGGAAAAATTCATTTTGAATTAGGATTTAGGGTGATTATAATATTTTATAATATTAATACGCTATTTTTAAAACTTATTTTGTCCTTAATTTTTTTCTTGATACCGTTGTTATAAAAAAAAGTATTACGTAATAGTAGTAAAATTGTTAAAAGTAGTTAAAAAAATATTAGATTAGTCAAAGCGCGTGAACCTCAAAAGCACGGGGCCCAAGGCGGTTGCCTCGTTCGCCTTGTCCTAAGGCCTGGGCGGTTTATCCAATTGAGCTTATTACATGTATTTATAATTTGATTTGCACAGTGACATAGTGAGGGGGTGGGCAAGGCGATAAATGCTACGGCTATGGGTGGCACTTTTCTAATTAGCTTCTAATCTAAACATTAATCATTAAACAATGATAAGGATGTGGAGTTTTTTTAATTTTTAAAATAAATAAAAGAAAAACCATGGATGAAATTAATACAAATAATAAAAAGGAAGAAAGAATTCTTAAATAAATGAAATTTTCTACCGCCAAAACTACAAACGACACAGTGGATTTAAGTTCTTCTGATACTTAAATTAAGCTACTGAACTTATTAAGAAGTAAAAGGTTGAAGTTTTCATTTAAAGGAGTTTTAAAAAATAAAAAAACAACTTTACCTGGCAGTTGTGATGATAACACCGCCCTTCAGTGTGATTTATGTTATGGCTTTGGCTTAAATCTTACATTGATGAACATCATTCATTAAAATGGCATTACTTTAAATTAAAGGGTTACAGAAAACTTATCCGAAAAATTCATTAAATAAATTATTTCAAATTAAACCATACCTATTTAATAAATTTATTTGAAAAATATAAGACTCGGTGATAGTAAATAGTAAATAGATACTTATATAGTAAATAAATGTCAGTGATTATCATTATGAGTATGAGTCATGAGTGAGTCAACTCAAACAATGTATTTTGAATTACTGATTACTGAATTATTACTAATTACTATTATTAATAATGGAAGTAGTTACAGTGTCAGTAGTGCCAACACTAAAGCAATTCTCTACCCTCACTCTTATTGAATGCCTTCTGCATGAACAAAGTCCATGTGTCTCTAACAAAAATCAGTTTATAAATTTGATTAGACAACTAGAGAATGGCTCTTGGGGTTATGTTGGTCAAATTCTTCTTGACAGATTAGTCAAATTTCATAGCCACAAGCTTACACCAAGGTAAGCAATATTTTAAATATTAATTATTTAATATGAGTTAAAATTTAAGTAATTATAATGAAATGCCACACCAATAATTCCTACTAGTCCTAGATTCGACCCGCATCATAGCATACGCCGCAGATTTGCTCATAGATAGTGCAAAGAAAGAGAGAGGGGAAAGAACGGACACCAACAGCAGCACGAAGAAATGATAAATGGGAACAGCGCAAGTGAACATTGGGGGGATCACCAATGCATTTTTGATCTTGAGACATGCGCACTGGGGTTGAGCTATCACCCCCTGCACCACCCTGGCTTGCAAACCACACACTGATTGCTCGACCCTAGCGAGGGTCATTCGTCATGCTTGCTTGCTCGCGTCTTGTACTTCTGCTTCTCCTAATTTCTGGATAATTATATATATAGATAATATGCATATATTAGTGATTATAATTAGTTTTAAGTTGAATTAAGACTAATTATTGTTATATTCATAACTGACATGACCAATTCAATAGGCTTACTAGGTAATAACCATTTTTTAAAATAAAATAAATTTATTAGATAAATTTATATAAATAGTAATAGAGACCCTGGTAATTACAGGCCTGTATCACTTACTAGTATCACCTGTAAATTACTAGAACACATAATATATAGTAGAATAGTTAACCACCTTGACAAATATAATGCCCTATGCCCACATCAACACGGCTTTAGAAAAAACAGATCATGTGAAACACAATTAATAGGTTTAATAGATGAACTATCAAAAGGCTTGGACAAAAATGATCAAATGGACACAATATTACTAGACTTCTCAAAAGCATTTGACAAAGTTCACCACCTTAGTTTACTTAAAAAACTTAACTACTTTGGAATCTCAGGTTCCTTACATCACTGGATCCAAGACTTCCTTTTGGGCAGGGAGCAAACTGTAATAATTAATGGATCTAAATCTGCACCCATAAAGGTTAACTCAGGAGTTCCACAAGGAACTGTGCTAGGTCCCTTACTCTTTTTAATTTATATAAATGATTTACCCAACAACATCTCAACAGGTACAAAAGTTAGGTTATTTGCTGATGATTGTATAATCTATAGAACAATTAAATCAGAACAAGATAGCAAAATTTTACAAAAAGACTTAGATGAATTGATAAAATGGGAAACTAACTGGAGTATGTCTTTCCACCCAGAAAAGTGTCAACTGTTAAGAGTAACAAAGAAAAAGAAACAAATAAATTCAAAATATTACATTCATGGAAAAGAACTGACCCAAACTAAAGATGCAAAATACTTAGGAGTCTTAATAAATGAGAAACTATCATGGAATCCCCATGTCAATGAAGTTATTAAAAAATCAAACAAAACCTTAGGCTTTATAAAAAGGAACTTTAAAAAATGTAATAGAGATATAAAACTAAAATGCTACCTCACTTTGGTGAGACCTGTACTAGAATATGCATCTTCTGTATGGGACCCATCCACCAAAGAAAACATTGATAAACTAGAACAAATTCAAAAAAGAGCTGCCAGATTCATTACTGGAGAATATTCGAAACTGACAAGAATAACACCATTAGTTAAATCATTAAACCTTGAAACACTAGAGGATAGAAGAACCAAGAGCAAAGTAGTAATCATACATAAAGCAATTAATTCTAATTTAGAAATACAACACAAAGATAACTTAATACAACCCTCAGATAGACATAAGGATAAAAACACCTTTCTTATTCCGTATGCAAGAACAAACACATACAAGTTTTCCTTCTTCCCGTCCGGAATTCGGGCGTGGAATGGGTTGCCTGAAGAATCCAGGAAAACCAACACTTTATCAACATTTAAATCTCTAATAAAAATGCAGGACTAAACACAAACCATAGATAAGCGTAGGACGCAATAATCTTCTGCATAGAAGGAGCGTCTATAAACAGATAAGATAAGATAAGATAAGATAAGAGGGTAAAGTTACGGTAAAAAGAATGATAGGCTTTTTCTAAATATTCATAGACATACTGCATATTATTATGCAGAAATGATCATATTTTAACTTACAATTATGACTTACATTTTCATCTTTTTACAGGATCCTGGAGTCACTTTTACCAATGAGTAGTAAAGAGCTTAATCTAAAAAAATGTCACCTTCTGACAGAAGAATGTCTCAACATAGTCATGAAAAGGTAAGAATTTTTATTGGAGTTTTAAATGTTTCCCGGTTTGATCAGGCAACCCATTCCACACCCGAAATCCAGACGGGAAGAATGAGAATTTGTATGTGTTTGCTCTTGTATAGGGAATAAGAAAAGAGTTTTTATCCATATGTGTTGTATTTCCATGTCAGATTTAATTGCCTTATGTATTATTATGTACTACTTTTCTCTTTGTTCTTCTATCCTCTAGTACTTCTAGGTTTAATAATTTAACTAATGATTTTACTCTTGTCGGTTTTTAATATTCTCCAGTAATGAATCTGGCAAGTCTTTTTTAAGGTTATTCTAGTTTTTAACGCAATTTCCTTAGAAAAATTTTGTTTATATATTTGAAATGTCTGTTTAGGCTTTGAACTGCAACTCCGCCTGAACCATTTTAGATAGAGTGTTTGTGTCTTTTGCAAATATGTTAAGGAGGTCCCAAGGATTTCATGGGCCAACGAAAATACCGAAAAGGTTTACTGGATTTCCTGGAAAATCAAAGAAAAATAATAAAAAATATCAGTATTTTGTCAATTTCTTGGCTACCATAACATCTATCGGGTTGAAACAAACGCCAAACAATAGCTAATAATATTTAGAACAATGTTGGAGCAGGAATTTTAAAAAAATCTCTTTTGGATCGACTCCCGTAATTTTAGCAGCAATTTGTAGATAGCAATTGTTTTGTTTAGTTTCAGAATTATTGATTTGAAATGACTTTTAATGTAATCTAGAATGCTTTGCCTTGAATAAAAAAGTAGGAAATGCTTTGTTAGAAATTGTGTTTAAATACTCATTCGATCTCTTATTACTTGTTTTTATGTTTTCTTTGGTGGATAGGTCCAATAGTTAGCAATTATTGATTTCTTTTTCTTAGTTACCATTAACATTTGTCACATTTCTGGATGAAAAGTCATTCTCCAATTAGTATCCAATTTTAATAATTCATCTAGGTCTTATGGTAAGATTTCGCTATCTTTTTCTGATTTAATTGTTCTATAGATTATAAAATCATCAGCAAATAACCTAACTTGTTCCCCATGAGATGTTATTGGGTAAATAATTTATGTAAATTAGGAAGAGTACATGTAGGAGGCCTAGATCAGTTCCGTATGGAATTCCTGAGTTAACCGTTATTGGTGCTGATTTAGATCCATTAATTATATTACAGTTAGCTCTCTACCTAAAAGGAAATCTTGTATCCAATGGTGTATGGAGCCAGAGATGCCAAAGTATTAAAGTTTTTGAATAAACTAGAGGGGTGAACTTTATCAAATGCTTTTGAGAAGTCTAGTTGAATTGTATCTATTTGATTATTTTTAACTAAGCCTTTTGACAGATCATCTATTAGACCAATTATAATTTGTGTTTCACATGATCTGTTTTTCCTAAAGCCGTATTGATGTGGACACAAAATATTATGTTAGTCTAGGTCAGGGGTCTCCAAACTACGGCCCGCGGGCCGGATGCGGCCCGCGCGGCCCTCTGATCCGGCCCCTGGAGACCTTGTAATAATTTAAAAAATATATTTTTATCTGTATTTTACAATAAAAATTTGCGAATAACACTAGCGAAAGCAAACACTCAATTAGCGAAAAATGCAAGCCGGTTTCGCCATTTTTCAATTGCAATGGATGAATCGCTGGACAGCTGTTCCACCTCTCAACTGCTTGTGTTCATTAGAGGTGTGGATGAAGACATGAACATAACACAAGAGCTGGCTTCTCTACATAGCATGTATGGCACAGCTACCGGAGAGGATATATTCAATGAATTGGGAAAAACATTTGTTGATTATAATTTGGACTGGACTAACTTGACTTGCTTGACTGTTGATGGAGGAAAGAACATGAGTGGCATAAAGAAAGGCTTGGTTGGACAAGTGAAGCAGATATGTAATGAGAAACACATTCCACAACCAATGTTCCTGCACTGTATTATTCACCAGCAAGCTTTGTGTGCTAAATATGTGGACATTAGCAGTGTACTGAATCCTGTGGTGAAGATGGTGAATTTAATAAGGTCACATGGGCTCAACCATAGACAGTTCAGAGACATGTCTAAAGATACAGACACAGAATCGCAAGATTTACCATATTATACAGCAGTAAGATGGCTAAGTTGTGAGAAAGTTATGAGTAGAGTATTTGAATTAAGAAATGAAATACATGACTTCCTAGAAAGTAAAGGAAAATCACAGCCATTACTGACTGATGAAGAGTGGGTATAGAAATTGGCCTTTTCTGCAGACATTAATGGTCATTTAAAATTTCGGAACCTAAACCTTCAAGGAGAGACAAATCAAGTTTCTGATCTATACAATCACCTAAAGGCCTTCAGAGCTAAACTTGTCTTGTTTTTGGAACAAGTACAAGCTAACATCTTGACACACTTTCAGCAGTGCAAGGTCTTCATGGCTGAAGCAACAGCTGAGTTCCCCACATCATTTGCATGCAAGATCATCAAAGACCTCCAGCTGCAGTTTCAGGAGGGGTTTTCTGACTTGGATTCAAAGGCAGAAGAAGTTAGGCTATTTCAAAATCCATTTGAAGCAGATGTGGCCAGTTGCTCAGATGAACTGCAGCTTGAGGTGATTGATTTGCAAGCAAATGACTTCCTTGGGGACAAGTTCAAAGAAAGGCTTTTGAGTTTTTACCAGTTTTTGCCCAAGGAAGACTTTCCTAATGTCAAAGCTTTTGCATCAAGGTACCTTTCAATCTTTGGAACAACATACTTGTGCGAACAGACATTTTCGAGGATGAAATACGTGAAGAACAATTTGAGAACTAACTTGTCTGATGATAATCTCAGGTCACTGTTGATGTTAGGGACATCAAATCTAAAGCCAGAAATATCTAATATTTTGGCATCCAGGAAACAATTTCACCATTCCCACTAATACATGTATTCATGTGCAGTGCATCAATGTATTATTAAATAATATTTAATATAACATTAAATAATATTAATATTATAAATATAATAATATTAAATATATACTTAAAAACAACATGTATGTTTTGATTTTTTCTTATTTGGCCCCCCCAACAGCTGTTTTACAGTTAATCCGGCCCTCCGGCTGAAAAGTTTGGAGACCCCTGGTCTAGGTGATTAACTTTTCTACTTCATATTATGTATTATAATAATTGACAATGAATATTATTAAATGAAACACATCTATAATTACCAGGGTCCGTTTTATCTCCTTTTTTAAAAATGGGAGACATGTTAGCTAGTTTCCAACCCTTGGGCACTTTATCCTGTATTTGATATGCTTGAAAAAGTACTTCAGTATTGGGAAAAGTTCATTCTTTAGTTATTTTAGTGGCCTTACCAGCTATTCATCTGGACCAGTAGCTGTGTTTGTTTTTCAGTTTGTTAGGAATGTATTTATTCCACTTTTGTCTACCTATTTCTTTTCTTTTCTTTTATTTAAGTGTATTGAGACCTCTTTGTCACCTGAGGATGAAAATGCTGACGCAAAACATGTGTTGAGGATGTTTTCATTATACAATTTTTGTGTGTCTTTGTATCTCATTATCATTATAGGTTTTATTGTTTGGGCCTTTCAATTAGGCTATTCCTGTGGCTTCCATTTTTTTAGAATTAATAAACAACTGTTAGTTTTTATTGTTGTCTTTAGAAATTACTTTGTTTACATATTCATTTTGGAGATTTCGATTACGTTTTTGCTTTAAGTGTTTAATTTTTAGGTATCTGTTGTGTATTCTTTATACATTTGTAGCTTTAAATTTTAAAAATAAATTATATTTTTTTACAAAGTTTCTTTAAATTATTATTAAACCAGTATTTGTTAATTTTATTTGATGTTTGTTTTGTTGGAACATACTCATCCATCACTAATTTCAGACTTGTTTTTATAGATTTCCAAATTTGTTATGCTGGGTTATTTGTGTTGTATTTACTTAGAAAATTTTGTTTGAAGTTAGCTGATGTTTGGTGTAATTTTATTATATAACATTTATTCCAGAGATAAATATTTTTTGAAAAGTTTCTTACATATTTTAGTCTTTATTATATTGATTACCCTAACAATGTCCTTGTCAGATAGTCCAGGTATTATTTCATAAGCTATTACAAGTCCTGGTCTTTTAAAAAAAAAGAAGTATACTGTTTTCCTTAGTACATAGATATTTTGATTATTTGCCTTAAGTTTAGGCCTATGGTTTTGATTGCGTCAATAAAAATGTCATAAGTTTTAATATTATTTTTATGATGTTTTATGGAACAGTTGTTCAAATTTATGTAGGGAAGATTAAAGTCTCCCTTAATCCAAATTATAATTACTAGATACGACCCGCAGTGTAGCATACGAGGCAGACTTGCTCTTAGATAGGGCAAAGAACGGGGTTAATAATAGACACAAACAGCAGCACAACGAAATGAAAACTACGCCTGTGAATGTTGGAGGGTGGGGGTGGTTGGGCGCCGACGCATTGTTGGTCTCGAGACGTGCGCACAGCATTTGTTGTTACTCGCCCCCCCACCCAACACCACCCTTGCTTGCCAACCATAAACTGTGATTGAAAAAATGTATTTTAAGGAATGCAACAATTCTTACTCGTACTCAAAATAAAATTTTTATTAGAGTTTTGAATGTTGCTAGTGTGTTGGTTTTCCTTGTTTGTACAGGCAAAAGATTTCTCGCCCATTATTAAATTTTTTTTAGAAATATATATATATGATTTATCATGTATGTATAAATATACATTTCAATTTTATAACATATATTATTTATTATTTCTATATACATGTAAAGAAAATGCAAATTTTTACAAATTTGTAAAAAAAAAGATTTAGTACAGAGGAAAAAAAAACAACTTTTATTTTATGTGTACTAGTTATAAAGTAGACATAGATCAATCCATTTGATTTTTTAAATTTCATTTTAATGTCATGTAGTTTAATAAAAGAAAGAACTTATAAGTAGGCGCTAACACTAAAGCTGAAGTTACTAAAGGGCTGAACGCTTTGAGCTGCTACTTATCTTTAATTTTCTGACTTCTTGTCCTTGGAAAAGTTGAACTATCACTGAAACTATCTTTTATCCAATGATAGATTATTCCTTTGCACATCACCAATAATCCTAAGCTTATCATGGAGTGAAATAACTTTAGTTTGAACTTAGAAAATTATAAATGTTTGCTCACCTAAAATAAAGCTATACTTCTAGACACATGGTTATATTTATATTATTACAATTTTAATTATTTCTACAGATGCTTTATAATTTTTTTTTCTTTCAGATGTCGTTATCTAAATATTTTGTCTTTGACCAAAAACCCCAACTTAAAATTTGATGAAGTTTGCTCATTCAATAACAATAACCTGACCTCTGTAAACCTTGAACGTTGTTTGCTGGTGCATGATGAAAACATTAAGGTACTCTTTGAAAATCATATGTAGATTTGTCACTTTTACAGTCAAAAATAATGTTAAGATTAAGGGTTATTCATTAACCATAGTATACACATTTTACCAAGGTGTTATAGATAAATTCTGTGGGCATACTTAATTTATCTAGTTTAGATAGAGTTTTGAATTTGTAAATAGGAACTACTACAAGGGTTTGTTCCCGGGGCCTAGGGCGTCCCTGAGTCACCCCGCTCCGAATGGGTACCTAACACTACATGTAGTTAGGCGGCTGGGTAATGCGTGGAACCCACAAAGCCGTGGCCTGTGAATGCTGCATCACTTGCCAACAGATCATCTGTCATGGTCTGTGGACGCAACTATCTTCTGCATAGAAGGAGCGTCTGTATAGATAAGATAAGATACTAAAAATAATAACACTTAACATTTTCTGGTTGTTGATTAACTATAGGTGATTTTATCCATAATCTTTTTAAATATTAGAAGACTCAGTAATGCTTTTAAATTTTTTTATCTTTAAAAGAAGTAGATTTTATAAGATCAACATATTCCCTAAATGATGATGCTCCAATTCTTTAATAAAATTTGACAAACTTACATATTTTACATAATTTTTCGGAATATATTTTGCAGACATTACTAAAGGCTGCCCCTTTATTGACTTCTCTAAATGTCGAAGATTGCAATATTTCAGATCATGCATTTCTTTTGCATGAAGAGAGCCAGGTAAATACATCAACAACCTTTTAAGTAGCTATATTAATTTTTACATTTATAAAAGATCCACATTGAATTAACTTTTTAAAAAAAACCAAAATATTTCCAAACTGCTTAGTTTTAAAAAAATATCTTAACAATATCTTTACTTGTTTAGAGAGTCTAGACAGTGATGCCATGATAAGTTAGCTCCCTACATGCTACTTTAAAGCCTAGCTGATTTGTTAGTCATTGGTTACAACATTGAGCCTTTTAGATCTTGTTAATGGTGGTTTTGAGGCATATTCAAAAGGATCATTCATCTGTTTTTCAATTGTCATAAATGAGTCCAATTTATACTTGAGATGAAAATAATATTTCTACTTGTTTTATAATTCTCATAATGCAACCATGTTTCAGAAACCTTCCATTTGTAAACTAGAGAAAGTGAATGTTAACTTCTGCAAAAACATTACCAGCACTGGAGTACATAACCTGTGCTTATTATGTGGCTCAACTCTACAGTCTCTAGAGTTTTACAAGACTAGCGTAAGTAACTATACATTACCAGCACTGGAGTACATAACCTGTGCTTATTATGTGGCTCAACTCTAGTCTCTAGAGTTTTACAAGACTAGCGAAAGTAACTACACATTACCAGCACTAGAGTACATAACCTGTGCTTATTATGTGGCTCAACTCTAGTCTCTAGAGTTTTACAAGACTAGCGTAAGTAACTACACATTACCAGCACTAGAGTACATAACCTGTGCTTATTATGTGGCTCAACTCTAGTCTCTAGAGTTTTACAAGACTAGCGTAAGTAACTATACATTACCAGCACTAGAGTACATAACCTGTGCTTATTATGTGGCTCAACTCTACAGTCTCTAGAGTTTTACAAGACCAGCGTAAGTAACTATACATTACCAGCACTGGAGTACATAACCTGTGCTTATTATGTGGCTCAACTCTAGTCTCTAGAGTTTTACAAGACTAGCGTAAGTAACTACACATTACCAGCACTAGAGTACATAACCTGTGCTTATTATGTGGCTCAACTCTACAGTCTCTAGAGTTTAACAAGACTAGCGTAAGTAACTACACATTACCAGCACTAGAGTACATAACCTGTGCTTATTATGTGGCTCAACTCTAGTCTCTAGAGTTTTACAAGACTAGCGTAAGTAACTACACATTACCAGCACTAGAGTACATAACCTGTGCTTATTATGTGGCTCAACTCTAGTCTCTAGAGTTTTACAAGACTAGCGTAAGTAACTACACATTACCAGCACTAGAGTACATAACCTGTGCTTATTATGTGGCTCAACTCTACAGTCTCTAGAGTTTAACAAGACTAGCGTAAGTAACTACACATTACCAGCACTGGAGTACATAACCTGTGCTTATTATGTGGCTCAACTCTACAGTCTCTAGAGTTTAACAACACTAGTGTAATGATCTATACCAGGGGTCGGCAACCTTTTGCTAAATGTGTGCCAACTTAAGGTTTCAAATTATTCAGAGTGCCAACGTCACATATCATTCTATACAAGTAGAGGTCAATATTCTTATTGAGCTGAAGAGTCTGCGTGCCATTTGAAATTGTTTGGCGTGCCGAGTGTGGCACGCATGCAATAGGTGGCCGACCCCTGATCTATACATTTATCTAACGCTAATCTATTTAACTCTACTGTAATTAAAAATACTAATTAAATGTCTATTAAATTTTTTATCAGAGTCTCCTAACTACAGAGAATTGTGGGCGTTGTACACACTAATTATTCTGAATGCTCTCCACTAACATTTTTTAGATGGGTGCCAGGGATTGGGGTAATAAGTTGTGTAACATTAGAAAGAAATTTAGTTTTTTTAAATAATTAGCATTCCACTGTTTTAGTGCACAATCCTTCCATCCTTTCCTCCCCAATTATCACATTACATGAACGTTTATCTGAGTACAGCAAATATGGCATCTTGATCTTCTGTATGGTTTCATTTAATGTGGATATGTTCTGTGTTGAAATAATTTCTTGGAACATCCTAATAAATCAGAATGGCAGATTGAAAACAGTCTGTTGGTATTTTTATTAAGGTTGTTAAGAGTTAACCATTCCTCAGAGCACATTGGTCATTATGGACTGAGCAGTACCCAACTTTGATTATATCTGGCATGCTCTGTGTTATTCAATATGCATTTTTCAGAAGGTTTTAAAGCTATCTATTCATTGTCTTTCACATTATTTTTCCTTAATAATTTTATATACATGTAATTTAGTGTTGTTTTTTTTTAAATTCATAATTTAAAAAAAATAATTTAAGTCATTTGTCAGGTATTCTAAATGGTAAAAATTATGAAAAAAACAACAACCCCAAAAATTTTAAAGTTATTGTAGTTCCATAATAAATGTATTATTAGTATATCAAACTAAACTTTTTATTATCAGGTAGACTGTGTGGCACTCTTGTACCTGGCAGGTTTTCGTAAGGAGGCAGTTGTGCAGCGCCTTCATTCAATTCAGACAGAATCACTGGAGGGTTTGAGTCCAGCTGATGTTTCTGAACTCACAGCACCTTTTTACCAAGCTAAAATTACAAGCTTAGTTTTAGTTGATAAGATATTCCAAAATGAGAAACTTGCTCTCGAATGCTTCCAACATTTTTTATTGGCAAATTGTAATGTTTCAGCTTTACAATTTTATTGTTTCTCTCGTACTAAAAATTTCGTAACTGACAATGTTTTACACCTTCTTGGGGATTACGCAAAAAATTTGACATTTTTGACAGTCGTGAGATGTCTTAGTCTGACCAACGCAGGCATTTCAAGACTTGCTGATTGCAAAAAACTCAAAAGGATCCAACTTATAGGTAAGACTAAAACTCTTAATAAATCTATAATTTGTTAACTCTTGCTCTTGTCTGATGTACCTGATTCAGTCCAGCATCAGTTTATTTCAGCTGAACTTGTTTTATCATTTCTTTTAGAGTCCGACAGTGTAGAAGATTCTGCGATAATAAAATTAATAGAGAACCTCAATTTGTCGCATATTGAACTGTGTATAACAAGTGTGACTGGTGCTACTCTCAATGCTATTGCTCTAAAGAACATGCCTGATTTGGTGAGAGTTAATTGTTTTAACTTTAACCTTGTCTTCATATATATCACTTGAAACAAAATTTAGTATTTTTAGGGTAAAAAAGAGGGAAAAAAGAAAAAAAATATGCTAACATATAACTGGTTGAACATTAGAAAACAGTTACTTGAAAGGTAAATATTGGAGTTTAGAGGTGGCTCTCAATATAATTGATGCAGTGAGGTGCAATGGACTTTACATTCCAGTAAGGCTGAAATCATGAGGGGTGACTGAATCCTTTCAATAAAACAATGTCTGACTAAACCACAAGATATTAAAAAACAAGATTTTATGAGATAATGTGAAACACATCTAAAGAACTTGCCGAGTAACCACAAGATATAAAAAAACAAGATTTTAAAAGAGATAAAGTGAAACAAATGTTTTTCTGCTATAATTACCCCCACCAACGTTCCCTCTAAGGTTTGTTGGTCCATGTGCAAAGAAAAAGAAACCTGTGTGCAAATTTGCACAGTATCTATTTTTATTCAATATTTTACCAAATTTCCTGCATGGTAATTCTAATCTGCTGCATGGCGTTGGTCTGCGCGGCGACATTGCTTAACCCCTTTACCGGTTGTCCCGACTATAGTCGTCTTGATCTATTGACCTTTACACGGTAGACCCAACTATAATCGTCCAAATGATATTATGATCTGCAGTATGCGGCAGACCCGATTATTCTCGTCCAAAATGCTATGACGTAGTTACAGTGCTCAAAACTATGGGAAGCCACAGGCCTCAAAAATACCTAAATATTTTATTTTGATGGTTAAGAAACAATCAAATTTTTGTGTACACTATGACTTCTTCGGTCTACCATACTGTTTTAGATTTATTCGCCAAATAAGGGTTAGTTTTAAAATTTTTAATACCCTGTAAAGGGGTTAAAGGGAACATTGACCCCCACCACAAATTAGATAAAAATTGAAAAAGGATATTAGTTTATATAAATGATAAAGCCCTATTTCATTTTATGCTCTAGTTAAAAGTATTGGATGTTTCCTGGTGTCATGTATCAGACTCTGAGGGACTTCACAATGTTATTCAATCCTGTTCATCATTAGAAAATCTCCAATTAACCAACAGCTGTGTCTCATCCACTACATTGGAATTGTTGGCAAACAATTGCCACAATATTAGAGAACTCATATTTGCTGGTAGCTGGGGTAAGATTTTACTCAATATAAAGTGAAAATTATAAACATAGTAAAACCTTTCGCATTAGACCACTTTTTTGATATTATGATAAAACATGCCATTATTCCTCCATAAGGCTTAAATAACTTCAACTAAATTAATTTATTATCAGAATTTAAAAACTTAGAAGAATTTTCAAGGATTATAGGATATGATGTGTATGAAAAAATAACTTAAAATAAATTTTAGGCATTTTACAACAGTATGCGCATAAAACTTTAGAGCCTGCCTGCCTGTAGCCCTCTAGATCCTGTATGGAATTCCTTAAATCTGCCGTTAGCCCTTATAACAAATAAGATTTTTTGTGGCTTTTACCCAGAAATGTTGGTAGGCTATTTCATACATTAGGTTAATTAATTTTGTACTTTCAAATCAACTCGAAGTGTAAAATCCATTCCACATGAGATTAGTTTACTACAACATTTATTTTTAGACAACTCGAATTATTATTTTTCGGTTACATTTTAAAAAATTTGTTTTCTTAATTTTTCTTTTTTTTGTTAGATGATTTTTCAGAGGAGTCTCTTATTCTCGCATTCAGAAATTTACCACTCCTAGAAAAGATTTATATGGGACCCAACCCAAGTAAGAAAATTTGCAGTTAGATTTGTTCCAAATTTTACTTTTATACTGATGACTGATAAATCATCTTCATCAACTAAAGACTAAAAAAAGCGTAACTCATTTTATAAACACCATAAGTTTACTGTACCCACAGTTTAAGAAATGTAAAAATCCACTTTACAAGTGTCTAGTTACAAGTTCGACTTTTACTCGTATATTTATATAATAGTTACTTATGGCAGAAATTTAAGTAGGGAAAAAATTAAAGACGATGAAAAATTTGCATGAAATTTTATTAGGCAGTGCCTTTTAACATAACCTTACTATTTAAAAGATATGATTTATTAAATAATGATTCTTGCCGACCATAATAACTTAATTAGGTTAGCTTTTTATGTTATATTTATGCTATAAAAATAGACAGCCAAATATGACCTTAAAATTTCAAAAAGCACTTTTTAAGCCATGTATAAAAGCTAGGTAATGCATAATAGAGTTGATATAGTAAAAATGCGTAAGTGAAAGTATTATAGTGAAAGTGCTACTAAGTTATAGAAAAATAATTTTAAAATATGAAGAAAATAAAAAATGTTTAAAATTTTAAAAAGTCTTGCAGAAATGACGATGAGAACCGAATGTAACCAAGGAATTAGAAATTAATATTATGTACAAACATTTCATGTGCTTTATTTCATTAATTTAATAAAGTTTATGCTGAGACTTTTTTTATAAAACATTAATGAATTTTAAGAAATTATACTTTCTTCTTTTCTTTTTTTATGTGAGTTTTAAAAAAAAACAGCCTTGTATTTATATTTCCTGTTTATTAGTTTTCAATTTTTCTATTTCCAGGTCTAACTGACAAATCAATAGAATTCTTAATTACTAACTGCAAACACATGAAAATTATTGAGTTAGACCAACTGCAGGTCACTTCAGCTCCTTTTCTTCACATCATGACAGGTAGGTTGAGCAAAATGGTAACATTTTTATTTGGGGAAAAATCAATTTCTGAGCTACTCTAGTCACTATCTACATTTGGCTTCAGTGATACAGTAGCTTTTTAGTAATTAGCTGATATGCAATCAATCTATTGAAATTTTTGAGAGATATGGCGACTACATACTTTTATTAAAGACCCTGGGAGCTGCCTTTGTTTCATTTACAGACCTCCGTTGGCAACACCTGAACCTTTATCAGCAGATCAGGACATCTCACTACATATGAAATATAACATTGCATTATTTCCATAAACGTTTTTTACAAATAAAATACCAACTAAAAGACTTACAAAAAATTTGAAAACAAGCTGTAAATTTAGATTAAATATGACAAAAGTCACTTCATTTGAAAGTAGGGCTGCGGAAATTGACGATTAATTTCTCGATTAATCGTTAAATTTTTTAATGATTAAATTATTTTTTTACGATTAATCAACCCATCATTTACTTATTATTTGAAGTCAAAAAATTAAAAAAAAATTTTTTTTCAAAATAGCGGCCCATAAATAATAACAAATTTCCTGATGATTACACGAACATTTTGGTTTTAAACTATTGACTATGGGAATGTTCAAAATGTTGAAAAAGTGTATTGTATCCATTGTGAGAAATCATTTGCCTAACATGGTTCTAACACTTCGCCCACTTATCAAACCAAATGAAAGGCGTATTAAGCTAATGGGAGTAATGGAGTTTAACTCAGAGACAGAAAATGAAGACAGCTCTTCTGATGAATTACTGCGTTACAAAATGGAGATGAACGTTCCTGAATCCATTAACCCTCTGCAATGGTGGAAACTTAATGAACACCGATATCCAATAATGTCATTCCTTGCCAAGACCGTTTTATGCATACCAGTTACCTCAGTTCCATGTGAATGATTGTACAGCTCGGCTGGTTATATTGTCAATAAGACCCGCTCATCACTTGAACCAAATAATGTCAACACACTTGTCGTTTTGCGTAGTTGGTCAAAAGATGACATAATTTAATATAAAGGAGACATTCCAGTGTTATTCAGATTTTCAACAAGAACGTTTGATAAGTAATAATGTTACTTATGACATCATAAATTTTAATTTTTGGCTTTAATCGAAATTAACAATTAATTAAGCGTTAATTTTTCAAAAGTTAACGATTAAATTAATTGTTAACAGCCCTATTTGAATTTTTTTTTATTTACTGTCTACAATTTAAATTCCGGATCCCAAATGTGTTTCTTCCCCAACCCCCACCCGCCCCTGTCACACTCCTGTAAACACATCTATCAAAAAAGATTTCACAAATCCTCCACATGTATCAGCACATAGTGATACATGACAAAAAACATGACATGACTACAATAAGGATGTGTTCTCAACCCTCGATCTAATGTACACAAATATTTAATGCATGTTGGAAGAAGATGGGTGGGTGCTTGTATATTAATTTTATATATGGTATCATATGTGGCTGCACGTACATTTACCAACTTACCATATGTTTCATGTGACATCATCTATGAACATATTTTTAAATTTTATGATCTCTAACTTGTCTGATCATAAACAAAATTTTCTGAAAGTTGTTTCACTGTATTTAGAAATTGCATACTCTCTATTTATAGTGTAGCAAAAAATTCAATAGTGGTCAAATGAAAGCTTTAATAAATTTTTTTCATTCAATAAAGCACCGTGTTGGTAACCTTCTAAAAAATCCTTTTCCAGTGCCTGAGGAACTGAAGAAATTCTTGATAGAAACGGTGAAAATAAAAGTCTTTTCTCACATAGCTGATCTTAGTGATGTTAACGTGAAGGTATTAAATAACTAGCAACTTAGAGCATAGATTAGTGAGAATTAAATCTGTGGTAAAAAATTGGAAGTCTCTACCATTGCAAAAATGGCAGCGTTCCTACTGTTTAGGCTTTAAAGACTGCACTGAAAGCACATCTCTTTAAACTTTACTTTCCAAATTAACAATCAAACATTTCTCTGACTGATGAAGGAAGCTTATGAGCACCATATGTTGTTGGTAGGAATGAATGTTTTTACATTGACTGCATTGATAAATATATGTGTTACTATTAAAATGTGAAGCACTGTGAGCCTTACCAGTTGCTGGGGTAGTGCGTCCCAGTGTGGTGCACATAGTGTGGCACGGTGTGGGTGTGCACACTACTACATACTTTGTAGCGGGAGTGTGCTGACCCTATATCCAAGTATTAGTTGCTGGTTATTACAATTTTTATTTGCCAAGTTAAATTTCAGATTCATCTATTTAGTTAAAATCTTATGACAAACAGAGATATGCCATTTTACCGCGTGAGTTGTTTTCACTTAATGCAGTGACTTTTAACATAACCTTACTATTTAAAAGATATGATTTATTAAATAATGATTCTTGCCGACCATAATAACTAAATTTACAATTTCATTCCCACTTGTACAAAATTAACATAACTTATAGGTTTTCCGAAAGAGCTCTACCACCCTCGTCACTCAAAAATTTAATATATAATTACGAAAGTTATATAATATTTGTAATTACTTCTATGAGATAAAGAACATGTGGCACTATCCCTTTAAAAGGCAAAAGCTAAGTGACTCATAGCGCAAATAAACAAAATTATAAATGTACTTTCTAAAAAACTTTTAAAAAAAAACCGGTCGTATTAAAATGATATAAAAAAAATGTGCACACCATATTTAGACAATATAGAAAGCTGGCCGCATAAAATAAAGTCTTGTTATAAAGTAAATGTACTGGACCTAAATAACTCCCCCTTTAGATGTATTCATAATTGTTGTAACAGGGAAATAATATTTAACATTTTTTATGTCTCTATATTTTACGATTTATATTTACGGTTTATAAGCAATGTGTATAATTTCAAAAAGGAATCTTTTTTTTTGTTTTTGTTCCCTATTTCGGATAAGGCATCATATTTTGTAAAGTATATTCAATGCACACACACACACCAGACAATAGCTTATGTAAAAGACAAACAAAATATAAATGTTATATTAATAGGACACAGCTAAATTTAAGATGCGTACACGAAAATGTGCGCACAGTAATCAGGCGATAAAAGATTTTAGAACGCGCACCGCTAAAAATGAAGCCTTGAAAAAATACTGACACAATTATTACATAAATAGGTTTTTATTAAATGTCGAGTTATGGAACAGAAAATAATAAAAATAAATTCGCAATTAAATTTAAACGTGTAAACAATTAAATCTAATGCATCGTGTAGCAGTTGTAATTAAATATGTTTACGTGTCTATCTAATATATAGAAAGTAACAGTAAAGAAAATGACAATTCTTTGTACTACACAGCTCAAATTATGAAGCGTACACGAAAATGTGCGCACCGTAATTAGACATTATAATATTTTTTGAGTGCACATCACTGAAAATAAAGTATTGGGGAAAAAAACGGCACCAAAAGTAACTCGCTTTGAACGGCATTTGAACGTCCGCGTAAATTTGTTCAATACAGAAATGAGGTTAAATTTTTTATTCTTTTTCTCTGCATTTTCTGATTTTTTAATTTACGGCATTCGGGCAAAAGGGACAATTACAAAATCTAACTTAAAACCACCTTCAGGGTAAAAGGAACCGTCCTGCCAAATTTGGTCCCCGTCCGTCATTTGGTTTTTCCGTGGCTGTCTAACAGAAAGTCGAAAAGTGAAACATACAAACGTACAAAGATACAAAGATACAAACACCAACTGAGCTTTATATATTAGATATATATATATATATATCTAATATATAAAGCTGAGTTGGTTTTTGTATGTTTGTATGTTTCACTTTTCGACTTTCTGTCGAAGGCTTCATTTTTAGCGGTGCGCGTTCTAAAATCTTTTATCGCCTGTTTACTGTGCGCACATTTTCGTGTACGCATCTTAAATTTAGCTGTGTCCTATTAATATAACATTTATATTTTGTTTGTCTTTTACATAAGCTATTGTCTTTTACATAACCTATACACTTATACTATTTAAACTTAGGCTATCGGACCTATTAACATAAGTAGATTAAACTAAATAAAGTGATCCAGAAAACGCTTAATTATTTTGTATTGCGAATTGAATATGTTATGTTCATTCCTTTGATGATGGATTAACATAGGCCATTTTTAAAATCAATTATTGTCATGGTTTCACATGCGTTTTTAACATAAAATTGAATTGTTTTTTTTTATTTAAAATTAGGAATATAGCCTAATTTCTTTATTTATCTTTATTATCTTTATCTCATAGACGCTGTTGCAAATATTGTATTAATTACAATTGTGTTACGATGCAGTGTCGTAAATATATAAGAGCTTTTTTACTGACGACAGTGGCAGAGATCTTTTGGAAAAATTACAACAAAGCAGTGGTGTTTTTTTAATGGATACAAACAAACAAACATAAAAATATCAACTGATATATATATATATATTTATATATTACATATGCGTTTAAATTATTTTATTTCAATTATTTTCACGATGCATTGTATTAATATTTTACATGCAATGAATAAAATTGGGATTTTTAAAAATTTAATTCATAACTCGACATTTAATTAAAAAACATAGATGTAGCGAGTTTATTTTATGTTGAAAGTGATCCATGGCCTATGTCAAATAAACGTACACTTTAAAACAGTTTACTTAAGCTTTATATTCACTATACATTATAAACTTTTGCTACCGAACGTATTAACAAAAGTTGACTAAATTTAATGAAGTGGTCCTGAAAACGCTTAATTAATATGAATTGCGAATTGAATATGTTTTATGTTTATTCCTTTGTATTCAGAATAGCATAGGCCATTTCTAAACTTGCCTTTTAATCATTTTTAAGATACGCTTATTAACAGACGGTTGAATCTTTTTTTCATTTTTATTTTATTTTTCAGATATAAAATCTGGTGTGTGTGTGTGCATTGAATATAATTTACAAATTATGATGCCTTATCCGAAATAGGGAACCAAAAAAAAAGACTCCTTTTTGAAATTATACACATTGCTGATAAAACGTAAATATAAATCGTAAAATATAGAGACATAAAAAAATGTTAAATATTAATTCCCTGTTTTAACAATTATGAATACTTCAAAAGGAGGAGTTATTTTGGTCCAGTACATTTACTTTTAAACAAGACTTTATTTTATGCGGCCAGTTTTCTATATTGTCTAAATATGGTGTGCACATTTTTTTTATATCATATTAATAAGACCGTTTTTTTAAAATAAAAAAGTATTTTAGAAAGTACATTTATAATTTTGTTTATTTGCGCTATGAGTAACTTAGCTTTTGCCTTTTAAAGGGATAGTGCCACATGTTCTTTATCTCATAGACGTGGTTACAAATATTATATAACTTACAATTGTGATATGATGCAGTTTCGTAATTATATATTAAATGTATGAGTGACGAGGGTGGTAGAGCTCTTTCGGAAAACCTATAAGTTATGTTAACTTTGTACAAGTGGGAATGAAATTGTAAATTTAGTTATTATGGTCGACAAGAATCATTATTTAATAAATCATATCTTTTAAATAGTAAGGTTATGTTAAAAGGCACTGCATTAAGGGAAAACAACTCACGCGGTAAAATGGCATATCTCTGTTTGTCATAAGATTTTAACTAAATAGATGAATCTGAAATTTAACTTGGCAAATAAAAATTGTAATAACCAGCAACTAATACTTGGATAAAGGGTCAGCACACTCCTGCTACAAAGTGCGGGTATTTTTCTAGTATATATATATATATATATATATATATATATAGATTGCGTCTTGCTAGCTCTAGTTTCTGGCAAATTATATATGTAGATTATTAAAACATTAATTTAAGTTTTTTCCTTTTTGTCTATAAGTTCCTCTTTCAATGATCTGCAAAATAATACATTAAAAAATATTGTAAAATGACTTTATTAATACATATGTAATTAAGCTCTAAAAATAATTTTCACATTATTATTTGATCAGCTGTCAGAGCTTCCATGCCTGCCCCGCAGATCAATGGTGTACGGCACAGAGCTGAGACGATTTTATTTTAATGGGTGTGAATTTGTGCAAGAATCAGACCTAGAAAAAATAGCCACAGTGGTTCATGGTGCCATCAAGGTTAGTACAACTTTAGTTTTTCTGGTCTTGATATAGCATACAAGTCTAGTTCTGGTAGTGGCCTAACTCAATCACTCTTGTCGTGGTTTAGGTAGAGAAACCAGAGGGGGGAGGGGTTGCGGCTGCGTTGATTTTTTATACAGGTATTTTAGATTGCTTTGATTTTATAGTTTTAATTTAATTGCAGGCTACTTAAACATGCCTTCAAAATAAAATACAGTTACACAAAAAATGAATGAAACATTATTTAATATTTTAATGTGAAATCAATGAGATCCCTGAGCTTGTTTCTCTGCAACGAGACGGTTCCGTCTGAGGGTAATGGGAGACAATGACACCCGAAGTGTGTTGCTTATGTCCATTTTATTCCGTTGTTTTGTATCCATTGATGTCACTGCAGAAAACCCCGTTCACACAGATAGGATGTCGGAAATGGCAATAGGGATTTAATTGCTTTGGTGGCAATCTCAGGATATTCCGCCATGACTTTAATCAAGAAGACTGGAAGAGTTGTTTTCTCGAACATAGTTTTAAGTCATGCTAGATTCGCCTGATCACGTGTTGCCGCAAAAACAGGTAACAAGCTTTTCCATCTTGTGTATGGAAAGATGCACAATCCCTAGAGAAATACACCACAGTAAAAAAAATGTAAATAATTTAATGTTCCTATGCTCGCGGACCACCAGGCACATCTCCGTGGACCACTAGTGCTCCGCGGACCACAGGTTGGGGACCACTGCTATATGGCATGGTCTAAAGGCACCGCCATCTGAAGAGACGAAAATACAGTCACTGGCAGCACAGTAAAAGTCATTGTCACCTACATCGTCATCACTTTTACTGCACAGCATATTCATCATCATATCATATAATTACACATACTTCACCATACAATAATTGTAAACTTATCTGCCAATGATATATTGCTTAACATTTGGGCTTCCTTCTTTGCAGAAATTCAGTAATTTACTAATTGCCTGTGGTAAATGAGGGATTGCTGTGGTAATGTTAAAAGTTTGACAGATTATGTTCATGACCTTTTCTTGTTTCCTAATTTCTTATTAGATAACTACACCATTGAGCCGGTATGTCCAAGGGAATATTTCCTGTTTTGAGAGCATCATTCAAGAACAGATCACTCTGATATTAAAAGAGCTTCCCGTGTTCCACAAAAAAAATACATTTTTGAAACAGGTTTTCTTTGAATGGCGATTGCAAAAATTAGGCCTTTAGTAAGAATGCTTTTTTTTCAAACCCTTGAAGACTTTGACAAACCCATGTATTGATGTTTATATGAATTATTACTACCACAGATCAGTTAGCCATTGTGTTGTATTACATTTAGTAAGAAGTGGTTGTACCATATTTCATTTAGCATTGCTTTGAAATCTAAAAAATTAATGTGTAAACCGTAAATTATTAGAATGTCATAGAACTGATTCACTTAATGTGCTTAGCTAACATTTCTCATATTTTGTCTTCACTAACTCATAGTCAGTTAAATGCTTGTGGACTTTTTAAGACTCAACTAGTGCTTTTTCTTGTTAGTGCCTTAAATTTGTATGAAATAAAGTTTCTTTTGTTGTTTTTTCCATGGATAAGTGAAGCAATAACAAGACAATGAATTGTTAGAGAATATGCAACACAATGTTACAGATAAACTGTTAGCATGGATTGCACATGAGCATTTCCTGGCATCTATTTATAACTTATATTGTCATAGATAATTGCATAACCTATTTATAATGTTATACTTCTACACAGGGTCTCATTAAATTTATATATTTTGCTCTCTTATTCTTATTGCAATTTTATTAGAGTTGTCATGTCAAATAAAACCAAAGCAGGTGTCATGAAATCTGATTATAATTAGGACCAGGAGATCTTGTAATATAATAATTAGATCTGGAGATATTGTGTTGTAAGATAAGTAGATCTGGAGATATTGTGTTGTAAGATAAGTAGATCTGGAGATAGTGTTGTAAGATAAGTAGATCTGGAGATATTGTGTTGTAAGATAAGTAGATCTGGAGATATTGTTTTGTATGATAATTAGATCTGGAGATATTGTTGCTGTAGGATTAAGCTTAGTTTATGATGTCTCTGATAAAATATTGGGAGTAGGACATCTTCTCTCCTGAGATTGAGACTATTGTCTTTATACGATGATTCATCTTTATTTATGAGATAGGGACTTGTCTGGAATAGGAGCAGTATACCAATCGCTCTTTCATTTTCATTTTTTATTATTCAAATATTTATACATGGAAATGAAAGTGGACACATTCTCCTGTTAAATAGCCCTTTAACTTTTTGTGTAACTGATTTAAAATAAAACTTCTAGTACAGCAAGTTTTCTCCACTTTGTGTTGGTTCAAGTTAATTATCAGTTTAGGTGTTAACCCATCAATTTCCTTCTGTAGCTGCAAAAAATTCCTGAATCTTCAGCCCTTAATAATTTCTTAATCTTCATCCCTAAACAAAATTTCTTAATCTTCAGCCCCAAATAATTTCTTAATCTTCAGTTCCAATTAATTTCTTAATCTTCAGCCTTCAGCCCTCAACAATTTAATTTCTTAATGTTGGGCTCCAAAGTGGAATGCTACTCTGACATATAGTAAAATGGAAACTGGGCACTTACCATAAAATTTTATTCAACATTTTTATAAACCTCACTCTTGAGGAACATTACCATCAACTTTGGGGTTCATAGTTTGAAGATAACTATTTCTTATTTGTTGCTGATGAGGATATTCAGGGATGGTGGTTTGCTGCACCTTGAATGGGTAAACAGTTAAGCAACAGGTTGGCAGATTGATGCCGAATGAAGCAACAGGTTGGCAGATTGATGCCGAATGAAGCAACAGGTTGGCAGATTGATGCCGAATGAAGCACCAGGTTGGCAGATTGATGCCGAATGAAGCAACAGGTTGGCAGATTGATGCCGAAGGAAGCAACAGGTTGGCAGATTGATGCTGAATGAAGCAACAGGCTGGCAGTTTGATTGCGAATGAAGCAACAGGTTTGCAGCTTAATGGCGAATGAAGCAACAGGTTGGCAGATTGATGCCGAATGAAGCAACAGGTTGGCAGATTGATGCTGAATGAAGCAACAGGTTGACAGATAATGATTGAAGTAACAGGTTGACAGATAATGATTGAAGTAACAGGTTGGCAGCTTGATGGCAAATGAAGCAACAGGTTGGCAGATTGATGCCTAATGAAGCAACAGGTTGGCAGATTGATGCCAATGAAGCAACAGGTTGGCAGATTGATGCTGAATGAAGCAACAGGTTGACAGATAATGATTGAAGTAACAGGTTGGCAGCTTGATGGCGAATGAAGCAACATGTTGGCAGTTTGATGCCGAATGAAGCAATAGGTTGGCAGATTGATGCCGAATGAAGCAACAGGTTGGCAGATTGATTCCAAATGAAGCAAAAGGTTGGCAGATTGGTGCTGAATGAAGCAACATGTTGGCAGTTTGATGCCAAATGAAGCAATAGGTTGGCAGATTGATGCCGAATGAAGCAACATGTTGGCAGCTTGATGGCGAATGAAGCAACAGGTTGGCAGATTGATGCCGAATGAAGAAACAGGTTGGCAGATTGATGCCGAATGAAGCAACAGGTTGACAGATTGATGCCGAATGAAGCAACAGGTTGGCAGATTGATTGCAAATGAAGCAAAAGGTTGGCAGATTGGTGCTGAATGAAGCAACATGTTGGCAGTTTG
Source organism: Ampullaceana balthica (assembly GCA_944989445.1). Classification (NCBI taxonomy): domain Eukaryota; kingdom Metazoa; phylum Mollusca; class Gastropoda; family Lymnaeidae; genus Ampullaceana; species Ampullaceana balthica. Next base: position 2,343,079 of record CALYLW010000018.1, read on the forward strand.
ATGCCAAATGAAGCAATAGGTTGGCAGCTTGATGGCGAATGAAGCAACAGGTTGGCAGATTGATGCTGAATGAAGCAACAGGTTGGCAGATTGATGCCGAATGAAGCAACATGTTGGCAGTTTGATGGCGAATGAAGCAACAGGTTGGCAGATTGATGCCGATTGAAGCAACAGGTTGACAGATAATGATTGAAGCAACAGGGTGGCAGCTTGATGGCGAACGAAGCAACAGGTTTGCAGCTTGATGGTGAATGAAGCAACATGTTGGCCGATTGAAGCAACAGGTTGGCAGCTTTATGGCGAATGAAGCAACAGGTTGACAGATAATGATTGAAGCAACAGGTTGGCAGCTTGATGGCGAATGAAGCAACAGGTTGGCAGCTTGATGGCGAATGAAGCGACAGGTTGACAGATAATGATTGAAGCAACATGTTGGCAGCTTGATGGTGAATGAAGCAACAGGTTGACAGATAATGATTGAAGCAACAGGTTGGCAGCTTGATGGCGAATGAAGCAACAGGTTGGCAGATAATGATTGAAGCTACAGGTTGGCAGTTTGACATCGCAAAAGAATGTACATTTTTATGTGCAAGTTTTCATTTTAAAATAAAATAAACGTTTTCTAACTCTATTTCAAGTTGTTACAGTAACTCAATGACTTAGTGTAACTAACGAATTATTCCAAAAAAAAATAAAAAAATTTGCCAATGTAATTATTTGTCTTCTCTACCGTCTTCATTTCACCTCTTGTCTGCACATCACAAACAAAAATCGGCGCATTCTAAAATAAATGATTCACAAAAAGTAGCAGGGAACAAAGAATTAATTTTAAACAGCTTTATTATATTTATAGTTTAATGATTTAATAGCATATATGCTCATGCTGAGGCGTAACAACTACTTGGCATCGGGGAAGTTGCCGAGGGCTAATCCTTCAATAATCAATTTATTCTGTATAATTAAGTATTTTCCGTATTTCTCAAGGGCGCCAAAAATTTATTAGCCAAGGGCGCGTAAAACCTAGTAACGCTTCTGTACTCATGTAGAAAAAATAGAGGAATACATTTTAAAGAAGTGTTTACATTTTGAATATAGAGTAAGCTTTATTGAATCAGCTTCAGTAGAGTTACAGACATAGACACACTGTTGAGATATTCAACGATGGATCTCATCTTAAACGCACGTCTTCATATCTGAAAAATGTATCCACTTAATTCATACTACGGTCAAATCTTGAAGATCTCACTGTTCCCAAATAGGCCTGTTGTTTCATACACTGTTCCCAAATAGGCCAGTTGTTTCCCACACTGTTCCCAAATAGGCCTGTTGTTTCCCACACTGTTCCCAAATAGGCCTGTTGTTTCCCACACTGTTCCCAAATAGGCCTGTTGTTTCATACACTGTTCCCAAATAGGCCTGTTGTTTCATACACTGTTCCCAAATAGGCCTGTTGTTTCATACACTGTTCCCAAATAGGACGTTGTTTTGTACCTTTGGCCGATCAACGTGAAACAACCAGCATCATCAAATGCATTATAAGCTATTTTGGAATTACTCGAAGAGGCGGAAAATGTCTGGGAAAGGTCTGATGTATGTGTACTTAGAATAATAAAAATGCAAAACTAGACACAAACCATGAATACGTGTGTGTAGTACGCAATAATCTTATGTAATGTATAAGACGATATAATTTTGATAACTGTTTAAAGTAATGTAAGAGATGGACAGACTTTCATTATTTTTTTCTTTTCGTCTTTAGCTAACCGACGCATGCCAAATTGCGAAATGAAAATTTCAGATCTATACACTTCCTGGCTACATATGAAATGGGCCACCCTTGAAAACTTAACACTTTGTTTATTGTTTGTTTGGTAGTTGTTGTGTTGTTGTTTTTAACGCATTTTCCCTTGGAAAAATTGCGTTTATAGATTCGAAATGTCTGTCAAGCTTGACAATTTAACTCCCCCTGAACCCTACCAGATAGAGGGTTCCGGTCTTTTGCAAACATGCTACGGAGGTCCCAAAGATATGCAAGGGCCCAAAAAATGCCGAAAAGGTTTATTGGATTTCCTGGAAAATCCAAAAAAAAACACGAAAAAATATCAGTATTTTGTCAATTTCTCGCCAACCATAAAATCTATCGGGTTGAAACAAACGTCAAACAATAGCTAATAATATTTAGAACAATGTTGGAGAAGGAATTTTTGAAAAATCTCTTTTCGTTCGACTCCCATAATTTTAGAAGGAATTTTTTAAAGCAATTGTTTTTTTTAGTTTCAAAATTATTGATTTGAAATGACTTTTAATGTAATCTAGAATGATAGTTAATGGGGGTTTCCCGCTTTGTGAATGCTTATGTTAGATTGTTGCGTGTTGCGCATTATATTGACACATTCTTGGTGTGATGTAGCGCGAGGGGATATGACGTCATATTGTGTTTTGTTTCAGAATTACTTATTTGATGCAGACATACCTCAGAGGAGAACAGTCCTGATTGGTAAAGAACCCGCTAGATACGGCATCGACGTCGCAGCCTTGAGCGAGACCAGGCTCGCGGGAGAAGGAGAGCTCTGTGAAAGAGGATCTTGTTACACATTCTATTGGAGTGGAAAACCCAGCGAGGAGTGGCATGAGGCAGGCTTTGGCTTTGCAGTTAAGACAACTCTTGTCGGAAAGCTGGCTGGACTTCCCAGGGGAGTGAACGACAGGCTCATGACCATGAAACTCCCACTGACTGGAAAGAAGCACCTCACCATCATCAGTCCCTACGCTCCAACCATGACCAATCCAGATGAAGTGAAGGCAAAGTTTTACGAAGAACTTCACACTGTCATTGCCGACGATCCAAAGGCGGACAAACTCATCTTCCTAGGTGACGCAAGAGTTGGCAAGGACAACGTTGCCTGGAAAGGAGTCCTTGGACATGATGGATTGGGTCAATGCAACAGCAACGGTCTTCTTTTACTCCAGACCTGCGCTGAACATGAACTGCTAATTACCAACACGATCTTCCGCCTCCCTATCCGTAACCGGACGTCATGGATGCACCCCCGCTCGAAGCACTGGCATCTTATTGACTACGCCATCGCGAAGAAGAGGGTCAGGCAGGATGTACGTTTGGCCAAGTCCACGTGCGGCTCTGAATGCTGGACAGACCACCGCCTCATCATCACCAAGCTCAACATCCGTATTCAGCCTAAACGACGCCCGCAAGGGAAGAAGGCCCCCAAAAGGTTGAATGTTGCCAAGCTGAAGACCGCCAGCTGCAAGCAGTCCTTTGTGGATGCTCTGGAAGAGCGCTTGAAATCCACCTCTACGGGAAACCAGAACGTGGAGATAGACTGGGCGTCACTCAGAGAGCTGATTTACACCACAGCTACAGCAACCCTGGGGCCCCAGACCAGGAAACATAAGGACTGGTTCGATGAGAACTCCAAAGACATCAAGCAGTTATTGGATGAGAAACACCACCTTCACCAATCTTACCTCAATAACCCCAAGTCCACGACAAGGAGAGATGCACTTAACAACATACGCAGTACTGTACAGCAAAAGCTCCGTCAGATGCAGGACGATTGGCTCGACAAAAAAGCCGACGAGATCCAAGGCTATGCAGACAGGCGTGTCTATAAAAACTTCTACGACTCCTTGAAAGAAGTGTAGGGCCCCACGCCCTCATGATCAAACTTTATTCAAACCCCCTCCTCAGCGCAGACGGTAACACAGTCATCACAGACAAAGAGAGGATCTTGGAGAGGTGGGTCGAACATTTTGATAACGTCCTAAATAGCCCTTCGACAATCAATGACGAAGCCATCAATCGTCTCCCCCAAGTGCCCACAAACAAAGCACTGCTCCAGACCTAGATAGCAATTTATCTTCTCTCCAGCGGCAAAGCACCTGGTTCTGGCGCCATACTAGCTGAGGTCTACAAGGAGGGGGAACAGCCCTGACTGTAAGGCTACACCAGCTGTTTCTCTTGATATGGCAGCAAGAGACGATCCCGCAGGACTTTAAAGATGCCTCCATCATACATCTATATAAGCGAAAAGGACGCAGATGCACATCCCTGCTTTCTATCGCTTGAAATATCCTTGCCAGAATCCTGCTCAATCGCCTCACAGTCCACCTTGACCAAGGACTCCTGCCTGAAAGTCAGTGTAGATTCCGAAAAGAGCGAGGAACCATCGACATGGTGTTCGCTGCCAGTCAGCTGCAAGAGAAATGTCAGGAGCAGAACTTCGACCTGCTCTCCACATATGTCGACCTGACCAAGGCTTTTGACACCGTTGGCAGAGAGGGTCTATGGAAGATCATGGCCAAGTACGGTTGCCCAAGGAAACTCATCATATTGATGCAACAATTCCATGAGGGCATGCAGGCCAGAGTCCAAGACAGCGGAGAGTCTTCTGATCCTTTCCCAGTCACGAACGGGGTCAAGCAGGGCTGCGTCCTGGCACCAACACTGTTTAGCCTCATGTTTTCCGCCATGCTGACAGAGGGTTTCAGAGACGAGGATGTTGGTGTCAACCTGAGGTACCGCCCAGATGGCAAACTGTTCAACCTTCGGAGGCTCCAGGCAAAAACCAAGGTTACTACAGACATCATCAGAGACCTGCTGTTTGCAGATGAATGTGCCCTCAACGCTGTCTCAGAAGCCAATATGCAACGCAGCGTAAACCTGTTCTCCAACGCCTGCACAAACTTTGGTCTGACAATCAACACTAAGAAGAATGAGGTCCTCCATCAGCCCGCGCCTGGAAAACCCTACGTTGAGCCCAACATCACTGTCAACGGCCAGATACTCAACACAGTGCACCGGTTCACATACCTAGGCAGCACACTCTCAAAATGTCACCCTCGATGACGAAGTGAAAGTCAGAATTGCCAGAACCAGCTCCACTTTCGGCATGTTGTACCCAAATGTCTGGTACAGAAGAGGCATTACCATCCAGACTAAGCTGAAAGTGTACAGGGCAGTGGTGCTCCCTACACTGCTATATGCTTGTGAAACTTTGACTGTATATCAGCGCCATGCTAGAAAGCTTAACCACTTTCATACAACAAGACTTAGGAAGATCCTCGGCAAAAAGTGGCAGGACAAAATTCCAGACACAGTGGTACTGACCAAGGCAGGTCTCCCCAGTATCTTCAGCCTCCTGATGCACTCCCAGCTTCGCTGTGCAGGGCACGTGGTCCGAATGCCAGACGAGAGACTGCCAAAGAGAATCTTCTATTTCTATGGCGAGCTACAGCATGGCCAGCGGTCCGACGGTGGGCAAAATAAACGCTTCAACGACACACTGAAAACCTCATTGAAAGCGTTTGCCACCAACCCAAACATGTGGGAACGAGCTGCAATGGACCGATCCACCTGGCGCTCTTCTATCCACGAAGGTGCAAAGTCATGAGAGGCAAACCCGAAAGGCCCGAGCTGTCAACCCTCCTGGAGATGTCCCACTCGTCCCTTGTCCATTCTGTTCCCGAAACTTCCGTGCAAGGATCGGCCTCATAAGCCATCTGCGCACGCACAGACAGAGCCAGTCCCAGCATCCCTCGGATGACTAGAGTGGTCCTTGTCGAATCGACGGACAAACGAACGAACGAACTTATTTGAATCGACTTTTATTGTAATCTAGAATGATTTCCCTTGATAAAAATCGGAAATTCCTTGTTGGAAATTGTGTTTAATTACTCATTCGAGTTATTATTTTTTTTAAAATTATTTTTATTTTATTATTTTTTTTCTTGCTAACGAGACATCCACACGGTACACTTTATACACCTCATCTTGTCGGAAATAAAATTGTGTAATATAGGAACTAAGGAATCAAGTGTGATAAATTTTGATATAAAAACAATTGAAACTGCAAAATAGCCAATAGGCCAAGCACGAACAGAGAAGATGCCACTCATTGTACAGTCACGCAGCAGTGAAACGTAGCGTAAAATTAAATTTAAATTTTAATCCAATTCTTTCAGACGTCTTGCTCCGATTTACGAGCTTTTATTTTTTTTCCCAGGCGTCTCCTTTTTCTGCTTGTTTTTCTTTCCTTGCTTTTTGACAGTTACTTTCGCTACATTTCTCGAAGCTGTTTTATTTCCATCCTTCCCTCCAATTTTTGTGACCTTTTTCCTGCCGGGTTCCCTAGATGTTCCCTTGCTCGTCTGGTCTGAAAGTTGTTTTTTAAAATTATTTTAATAAACGGGAATAATAATCCAGAGTTATTGGCAGGTGTTAAGCTAAACATGAGCACGTTAAAAAAAATGTACGAAAAGATATAAGGTGGCAAAAAATGTTATGAAGTTTAAAAAAATACTTAATAGCAACAACAAAAAATGGAACTATTTTGCATATTAATATTTTTTTGTCTGTGTGAATGCTACTAGCTTTTTAGAATATTAAGCACGTAAAACCTTCTTTAAACGGACTGCTAAAATTTGATTGTAACAATATCATTAAAAAAAAATTATATTTAACCTTAACAATTGAAAGCAAACATTTTACTTCCAACTTACCGTAAATTACCGGACCATTGAACGTTTCATTTTTTGATGTAAGAATCCCTGATAAATAATCATTATAATATAAATAATTCTTATTCAAATAAAAAAATATAAGTTTTATAACAAATGATCTATTTTCATTATTTTATTTATTATAAATTAATGATATTGTTTTTTAAAATGATATTATTGTAATTATATTGATAATGCGCTGGCAACATAATTTAAGACTTAAGGTATGATGTTGTTTTTAAAATTCATTTTAGTTTCACTGAAACTTTTAGTTTAAATATATAATTAAAAAACAACAACACATAATTTGTGTAATGTAAAAGCTAATTAACCCTTATTGTGCGAAGCTAGACTCAACTTGGGGGTCGCAGTGGATTTTCTGTGGGGTCTCCAACTTATACAGTTAACTTTTAAAAAAAAATCATTATATATCAATATTATTTTTAATGCTGTTTTGAAGAGGAAGCGTAAATCGTGTCTTTGAAATCCAACCTTTCAAAAAAAATATTTTTACGACAAGCCTTGGTTGAAAAGAGTAGCATATCTATCAGATAATATATTAGAACAGCAATATAGGTTAACATAAACTTCGGGGAAATGAAAAGGATGTTATATTATTGTATTTCACGATGATCTTGGGGCATTTTTTATTATTAATAGGACTTTTACATGACTTTGAAGATCTCAGAACTAACGAAATCTATATCATTTTTGCCTAAATTGAAGAACTGTGTATTAAAATGAAAATCAAGCCATTTCAAAAAACGAAAGGAAAACAAAAACGAAGGCTTGGAGAGCATGCTGAAGACGAAGGACCTAATTTGGATAAATTCAAAATTTCTTTTTTGTTGTTGCAATCATTGATTCAATAGTGACGCAATTAAAATACAGATTCGTTTCTCTGAACAATATAGCAGAAGACTTTAATTTTCTGACTGGCAAAGCGTTTCAATCTTTTGCAATGGGAGATTTAGAATCTAAAGCTGTTCTATTTTCAGGCAAATATCCTGAAATAAATAAAGAGTAATTTATAATTGAAATAAAATGCTTTAAACACCAAATGATTGAACTATTGCAAAACAAAAAACCCGATGACATGTTTTATTTAGATCTTCTAAATGTTTTCGCTACATTGGAATGACAAGAATCGTACCCGAATATCGAACGAGCTCTGAAAACATTTCTTACAATGCCAACCACAGTAGGCACAGCTGAAAGGAGTTTCAGCAAAATAAAAATGATCAAAAACTACTTGAGATTGACGTCAGGTAAACAACGCACATCATCTCTAGCTCTTATTTCCATCGAACGTGTTCTTACCAGTCAAATAATTTTAGATGAAATAATCACTAAAGTGCAAACATTAAAGTAAGAAAAGTTAAGCTTTGAGCCTTTGATATAGGACATAGGAGTGGATCGGTGGAGTGTTACTTAAATTAACTTTTAATTGTGAGTTTCTATCGTTATGTATGAGAGAGTGAGAATAACACATTGACACTATTGTTTTTTATTTATAATACATGATACTTCAAGTATTGCTGTAGTCTGTATTAACGCAATCCAGTTGTATCCACCATTTTATTTGATATTATTTAGTAAATAATAAACTGGAAATTAGTATGGTTCTTGTCTTTTGCATCTTTTATGTTCACTTTTTACGACTGTCACTGTCAGACTACCTAATTATTGTCATAAATAAAATAAGAGGAACTCCAATACTTTTTTCTAGCCATTGAAAAAATTGCAAAGCTGAAACTTGTCAATTATAAAGTGCGCCAAAACAAACTAGTCAAGGGCGTAAAAGAACCAATTACACCACTGTCAGCCAGTTACAAATTCATTGGTTAAGCAAAATATTTATTCATTCGTTGTTTTTATTATACCAAATATACATTAAAAAAATTCTTTTGTAGAAAAATAATTACCATCTAAGTAGGTAAAAACAATTTTTGTCAAGTACTTTATATATGGTCAAATCCTAAATGTCTTAGCCGGCTTTTTAATGTAATGTCCATGTCTGATTTGGTGAAGTTAATTATCCTTTTTCGGACATTTTCCAGCAAATGTTCATTAAAACGTTCGGGAGATTTATTTATTTCGTTTAAATCCCTGAATGTTGTTGAAATTTAAATGGATACAGTCAATTTTCGATTGTACAAAACGAGTTGCTGACAATTTTGAAGAATCAATTACAGGTACCAGCACATCAGTGCCACCCTCTCATACTTCTTCAGTTTCACGGCTTTGCAGATCAGTAGCATTAGTCTGCGATGACAGCCAAAATGGGGTTTTAAGTGTAGCAGTAGAAACTTTTAAATACTTAGTATAATTCTTTCATGTCTTCTATTAATTTCTTCCTCGGCTCTTATTAAAAGGGGGAGAGTCTCCACCCGAACAAGGTAGGGAACCTGTGGACTGTGGACTAGCTATGCAAAATATAACAACTCGCTTCTAACTGAAAGAGCTAAGCTGCATCTCTGGCTAAGCATCTCTTCTAAGCGACGCGACAGACTATTAGCATACACCGCGCAATATACGAGCTGATGGACGACTTACATTCATAGAGTATCAAAAATCCTGATCTCGTTAAGAAGCCGCCATGCTGGACCGTGAAGTTGACCTCAAGTTTCTTACACTTGTAATACGTCTTTAGCTTACCTACGTCAGTCTCGCTAATCTTCCCTGGAGAGTGTTTTTGAAACAATTCACATTGAAAAACATGCACATTTTAACAAATAAAGTACTGCTTTCAACCATTAAGCATATTTATTTGCGTTCAAATTTAAGCATTTCGAACAATTTTATTTCAGAATTTCAATGATAAATATTATTGTAAGTATTGATTTCAAATAAAATATATTTGGTATTGAATATTTAGGAGATATTTTTTATTTATTGTTTAGTCCCCAAATTCCTTTAAGGCTTAAGATTCAGTCTGTTCATTATAATTATGAACCGTTTTTTTATTAGAAGAATTTTGCGTAGAAAAAAATAGTAAATTAATTAACAGAAACACATTGTGGGTTGTATCTGAAGATACATGACATGTAGAAATTTGTATCAAATAAGCGCTACAATATTTACAAGAAGCTTTATATTAAACGCTTAATGGAGCAAAGAATTTCCCCGGAGACTTCACAATAATAAAAACAATTATACGTGCCTTCATCTATTTTATGTTTGTGACAAACAACTTTTACACCTGTTTTTCAATAAATGAGCATGATGGTATAAAACTTATGTTAAACTGTAAGTTGAATCTAAAAGTTACATGTTGACAATATCCACAATTAGGCATCTGTATTAATGATTATTTATGATGATCTATAATTACTAGGGCTGTATTAATTAAAAAAATTGTTAGATTAATCGGGAAATTTTTTTAATTGATTAACCGATTAATCTCGAATAATTATATTTTTGTAACGCATATATAGATCACTTTAAGTTGGGATTCATTATTTCGCAAAATCGGTTAAGTCGCGGTAATTCAATGACTCACAATTTTTGTGACATATAGACTATAGTAAATTCGTTCTGCTATGCAAGAAATAAGGAAGAAAAACATTTTTGTTAAAATATGCACGTCTAAATAAATAATAATAATAATAAAATTATTTAAGTAACATAAAATATAAATTATTAATAAATTTGAAAAAAAAATATTAGAAGTATTTTTTTTAGATATTAATGGAATTTTAATCTATCAAATTAATTTTATTCGATTAAAATTTTTAACGATTAATCGATTACTTAATCGTTTATTTCCGCAGCCCTAGTATAAATGATTACTTATGATGACCTATAATTACAAATAAAAAGTTATACTCAGGGCAGATTAGAAAAGTTCGAACGCGTTTCAACATTTAACTTCGCACTTCTACTTTTAATAATGAAATCCAATTAGTCATTCCCTCTTCTCTTGTCCTTTACATCACTGCAAATTGTTCATGAATACAAATAACCAACACTGATTAAAATCCACCTCTATAATTTGCTTGGATTCTTTCATTTAAAAAGTGTCCGTCATAAAACCAACAAAACAACTCACAAACATTTTTGTCCTCTCTAAACTGTAAGGAATCACGGGGATCTAGGTCAAGGTTGACGACCTTAATCAAGAGATCCTGGCCAGCAGTTGGCGCCTCAAGTCTGTGATAGAACGACGTCCATTGGCTCAGATGGCGAGTTCCTAGTGGCCTTCTGTAGTTCCACGGGAACCTGGCATGACTCCTCAAAACACCATCGGAAGACTTGCTCGTGGTTTCCTTTATAACAGGAAATTCTTTGACTGGGGGTGGGGGAGTGTTGGTAAGGTAATCAATGGATTTTATTTTAAAAACAAACAAAAACAAGAGTAAAAAATGATGCTGCAATTGAGCAGAAGAAAAATAGTGGTCTTACATAGTATAGAATTAAATTAATTTTGTATGCATTTTAATAATAATAAACTTGTGTTGCTTTAATTTATTTTAAGTATTGTATTTTTTAATTTTTTTTTACCCTTTTCATCTTTTTTGAAAGTTTTACAATCATTTCCTTCTGCAGGCAATCCGTTCTTTGCTTTCGTTCCATTGCTATACCCTGTATACAAAGTAAAAATAATCTTGACATTTTTAATTGATTGAAGCCAAACAGATAAGAGATTAGCGGTGGCTTACCACATAATAATAAAGACGCGCACCAAAACATTTGGCGAAAGGTCTTTATCTTTTTGTGCAGCCAAACAATGGAATTCTCTTCCATTACACATCCGTAGTAATCCAACTGCCAAGTCCTTCAAGATTGCACTTAAGACACATCTTTTCAAAATTTGTTTTCAAAATTAATGAAACAGCATTTCTTTTAATGATTAACGTAGCTTATGTGTAACGTTATGTTATTTATGTGATTGTTATGATAGGAATGTTTCTTTAATGCTTATATATATGTTATTATCTTCATGTAAAACGCCGTGAGCCAAGTTCCTTACTGGGGTATAGCACTATCAGTATTATGAATTTATTATTATTATTATTATATACATTAAAAAAAATATTCATTTTTATATAAAAATATATAATGAAAATTTCACCAAAACGCATACTCTGTCCATTGGGTGTGTGTGGAGCCACTACCTACACAGTTTTTGAACCACTGTAACAGGTTGATATTCCCTGAAATGGCTGCAGTCATTGTAACTTCAAATTAGTGATTTAAAATTACATTGGTTATTATTCCTCTCCTCTGGGGCCTCTGCCCTCCCCCCTTTTTAAGCACTTAAGTGGGATGGGGTATGTGAGGTTTATGTTTTCCAATACTCCGCATAATACTGCGCTGTACAAAGTCCGGACGTCTGGTCAAATACGACACACGCTTAAATTTTAATTGGCCCGAAGCCTTTTCTTAATAAATAACTGAATGTTGTCCCCCCCCCCTGTAACAACACGATATAATATAGTATATTTATGAGGAAATCTGAAAAAAATGAAATCTTTTCAGTACAAACAAAAAACTATGAGGTCAAATGAATTTAAAAATAGATGTTTATTGTTTATCTACGTGAGTATTCACTACAAAAGGCAGATGCAGTTATATTCTGTTACATTTAAGAAATTCAAAGACGTTCCATGGCAAACATTACGTCATAATATTTTATATTTTTGCTAACTGTGAAATGGAAATAAATGCTGCGTTGCGTTGTTAAACATTTAAAATATATCTTTTTATCACATGTTTGACGCAGGATTTTCGGCGCCTGTCATATTTAAACACATTTTATTTATTTAAAGTAAGTAGTATTACTTCATAGACTTCAAGAAAGCCTTTGATCGAGTCTTGCACGAGCGACTTAAGCAAGTTATGAGAAGTTTCAACATTGATGAAGGGCTGGTAAAGGTGATTGAAGAGCTCTACAATCAGGCAAGCAGTGCAGTCCTCTATAAAGGCTGCGTAGGGGACTTCGTCAAAATGACGATTGGAGTCCACCAGGGCTGCATTATCTCACCTTTCCTGTTCAATATCTTCCTTGAAAAACACTCAGTGATCACCACACATAGGTGGAAGACCCTTATGCTACCTAAGATTTGCTGACGCTATAGATCATTTGGCTGGGAGCAGTAAAGAGATACATGAGCTCACTGACAAACTTGAAGACAGATCAGATGCATGTGGAATGGTAATCAGCTCAGAGAAAAGCAAGATATCAGTTAGTACCTCAGTTACCAGTATGGAAAACATCGCAATGAACCAACAAAGGCTGGAGGACGTACATAACTTTAAATATCTAGGAGCCATTATATCTAGAGATGGTACATGTGAAGCTGAAATTTGAGCTGGAACCGGGTCGGCAGTGGAAACAATGACGAAGTTAATCAAAATATGGAACAGCAAAAAAATTAGCCTGCCAACTGCCAACAAAGCTCAGGCTTTACAGAGCTCTCGTTAAAACTATTGTCCTTGCTGGATGTGAGATCTGGACACTATTGGCAATCATTGAAAGCAAGCTGCAGGCATTTGAAAACAAATGCATGAGGAAAATTCTCCAGATCTCTTATTTAGGACACAAGATCAATGAATATGTCTGGGACAGAATAAACTCTATTGCGGGTCGTCAAGAAACCATTATAACAACAATTAAGAGACGTAAGATGGCATTCGACATGATACATTGACAAAAATCATCCTTCAAGACACTATAGAAGGGGGCCGCCGAAGAGGTCGACAGCGGAAAAGCTAGCTTGACAAAATAAAGGATGGACAAGAATGAGATTGAATGAATTATTTGCCGCCGCTCAAGATAGGCGAATGTGGAGGTAGTTGTCTATTGATGTGTCCATGCGCTCATCCCAACGACCGCAACGGTCACGGGACTGATGATGATGATGATGAAGAAGAAAACAATAAATATCATTATTTATCCCATTAGTATGTGATTGAGTAAGACATTTAAAAAGTAAAAAAAATTTCAATATCCTGTTGTCCGCTTGTACTCACGAAAAATATAATTCATACAAATTAAAAGCAATATAAAAACAAATGAATTAAAAGCCTGTACTCAGTCATAATGGTGTCAATTTTGTATATTCTCTTAATTAACACGTCCCGTGCCTAGTTTTACTTCATTGAATATGGCCTGCTTTGCAAAATGTTTGAACGTCCCTGGCTTAAAAGCTGGTCGACAGTTTTGTAGTTCTAGCTACCAGTTGTATTCAAGCTGCCAGTTGTATTCGAGCTGCCAGTATTATAGGTCTAGCCATCAGTTGTATTCAAGCTGCCAGTATTATAGGTCTAGCTATCATTTGTATTCAAGCTGCGAGTATTATAGGTCTAGCCACAAGTTGTATTCAAGCTACCAGTATTATAGGTCTAGCTATCATTTGTATTCTAGCTGCAAGTATTATAGGTCTAGCTACCAGTTGTATTCAAGCTACCAATATTATAGGTTTAGCCACCAGTTGTATTCAAGCTGCCAGTATTATAGGCCTAGCTACCAGTTATATTTAAGCTTCCTGCATTACAGGTCTAGCTACCAGTTTTATTCAAGCTGCCAGTGGTATAGGTCTAGCTACCAGTTGTATTCAAGCTACCAGTATTATAGGTCTAGCTACCAGTTGTATTCAAGCTGCCAGTCGTATAGGTCTAGCTACCAGTTGTATTCAAGCTGCCAGTATTATAGGTCTAGCCACCAGTTGTATTCAAGCTGCCGGTATTAAAGTTTTTATAGGAAACACCAAAAAAAGTAAATGTACTTTTTGTTGTTGTTTTATTGTTTGTTTGTCTGTTGTTTTTTTTTGGGGGGGGGTGGGGTTGGTTGTTTCCTGTTTCAAATCTTAACAATGTAACATTCATTATTTCAAAGATCACCCTAAAAGAAGTAAGTATATAACTATTTGTGGAACCCTTTCCTTCTCTTGTCCTTTCACTTTTATGTCACAATTGAGTAAATGTCTTCAGATATCATACCCGCACTCTGGTGGGGAAGCGGGACAACACTATCGCAATTTTCAAAACTTTATAAATATTTAGATTTTTACAAAGAAAATTAAAAACCACGTTTTTATAAGCGGACTAAAAAGAAGAAAATAAATTTTTAAAATTTTTAATTTAAAATAAGTACTATGATTTAATATGACTAAAAACGTGGGGCGGGCGCTTCTCAGGATTAATTAATTCAATTCACTCATTTTCTTACTCGTCATTTGTAAACCCTAATCATTTTAGCCAAACGCCTAAAAAGTAGAAGGAATGTTGGCGATGATAGAATGAAGGTCCTCGTAAAACCTGGATTTCATTTCATCAGGGTTAGTCATTTTTGGGGCATAGCAGCTGATGATGTTAAGATATTTCTTCCCAGCCAACAGAGGCAGTCTCATCGTCATGAGTCTGTCATTTATGCACTTTGGAGGATCAGCCAGTTTGCATACTAATGATGTCTTCATGACAAAGCCAAAATCGGCCTCACGGCGTTCTTCGCTCGCTCTGCCACTCCAGAAGGTGTAGCCTGAGCCTCTTTCACTTAGTTCGCCCTCTCCTGGTAGACGGGTCTCGCTAAGAGCGGCACTGTCGACATCGTATCTTGAAAGTTCGTGGCCCACCAGGGCAGTTCTCCGTTGGGGTCTGTTGGTTTCATCTTTGTCCATTAGTGTGCGCACATTCCATGTGCCCAGGGTGAAAGGAATAGTCCTCGGCTTCTTCTTTAATTTTCGACCGCAGAAATAGGGTCCCCGCCAGCCGCGGTAGTATGGCCAGGGAAGATTTATAAGGCAATGTTTAGGGCACCTTTTCTAGCCCCGTCCTTATGCCATGTTACATCAATTGGCACGTGCGCTTCCCTTAGAACGTCACACAAAGCCATTAGCACTTCACAAAATGATTTTGTTAGTAATACAGTAGGACCTCTCTAAGTCGAACTCAAAGGGACAAGAAAAGAAATTCGACTTACGGAGTTTTCGAGTTAGGGAAAATGACATTATAGGCGCAGAATTTGGCCTGGACCTAACAATTTATTCGATATAGGGAGGTTTTCGACTAAGGGAAGTTCGACTTAGAGAGGTCCTACTGTATTTTGTTGCTTACATTGAAACCTGACGTGATATGATGGTATGAAGTCTGTATTGTAAACATTGAACACAAACGATGCCCTGCCTAATTTTCCGACATGACACTTATCATCCGGGATATCGCAATCGTTGCCGTTTGAATCTGTGGTGTAAACACGACTGCCTGGTAAAATACAGAAGGGATAATAAGGAATTTGGCCAATGGGAATTAAGAAACAAAGCAAGTATAATATAGGCTAAACAATAAAACTATAATATTTTAGTAAAAAATAAATAAATTTACATAACAAAAAGTTTATTGAATTTAATATCTGGTTTAAAAACGAGGTACAAAATAAATCTAAATATATAATTAACATTATACACCTAGATATTGTTGTCACACGTAGGGGTCTGTCAGGGGTATTTGCCATTGTTCTATGGCGTAGTGTCATGTGTGGGGGCCTGGCTCAACACAAGACCCGTGCCGTAATAACGAAACTTTTTGAACTTTCAAAAATTCTTGAGCTCATGAAGACTGTCGTAAAACATATTTAAGTCGATTTTACCTGTTCGCTGTTTGTATTTGTCATGTGAGAATTCACGGGTTTGACAGAAAAGAGAAAAGGGGAGCGAACTGGTGTAAATAAGAAAGGAATGCGATTGTTACGAAGTAAACTGAAGTCCAAGGTTCAGCCTGTTAGTGTGGTCACTGAGTCGAGGCGGACACGGGAGGTGACATGATATATGTAGTTGTGAGAGGTCAGATGGAGAAGTTGAATCGGTAGAGTGGTGCTATTTGGAATTCTAGAGATCACAGTGGTTTATTGTAACATATGTGTAAATATTAAATATTTCATAATTAAAGTGCATTATTTCCTGACTTGAATTGAAGTGAATTATTGTGCGAGAGATGTTGAAGCCCACAAACAATAGAGAAAGCAAATCAGTCACAAGGGACGTGTGACAGTATTCCCTAAACAAATATAATCTCAATGTTATCTGCTAATAGGAAATATCAGACAAGCAGAGAGAGGCGGGTACTTAGGAACCGGTTGTCCTTGGTGCCACACTTATACATATATTTCAGTAGTTTGCCATTTGCGGATCTAACACTACACCGTCGACGCCCTCTACCATTCGTTAACTGATAACAGAGACAATTCAAACTAATACGTAATTACCAAGATTTGCTACTAAGATGAGGCAAACCGGAAGTCAAAAGCTAAAAAAATATTTTCAGCCATCTGACATAACATTTTGATATCGTAGCGGGAAAACAAAAATAACAATTTATTAGAAAAAAAGGGAACTAAATGAACTCACCGTTTTTTATTTCTGACTGTATGACTTGTATTTCAACACCCTGCACGTCTGTCATAGATGGAGGCGGTCTTATGAAGGCACGGTACCTATGTAGGAAAATACAACACAAAAACTTGTCAAAAGACTGATCATTATGCAGCGAATAAATTTATGTTGTGTCGTTTGTACATTTCTAAAAAAAAATTTAGTAAATTAGTAGAATTTGGTAAAGACAAGAGGAATTACATAACGGAAAAAAATGATGTTCTCATATTTTTTTCTTTCTTTTTAAAGCTTTTACATAATTTTTTTAATGTATTATTTCTTCCATAATAAATTATATCTGAATCATTGTTTTCACAATTTTCATTCATAGCATTATCACGACCTAAATGATTATAGTAGAGGGATTTTTTGGGTGCTGGCGAAGATCTTTTGAGTCTCATGAATTGTCAATGAAACATATTGCGATAGTTGCTATTGATGTAATCATGTGTGTGTTGCTATTGATGTAATCATGCATGTGTTGCTATTGATGTAATCATGCGTTAGTTGCTATTGATGTAATCATGTGTGTGTTGCTATTGATGTAATCATGCGTTAGTTGCTATTGATGTAATCATGTGTGTGTTGCTATTGATGTAATCATGCATGTGTTGCTATTGATGTAATCATGTGTGTGTTGCTATTGATGTAATCATGTGTGTGTTGCTATTGATGTAATCATGTGTGTGTTGCTATTGATGTAATCATGCGTGTGTTGCTATTGATGTAATCTTGTGTGTGTTGCTATTGATGTAATCATGTGTTAGTTGCTATTGATGTAATCATGTGTGTGTTGCTATTGATGTAATCTTGTGTGTGTTGCTATTGATGTAATATTGTGTGTGTTGCTATTGATGTAATCATGTGTGTGTTGCCACTGGGAGAAATTTGATCAGGAATTACAGGCATGGTTTCACACAACATTGTAAAACATATTTCAATCAACGAAAAATATAGCCTGATAGTTCATTCTTTGACTAACTGCATGTTTACGTTAAGTAATGTTGATTTGTTTAAGTTACTGTAATAAAAAAAACCGTAAAAAACCAAGTTTTTCACTATAAATCCTTTATGTACGAGAAGTAACTAAAAGAATGTTCATTATAATACGCAGCGCAAGACAATCCAAAAATACAAATTTGTAGTTGTGTCGTAAAACATGATTAATATAATGCGCACCGATCAGGAATATGTTTATAAAAAGTGTTGTCAATAAAATACGCACCTAATTGCGGCGACAGAAAGGTTGTTCAATATAATAAGCACCCTTACACTCAATCTCAAAAAATCAAAAAATAACATGATACATAGGAATAAATAAAATAATCTAAAAAATCAATAATTCAATTACGGTACATGTGATCGATCTGAAATTTTGATACATAGTTTTTATCATCGCCACCAAACTACTGCCTGCTAAATTTCAGCTCGCTAGCTTACGAGGAAGTGGGTTAAAAATCGATCTGAAGTTTTGGCGACCGACAAGCAATCAAGGGTTCAACCAAGCAACCAGACACCACGAGTTAATATAAAGGATTTAAAAAGCCACAACCTTCGGTTTTTAGTTTCACCCTCCAAGCTCTTAGAGGCCACTAACATTCCACTTTCAGATTCGATTACTTGATGAGTGTTTTTGACGTCATAAATTGTGGTACCTAGCGAAGAACAAGACATTTCATTTAAAAAAAAGAAAAGAAAAAAAACTCATTAGCTTTTATACAAACAGATGTAGCTGGGTAAATTAAAGAGAGGTTCAATAATTCAATGATTCATTGGTTAAATTTACGTGGTCATTATTCTTTTTTTTAAAAAAAGTGATAATAATAATGCTTACAATGCAGACACCTCTATCTCCGGAAACAATTAAATATTCCAAAATGTAATTTAATTTACTTAGTTGGCTGTCAAGTTATTTGCTGTTTTCTCTCTCTTTTTTGTCTTCTTACTGTTAAGAACAGTCTTCAAAGGAAAATAACATATTTAAAAAAAAATTGTACTTTTCTTTGAAGATTAAGCTCCCTTTACAATTGTAATAGCTACAACCAGGCGAATAGAGAGATATAATAATTACATTTAAAAATTGTAAAATAATTTTAAAAAATATTAAATAAAAAATTGTTTGAAAATGATTTTTAAATAGATTACACGCTTTCATTCCTCATTCCAATGCACTAAAAAGGACAACATAAATTTTCTCGTTTCTTTAAAAATAAAAGCTTAGGCGTCAAGAATATTTGTTGTTGAGATTAATATCCCGCGTATCTTCAGGATTGCTCAGTGGAATTTCATCTCCTTGAAGATTTTTTACACAAGTAACATTATCTTGTGTACTCTCAATTTTTTTTGCTTTGGAGACACATTGTATATGTTTGACGCATGGTAGTGTGTTGGCAGAGCTTGACACGTAATTCTTATAATTATGAGGCTACACGGTGTTTCATAACTATTAACCAAACCATTGCTATTCCATGCTCGGCGCACACGCTTTTAATTTTGTAGAAAATTGATTTTGTCCTTTTTAGTGCATTGGACTAAAAGTGTGTTGTTAAAAATATTTTTTAACCCGTGAAAAAAAAATTGAAATTTAAAAAAATAAAAAATAAAATAATTCAAAAACTTTACCAACCTGACTTCAAACAACTGTAGCTCAATTCAATGAAAGATGGTTCCTCGCCAAAACATTCAGAGAAAGGGAACATGATTATACTTGGCTTGTAAGTTACATTGCAGCTGTACTAAATTGTGGGAGAAAATACACAATAATAATTTATAAGAACTGTAAAAAAAAGTTTCATATTAGTAGTTACTGCTGATTAAGTCTTTGTTTGTAGATACATTAGTTACAGCTGATTAAGTCTTTCTTTATTTTTAGATACGGTAGTTATAGCTGTTTAAAAGTATATATCATTTAAAACAATGAAAGATAATTATGTAGGATTTAATTTATTAATTTTTCCGAGAGAGTGGCTTCTGTTTTAAAATTAGTGAAACTTAACACGAGCGGAACTACTTTACTAAAATCAACGTTTTGAGCAACTAACTTATAGATACATATCTTTGCTTTTGTACTATTCATTCGAGGAAGAGCGCTATTTGCCGAAACGTTCATTGTTTTGTGATGTCTTGTCAGGCTCATACATACCTGTTTGCATATTATCCCTCAACTTAATTCTGATAAAGTCTTTGTGTCTAGATATTGTAGTTACTGCTAATTAAGTTTTTGTGTCTTGATAGTGTAGGAACTGCTGATTAAGTCTTTGTGTCTAGATACAGTAGTTACTGTTGATTAAGTCTTTGTGTATAGATGGTGTAGATACTGCTGATTATGTATTTTTGTCTAGATACAGTAGTTACTGCTGAATAAGTCTAGATCAGGGGTGGCCAGGCCTGTAATAACTGAGAGCCATTGTAAAAAATTTTTTTTTGAGAGCCGCATTGAATTACTATGAGATACGACCCTATGTGCAATGAAAACGTCCTAGTCTAATTTATTTACATTTTTTTCTTCAAATTAAAAAAATTAAATTTTTAATTGTTGAAGAAATATATGCATTACTGTTACACAATTTATAGATATTTAAATATGTTAAAGTATGCATAGAAACACACTGCATATCAATATATATAATTCCCGTCGTATGTATGTATGTATGTATGTGTGAATGTAACGCTAGTAATTTTAGAAAGCAGCGGATCAAATTACTGCACCAAAAATAACTCTTTACGAACGTTCCGCATACAAATGTTCAAAATGATAATAAATGAATCGAATAAAAATAAATAAAATAAATGAAAGTTCTGTGTTACGTTATTTTTTAATCTGATGTGTATTTATTTTGAAAACTTCCGTCATTTTTGACGGGTGATACGCTAGTAGAATAATAATTGTAGTCAACATTAATTGATATTATTCTGCTGAGAAGCCTTTGAACTCGCACGTTTCCTTAAATCTGGTTGGTTGCTAGTAGTAGCAGTCCGGTACTTTCAGAAAAAGGTTCATTAGCATGAGTAATATTACAAGCGGTGGCACAACTTGGCTCATGTGAAGTGATCAATTTTTGCTGAAAGAGAAATTAGCGTGTGCTGCAGACACATTCCTGACCTTAACTCAGCAAGCTTTCTTTTTTCCCTTAAGATTTATCCCACCTTATTTTCAAAACTTTGTGTCGGTAATGATTTAAAAAAAACAATCTTTCTTTAATTCTCTTATATTAATGTATATATTTCAAAAAATAATTTTAATTTCATGAATAGTTCGCGAGCCGCAATGTGAACACAGAACAGCCACATGCGGCCCGTGAGCCGCCATTTGGCAACCGTGGCTCTAATTACCTTAGCTACTGCTGATTAAGTCTTTGTGTCTAGATACAGTAGTTGCTGTGGGTTAAAGTTCTTGCCTCACCTTCCAGATACAGTGCTTACTGCTGGTCAACAGCTCGGAGGTAAGTCCGCCGCAGTGTTTATCAACCCTGGCCTTGACAGTAACTTTGTAAATGACGTCTGTTTCACAGTCCAATTCGATATTTCCTCCCTTTTTGATGTTTTTATACTCCGTAACGTTTAACTTACGAGAACCTGAAATCATGGAGTATTTAATTTATTTATTACTTAGATAGAAGTTACACGTGTTTTAGAACAGAACTAGCAACAAAGCCCGACCAAGGACGGGAATTAGTGTAGGGTGATCTGTGACGTTCATGGAAGGACATAAAAACATTACGCACCCCCGTCTGTCCAGAGACCCTACCTCCCCCTAACCGCAGTCTGTCCAGAGACCCTACCTCCCCCAACACCGCGGTCTTTCCAGAGACCCTACCTCCCCCCACACCGCAGTCTGTCCAGAGAACCTACCTCCTCCAACGCCGCGGTCTTTCAAGAGACCCCCCCACACCGCGGTCTGTCCAGAGACCCTACCTACCCCCAAACACCGTGGTTTGTCGAGAGACCCGCCATCTCGACAGGCCATCGCGTCAAAAATACTATACATCATAGTTATAAAAACATTACACATCCCGTCTGTACAGAGAACCTCCCTCTCCCTTATACACAGTGGTATATCCAGAGTTTTAATAAATAACCCGTGAAAACAAACGTTTTTGACTACAAATCCCAACGCTTAGCTCAAAATAAACTCTTGGAAAAAAACTGCACCTAAAATAACTCATTTTGAACGTCGTTCAATATGTACATGAGATTTAATTTTTCTCCGCCAGTTATTGGCTCTAGGGGTCTGTAAGAGTTTGACGGACGAATCTCAATCGATAACCGGACAGAAAATTGCCTTTTATTACTTTTATTATCTTCTATATATATAATTCTCTTCATGGGACCATGAGAGGCAAGTAAGCTGCAAGTATGTGCAACCGAGCATGACGAATGACCCTCGCTCGGGTCAACTAAACACTGTCGGCAAGCGTGGTGGGATGAAATGAAAAAAGGGGGGGGGGTGGGAGTGGGTGGCAACAATGCACTTGCGTTCACTTGCAATTACCCCTTCACAGTAAATGTGAGATTCGTATTGTACTGTTTATCACGTCAGCCTCATACGTCGATGGTCCTGGGTTCAAGCCCCAGCGAAAACATTGTTTTTAAATCCCTTATATTAACTTCGCGACCGTCTCATGGGATGGGCGGGCGGAAAAACAAAAGTAGAAAATGACCCACTTCCAGTAATTCGATCGAGCTGAAATTTGGCACACGGACCCGTCTCACCTAACAATGCATCGTATCAAAATTTCAGATCGATCAAACGTACCGTAATTAAATTAATGCATTTTTAGTTTATCCTTATATGAGGTATGTAATTCAAATTCACGGTTTGTTATTGTTTTTTTCCCACGTGAAAGTTTGAGTTGACGCTTTGAGGTGACCCATCAAAGATCCGGGGTGCTTTTGTTTACATTTTACGTGTCGCGCTGAGCTCGGTCAAGCAAATCGGTGACCAGACTTTTCCCCTCTCCCCCTCCCCCCCCAACAATGAGTTGACAGTTCCCCCCCAACCGACGTTCACTCGCTTTGTTTTGATTTCTTCTGTTTTTGCTGTAGTTTGTGTCCGTTATTTCTCCACTTTCTTTGCACTCTCCATGAGCAAATCTGCGGCATATGCTACGCCGCGGGGCGTCTAGTATATGATAATCTATGAGATACAAGGGGCACTGAGAGTGTAACACTAATGTGTGGGAGATTAACTTGGAGTTTTCATGCCAATGGGCTGTCACCCCTAGAATTAAAGGGAAGTTAATGGAGTGGTGGATGAAATTGTTTTTAGTTTATCTCTATACAACGTATGTAAGTCAAATTCACGGTTTGTTATTGTTTTTCTTTCATGTCCCAGTTGAGTTGACGCGTTAACGCCACCCGTCGATGTCCACACTGCCTCCCATCCCTGCCCCCGGTTTTAAAGCCAGGGGATATCACTCGGTGTCAGTCTGTAAATGTTTGTCATGTTTGTCACGTTTGAACAAAATCAATACTTTTAGTTATGTCTCACATATAAGGGATTTATAGTCGAAAACTTTGTTTCTACGGGGTTGTTTATTAAATCCCTTATATTAACTTCACCGCCATCTCTGTCGTTCGTCGTCGGGCAGGCGGAAAAACAAAAGTAAAAACTGACACTTTTCCCGTGATGCTATCGAGCTGAAATTTTGCACATAGACTCGTGTCACTTAATGCATCGTATCAAAATTTCATATCGATCGATCGACCCATAATTAAAATAATGGATTTTTAGTTTATCTCTATACAACATATGTAATTAAAATTCACGGTTTGTTATTGTTTTTCTTTCAAGTGCCAGTTGAATAAACGCGTTGATGCCACCCGGCGATGTCCACACCCCCTCCCCAATTTCCCCCGGTTTTAAAACCAGAGGAGAAATTCCGGTTTCAGTCTGTAAATGTTTGTCGCGTTTGAACATAATCAATACTTTTAGTTAAGTCTCATATATAAGGGAATTATAGTCACAAACCTTGTTTTTATGTGTTTGTTTTATTTACTTTTGTTTTTCCACCCGCCCGACGACGAACGACAGAGATGACGACAGAGAGACATGATTTTGAACTTAATATAAGGGATTTAATAAAACAAACCCGTAAAAACAATTTTTTTGACTATAAATCCCTTATATATGAGACATAACTAAAAGTATTGATTATGTTCAAACGCGACAAATATTTACAGACTGAATCTGTCTTAACTCCCCTTTGCTTTATAACCCGGAAGGGGGAGTGGGAGAGGGGAAAGGTCTGGTCACCGATCGCTGGACAGAGCTCAGCGTGACACGTAAAATGTAAACAAAAGCACCACGGTACATCACGTCAACGCGCGAACTGAGCTGTCACGTGAAAAAAAAACACTGTGAAATTGAATTACATACCTCGTACAGAGATAAAATAAAAATGCATAAATTTAATTACGGTACGTTTGATCGATCTGAAATTTTGATACGATGCATTGTTAGGTGATACGAGTCTATGTGCCAAATTTCAGCTCAATGGCATTACGGGAAGTGTGTCATTTTTGACTTTTGTTTTTCCGCCCGCCCGCCCGCCTGCCCGACGACGAACTACAGACAGAGAGATAGACAGAGAGAGACGGCGGTGAAGTTAATATTGTATGGCATCTTTCCGTCTACGAAAGACGATAGATTTATCTTTATTATTTGCAGTTCTTGGTGTGGCTGATGAGACCAATCCTTGAGTGGCAGTCTCTTCTGCATGACACACACACGAAAGCAGTTGGGCAGTGTTGCCTGGACTTTCTCCTCGCTCTTTTCCCGACTGCTTATGCCCTAGTTTGCTCCTCTGCTCTTAGTGATCCTTCTTTCAGTATAGCCCGCCACATGGACCTATCCTCTGCCAGGTTTTCCCAGTTTTGTATATCAATGTTGGCTACTTTCATGTCTCTCTTGCATATGTCTCTCCAGTAAAGTTAAAGCCTGGGCTTGTTACTATGGAGAAGCAGCTGCTGCCCAAACAGCAGATCCCCCCCCTCTCCACGCCAATGGTGGATCCAATGGAACGACTAATGTCGATACGGCTTGGCACCATTCGCGTCTCATGAGCTGCCGGAATGCAATTTGTTTCAGTAGCAGACCGCCTTAGGAGCTCCATTTCCTGATTTTCTGTCGGGGTTTACTCCCCTAGCCTTTCCCATGAGGGTTTAGCCGCAAGGCAGCGGAGGTTTAGAATAAGAGTTTCCCTCTCCTAGATGAGCTACCGACCATGGTTAACGAGTCTCATCTACCCGAAGCAACTGGTTTTGAGGCGCCAGTTGACCGCCTTCATCCCTTCTCCTGTTAGTAGAAACATGGTCCGCCGGGCTTTTGTGTGAGCCACGCGAGAAGGCCAGTAGCTGGATTTTGGTTGACAGAGGCATTAAGAGAGACGCAAGCCTTTTAGGGCATTTCTAGAGGAGTGGATGCTTATCTTCCACCCGCGCCCTGGCAATGACAACCTTGGACCACAATTAAGTTAATATAAGGGATTAAAAAATGACCCACTTCCCGTGATATTGTTTGTCTTTCACGTGCCAGTTGAGTTCACGCGTTGACGCCACCCATCGATGTCCACACCCCCTCCCCTTACTTACTTACTTACTTACTTACTTATGCCTTTCTACCCCGTCTGGGGCATAGGCCGTCTACAAGAACTTTCCACTCCTCCCGGTCCTGTGCTTTCCTCTCCAATTGCTTCCAGGTGTATCCCATATTTTGCATGTCAGCCTCTAGCTCGCGTCTCCATGTATTTTTTGGCCTTCCTCTCTTTCTCTTTCCCTGTGGGTTCCATGTTAGGCATTGTCTGGTGGTGCTACCTGGGGGTTTTCGGAGCGTATGTCCTATCCATCTCCACCTCTTTTTTATGATGTCTTCATCAATAGGCACCTGGTGTGTCCTTTCTAGTAACTCTTTGTTATTTATAGTATTTGGCCATTTGATTTTCAGGATCTTTCGAAGGCATGTGTTTATGAATGTCTGCACTTTCTGCGTAAGGCTCGCTGTTGTTTTCCAAGTTTCTGCACCATATAGGAGGACTGTTTTGACATTTGTATTAAAGATTTTGACTTTGGTCTGCAGTTTCAGCTCCTTCGACTCCCATATTTTCTTTAATAATACAAATGCTGATCTAGCTTTTCCAATTCTAGCCCTTACATCTGCATCGGATCCGCCATTTATGTCTATGGTGCTGCCTAGGTATGTGAAGGACTCCACTTCTTCCAGTGCCTTTCCTGCCAGATGGACATGCTCATGGTTGGATGGGTTTATCTTCATGATTTTTGTTTTACTTTTATTTATGTTGAGGCCAAGCTGTGCCGAAAAGGTGGCTACGTCTTTTGTCTTTTCCTGCATTTGTTGCTGGTTGTGGGACAGAAGTGCAATGTCGTCCGCGAAGTCTAAATCATTCAATTGTTCCCAGAGTGTCCACTGTATCCCATTCCTCTTTTTGTCTGTGGATTTTTCCATTATCCAGTCAATGGCAAGGATGAATAGTAAAGGGGACAAGAGGCATCCTTGTCTGACTCCTGTTTCGACTGTAAAGGAGTCTGTGAGTCTACCTTCGTGGACCACCCTGCATGTCATTTCTTCATAAGAGCTCTGAATGATCCTCACTAGTTTCCCTGGTACTCCATAGTGTCGGAGAAGTTTCCACAAGGTTTGTCTGTCCAGGCTATCAAAGGCCTTTTCATAGTCTATAAAATTTATATATAGAGAGGAGTTCCATTCGATGGACTGTTCTACGATGATTCTCAGTGTTGCTATTTGATCTGTGCAGGATCTGTTTTGGCGGAAGCCGGCCTGTTGATCTCGTAGCTGCATGTCGACCTTGTCTTTCATTCTGTTCAAAATAATTCTGTTAAAAACCTTTCCTGGTACAGATAGCAGTGTAATTCCTCTGTAATTTGCACAGTTGCTGAGATCCCCTTTCTTTGGGATCTTGATGAGGTATCCTTCTTTCCAATCTTTTGGAACTCTCTCTTCTTCCCATATCTTCTCAAACAGAGGGTGCAGCATGTTGACTATTGTGTTTATGTCCGCTCTCATCATCTCTGCTGTGATGTTGTCCGGTCCCGGTGATTTCCCTAGTTTGAGCTGCTTGATGGCCAGGGCTATTTCTTCCTTATTTGGTGCGCCTTCTTCTATTTGTAGGTCTTCATTTGCTGGTTGTATGTCTGGCGTGTCTGTGGGTGGGGGCCTGTTTAATAGTTCCTTAAAGTATTCCATCCATCTTTTTTGTTGCTCTTTCTTTTCTGTTATAGATCTCCCTTCTCTATCTTTGACAGGTCTCTCCGGCCTTTTGTATCTCCCTGACAGTTTTCTTGTTATGTCGTAGAGCTCTTTCAAGTTGCCCTTCCTGGCTGCTTCTTCTGCTTTGGATGCTAGGCCATCTATGTGGGCATTTTTATCTTTTTTAATGCTGTTTTTTACCTTTTGGTTTACTTCTTTATATCTCTCTTGCGCTTTCGTTTTCTCAGCCCTGGTGCGGCTGCTGTTAACTATATTTTTCATTTCTTTTCTCTCTTTTATTTTTTGCAGTGTGTTTATTGAGAGCCAGTCTTTTTGTTTCTGTTTCACTGATCCTAAGACTTCTAGGCAGGTGGATGTTACAGACGTCTTTATACTTTGCCACATATGTTCTACTTGGTCATCTTCTGTTTGGTCTTCTGTTTGATCTTCTAGCACTTGGAACTTATTCCTCAAGGTGGCACTAAATTCTTCCCTTTTCTGATCATTTGCCAGAAGTGCTACATTGAATTTGGTTCGCTTCGCAGTTGGCTGTTCCCAGTCTTTCTTTAGCTTTAATTTAAGTCTTGCACAGACCAGATGATGATCGGATGCTACATCTGCTCCTCTTTTTGCTCGTACATCTTGTAGAGACTTTCTAAATTTTTTGCTAATGCATATGTGGTCTATTTGGTTTTGCGTTTTGTTGTCTGGGGATACCCATGTTATCTTGTGAATGTTTTTATGTTGAAATTCGCTTCCACCAATAACAAGCTCGTTTGTTGCGCAGAAGTCCGCTAGTCTTTCTCCGTTCTCATTTCTCTCTCCTACACCGTGGCGTCCCATGATTTCCTCATACCCACTGTTGTCTTTTCCAATTTTGGCGTTAAGGTCTCCCATTAGGATGTTCAGGTCTCTATTTGGGAATTTTTCTATTAGTGCTTGTAGTCTATTGTAGAATGTTTCTTTCTCTTCTTCTTTGCTGTCGTTGGTGGGTGCATAACACTGTATTATGTTCATCTTTATTTTCTTTTTCTTGGTTCGGAAGGTTGCTGTTATTATCCTTGGTCCATGTGCTTCCCATCCAATCAATGCTTCCTGTGCCTTCCTTGACAGCATCAAAGCGACTCCTTGCGTGTGCGGAGCATCTTCCTCCTCATGCCCCGAGTACATTAGCATTTCTCCAGAGGCCAAAGTTATTTGCCCAGCTTGTATCCATCTTGTTTCGCAGATACCAAGCAGTGTAAGTTTGTAGGATCTCATTTCTGCTGCCACCTGCGCTGCTTTCCCTGCTTCATACATGGTTCTGACGTTCCACGTGCCTATATTTGTTTCCTTAGAAAGGAGGGTCTTCGGCTTTGAGGCTTCCAGTATAGCCTGGGTTTGGCCACAAGGCTTCATAGCTCTTCTTGGAGAAGAAGAGTCCTCTCTTCTCAGGACTGAAATTTGTTTGTTTTTTCTTGTTGACGTTTCTGTAGCAATTTGTTTTTACGGGTGAGGTCGCTGGCCTCACGCCAACCCTCCTCCTTTTGCACCCGGGCTTGGGACCGGCCTTGGCGGAGTTCCCCTTACCCCGGTTTTAAAGCCAGGGGAGATAATTCGGTTTCACTCTGTACATGTTTGTCACGCTTCAACATAATCAATACTTTTAGTTATGTCTTATATTTAAGGGATTTATAGTCAAAAACTTTGTTTTTACGGGTTGTTTATTATATTTATTTAATGTCAGCACGGGCTTTTTTTTCTTATTTCAGTGGTTCCCATTTCATCAACGAAATGTGATCATCAAATTTGAGACATCTAGAAGTGCCTTTAGCCACTCATGTTGTCAAAATCAAGTTTCATTATTTTTTTGACTACAGTAGATTTTTTTTTAAATAAGAAAAATACACATATTGGACAATATATTGTTAGACTAACTTAACATAATCATCGTTAATATGGCAAGTCTGAAAATAACAACTAAGAGTTGAAAGTCAAACATTTTAAAATGTCTGTCTTTTTGTCAGTTTGTATTGGTAATAATTTTATTGATTGCATGGTTTACGAAATAGTTATTTACTGCCCCTGCACAATGCGAATCATACCGCTGTAGTAACCTCCAGCCCCAATCTAGATAGAAACCGATATATTGTTATTTTGTTACAGTTTTAAAAATGAATCCAAAGCATTTTAACTTATAACAATAAAAAGTTTATCTATTGTAACTTTGTAAAATAAATACACTATATTGTTAATTGTTACAATCTTTAAAACTAAACCCAATATTTTGTAATTTTCTTAAAATTTAAAAAAATGAATCCAATAAATTGTAAATTTGTTACGATTTTTTAAAAAATGATCACTGATTACCTACCTTTAAGGCGCGGCAATTTCAAACTGTCCTCGTCGTTCTCCAAATGTTCGTATTCAGCATCATCTTGCTTAACTGCATCTGCTTGCGGATTCGAGCATTCCAAAAACCCGCCAGCTGGATTAAAAAAAACCAACAAAAAATAAACAATAAAAAAAAACACTTTAATTGTAACTAAAATTTAACATTTCTGCGGGGAACAGGGTCAAAACTCGTTTGAACACAAGCTTAGAGGGACAGTTTATTTATTATTAGCTAGGGGTTTCTTAAACTTGGGGTAGGGTTTGCCAGTACCTCACACCTCCCGGGGGGGGATTTTAGAAATAAATAAATACTAGCTAATATACCCGGCTTCTCCAGGGCCTGCATTATGTATCCCATTTCGTACCCCCCCCCATTATAATCCCGTTGAATAATGGGATCCTTTTCTTCTTTGAATTCCCTTACCCCATATAATTCCGTATTTATTTGAGTTTATATAGCACATTCTGATCCAGTTGCGTAATGGGATCAATTTCGTGATTAAATCACTTTTCCCTACAAAATACCACACTTTAATGGGATCACAAAGCTCAGTATCATCCCCATGCAAAAAGGGATCCCGCCTTTGGCAGAATCACTTTCCTTCATATAATTCCATGCGTCATTGAGATTTCGTACCCAATTATGATCACGTTGCATAATGGGATCCCATTCGTGATGTAATCCCTTTTCCAGATGTGATCCCATACATCGACGGGATCCCATATCCCAGTAGTATGTTATTTAATCCCGTTCTTGGTCGAATCCTTTTCACCACTATTATCCCGTTGCATAATGTAATCACATGTTCTGTCGAATTCCTTACCCTTAGACGATCCCATACTTCGATGGGATAACATACCTCAGTATGATCCCAAAAGATGCAATTTTTTGTCAAATCCATTTCTCCGACCATATTCCATACTTCGTTTTGGTTTATTTACTCCAGTATGACATCCCATTACATTTTGGGATCATGTTCCCTGTGAGATCTCTTTCGGGTTTCTCTCACTTTTTCTCTGGCTATTCCGTTCCAGGTCGTTTTATGGATGTATCTACCAAATATGGTTAGGATTCATCAACAGACAATGAAACGTTTACTGTTACTCTGTATATTCAATTGTGTTCCGATAGATAGCTCCGACTACACATATTTGTTTTCGAAACTTCAATTGGGGATACGGTGGTCGAGTGGGGATACGGTGGTCGAGTTCTAGCGCGCTCGACTGGCGTACCGATGGTCATTGGTTCGAATCCATGGGAAGCCATGTATTTGTTCCCGGGGCCTAGGGCGTCCCCGAGTCCACCCAGCTTCGAGTGGGTACCTAACGCATAGTTAGGGAAAATAAAAGGCGGCTGGGTAATGCGTGGAACCCTTATAGCTGTGGCATGTGAACGCTGCATCACTTGCCAAAATCAACTGCTGCCTTGCAGATGGTCTTGGCTGACCAAAGGCTATGGAAGCACACCCAGAAAAACAGCAGGCTGAAGTCGGAGACCACGGGCCAATTGGCGCAAAACTCGTCGGCACGCAATACTCAAATTGAGAACGAAGAAGAAGAAGAAGAAGAACTTTCAATTTTTAAATTACTATTCTCCCCAAACACGCAGATTACACAAACTTGTAATGAACAATTCTTGTAAGTATCTATTTTTCAAATACAAATATACATTTCCATATACATTCAATAGATAAAACAATTACGGTATTCATTTAAGTTTAAAAAAGGGCCACGGCGGGAACCTATTCTAAACCCGTGAGGTCTTAAACCGAAAATCAATAAGAAAAATAATTGAACAAAACATTACATTTTATCCAAAATAAATCTGTAATAAATGACAGGGACCTAACGGAGATGAAATCACAGAAGTTTCTAGAATATGTTAGATCATACCGGAATGAAGTGAATAATAAGCCTAATATTTCATTCTAAGTAAGACATATAATGGGGTAACATTTTTAAAACGTGTCCCAATAAAGCAGCCTAAAAAATAACAGAGATCCTGCAGAGATAAAAAATTATTTGAATTTTCTAGAATATTTAAGATAAATTCTAATTAAAGTGAAAATGTGATTACTATTAAATTCATAGTCTGACAAACAATAAACTAAAAGTTTGAAAATTTGCCCTGTTAAAATCGGTGAAAAAATAAAGGATATTCAGCACAAAATGAATTTAAGGAATTTTCTAGAATATCTTAGAAGATACCCAAATTAAGTGAATAATAAGAATAACATTACATTCAAAGTATGACAAATAATGGGGGGGGGGTATTACTTTAAAACTTGTCCCAATAAAACAGGCTAAAAACTAACAGACATCTTTCAAAGAAATTTTTTTGGATATTCTAGAATATTTTAGATCATCCCTAAAAAAATGAACTATATGAGTACTATTAAATTCATAGTCTGATTAACAATACGTCAAAAGTTTGAAATTTTGTCCCGTTACAATCGGTGAAAAAGTAAAAGTGATCCAGCAAAAAATAAAATTAAATTTTTTCCCATAACATTCTAGAATAAAGTATATAAAATGTGCTCAACTATTTCAGAAAGGGGCCATCCATCAAGTTCGTCACGCTCCAAAGGTGAGGGCGTGTAAGAAAGTTTGACAGTTTGTGACAGGGAGTGAGGCCATGTGTGACGTCACAGATTTATTTATTTATTTTTTTCTAATTTATTTCTTAAAGTAGAATGTAAATAGCTTTAAATATAATTTTCAAAAAATTTTGTAAATCATTTGAACTATTTTTATGTCAAAATAGAATGAAATGCATATCTCTTGAATGTGTTGTTCATAATCTGAATTGGATGCGGCATGACAGATATCGAAGGATCAGGAATGGGTTGACAATCATGTTCGCTCCGGCATGATTTCACTTAATAAATCCCGCTGGCCCGTAAAGCCCTAATTTATATATATTCATAATGGCTTCGGAGAATCCGGAATCCGGAATCCGGCCATTTAAAAAATCTGACTCCGGCTCTGATCGGATTTAACTTCATAAATCCATCGGATTAAAAATTTTTGAATCCGGTACATCCCTACCTTTAAGTGGAAATTTTAATACAGTTTAATAGTGGAGTGTATTTTAAGTATCAAATATTTTAATTAGGTGTTAATTAAAAAAATTGTTTCAAAAGTGTGACGTACATGGGGGGGGGGTCCCGAGATTTGTAAATGTTTGTGACAGGGGGGAGGGGGTAAAAATGGTCAAAAATAGCGTGACGTACTTTATGGACGGTCCCTAATGTACATTTAGAAATCGCTACTCACCACAAAAGCCACGGTTACGAACTTTAACTTAAGTTGAATTCTTTTGTAACCCAATATTTAGGTCAACTCTTTCCTTTACTCACCTCTGTCAACCAGGACCAAGACCGTCAGAAAGAGGAGTTGCCCGGCTGGACCGTTAGATAAGAACATCATGGAACTGATGCCTGGACTGGACTAGACTCCTAATCACCTGTAGCAAAGATTGAATGTTCATAAGGTAAAACATGGAACAAACCCAAAGATTGAATTGCAAGAGTGACATTTATTGACAATCGCACACATACGTGCACATACACACGAATACACTTGCGCGCAAACACTATTGAAACGCACTTTGTTAAAGTTACAATTAGTAGTTAACCCCCCCCCACCAACACTATTTTTAAAAATAAAATCCCTTATATTAGCTTCATAGCCTTGTCGTGATCTCTTGGTCGGTCGGGCGAAAAACAAAAATAAATAAAACAACCCTCTAAAAACAAAGTTTTTGACTATAAATCCCTTATATATGAGACATAACTTAAAGTATTGATTATGTTCAAACGCGACAAACATTTACAGAGTGACACCGACTGACATTCCCTGGCTTTAAAACCGGGGGAAGGGACGGGAGGGGTGTGGACAATGACGGGTGGCGTCAACGCGTCTACTCAACTGGCACGTGGAAGAAAAACAATAGCAAACTGTGAAATTGAAATACATATGGTATATAGAGGTAAACTAAAAATGCATTAATTTAATTACTGTACGTTCGATCGATCTGAAATTTTGGTGCAATACATTGTTAGGTAACACAAGTCTATGTGAGAAATTTCAGCTCGATAGCTTCACGGAAAGTGTGTCATTTTTAAATCCCTTATATTAACTTCACCGCCGTCTCGTTCGTCGTTCGTCCCTCGCCCATCCGCGACGCTCGTCCGCCCGCGGAAAAGCAAAAGTAAAAAATGACCCACTTCCAGTAAAGCCATCGAGCTGAAATTCGGCACACGGACCCGTCTCCCCTAACAATGCATTGTATAAAAATTTCAGATCGATGGAACGTACCGTAATTAAATTAATGCATTTGTAGTTTATCTATATTAATAACTATTTAGAATGTTTAGTCGTCGTCTGCTAGAGTTGACCTAGTTTTAAAGCCAAGGGAGATAATTTCGGTTTCAGTCTGTAAATGTTAGTCACTTTTGAACATAATCAATACTTTTAGTTATGTCTCATATATAAGGGATTTATAGTCAAAAACTTTGTTTTTACGGGGTTGTTTAATTTACTTTTGTTTTTCCGTCGCCCGCGAACGACAGACAGAGAGAGATGACGACAGAGAGACAAGATTTTGAAGTTAATATAAGGGATTTAAAAATGAACCACTTCCCGTGATGCTATATTAGGCTTAGTCCTATCTATACAGAAGATTATTGCTATCGAAATTCAGCGTTGTTAGTGTACAGTTTATGAAACAAATATCTGTACATTTTTAACAATGATTTAAATGTGTAGTGTCCTTTCAAAATTCATTAAAAAATATTTTAAAAGTTTTATTATTATTTTAAACTGATAGTATGTTGTTCTTTGGGAAAAAAAGAATTAACCTGTTTAGATGAGCATTAACCTTCTGTATAGAAGGAGCACCTGTATCTGATGATATAAAATAATCTGATCATCTTTAATGACTTACCTGTGAATCTTTCCAGGAGACCCACCACTATTTCCCCCCTCACCCCAACGACACGCCCACACGTACCCGCTCACACCGCCTATCTATCCGACCCTATAAAAATTATAGCGCCCCCAGAACCGCTGGACGCTAGCCCTTGTTACATACATCCATGTCGGGGTTTTCCATTTTATTCACATTAGTCCTCGACTCCCAACCATCCAACCCCGAATTCCCTAACGACTCACCCCTACCCCCCAAATCTTATTACATGTATACCTTAGTCCCCCTTGATTCCCTCTTACCAGGTTCTCTATCAATAGAACTCAGTTATTCATGTTGCCTCTCCGTAGTCCAAGCGAAAAACACCGAAGAAGATTTTCATGCTGATTAGCGATCCAGATAAAATAAGAACATGACAATGTTTTTTTAACTACTTTAACCGAGAACATGGTATGCACGTGACATGTTTAGTCAGTACCTAAGCAACCACTTGGATCCCTCATGCATGATGATGGTGGTTTATTGTGTAGCGCTCTTTGTCCACGACGCTCGCCACTCTTTGGTTTTCAAAACTATGTTGGAGTTTTTAAACAACGTTTCAGGTGTTTCTTTGCTGCCATTGTAAAGGAAGAAAAACATGGTTTGTCTTTTTACATCCTTTATATTAACTCGTGGTGTCTGCTTGCTTGCGCCCTTGTCGCCATAACTTTGGATCAATTTTTAACCAACTTTCTCTTAAGCTAGCGAGCTGAAATTTTGCAGGCAGTTTTGTGCCGATGATAAAAATAATGTATCAAAATTTCAGATCGATCGCATGTACCGTAATTAAATTTTTGCATTTTTAGATTATTTTATTTATCCTCTAAATCATGTTAAATTTTTTAGATAGAGTATCGCGGTGCGTATTATATTGAACGACCTTTCCTGTCGCGCAAAAAGGTGCGTATTTTATTGACAGCTCTTTTTATAAACATATTCACGATCGATGCGAATTATATTAAACATGTTTTACAACACAACTGCAATTTTGTATTTTTGGATTGTCTTGCGCTGCGTATTATCATATAATATATATTTACGCTCAATTATGTAGCCTAACGCTAAGGGACATCACACTGCTTTTTTTAATTTTGTGTTGTAAGCAGTGCTGATTGATTCAAATAGTTATTTTTTGGTGCAGTAATTTGGTGCGCTGCTTTCTAAAACTAGTTAAAAAATCGTGTGGTGATTAGCACTGTAAAAATTATTATATAAATACTTTGTTTAATTTTCAGGAATATTCGTATTTATCATACAAGGATAAGTTACTTGGGCTTTTGACCAAAAACCAAAAAGAAAAGTAGGCGCCGTAGGCGCCCTACAATCCCAATTTTAAATTACTTTGTGTACATTTAAGGTAGTTTAATATTACGTATCTATCATACAAGGACAAGTTTGTTGGGCATTTGAAAAAAATGGGTGCCGTAGGCGCCCTAAATAAAAGTGGGCGCCGCAGCACAACCTATATTATATACATACTTTGTGTACATTTCAGGAATATTTCGTATTTATCATACAAGGATAAGTTACTTGGGCTTTTGACATAAAAAATAAAATAAAAAATAAACTATCATTAAATACTTTGTGTGCATTTAAGAAAGTTTTAATATTACGCATTTATCATACAAGGACAGGTTAGTTGGGCTTTTGAAAAAGGTGGGCGCCGAAGGCGCCCTTGAAAAGGGGGGGGGGCGCCGCAGGCGCCACGGCGCCGCAGCACAAACTAGTAATGAATATTCTTTTAGTTAATTCTCGTACATAAATGATTTATAGCCAAACATTTGTTTTTTTACGTTTGTTTTTTTATTTTGGGTCGAGATTGATAGCTGCATGTTTTCAGAATTGTTCAGTGTGATTTTTTGTCCCTGTAGATTTTCGTACAAGGGACATTTTCTTTTGTAATTTCAATCATTGTGCTTAGGAGACACACTGTCCTAATGCTGACTTTCCACCAATCACACGCTTTTAATGAAGGATGTAGGGAAGCAGAGTTTGCGAGCGTTAATGTAGAGGTTAAACACAATATGCTTTCTCAAAACAGTTTTATTGTGTGGAATGTTCCCGACATGTGGTTAAGAAAAATATATTTAATAAAATGAACAAGAAAAACTTTTTTAAAAAAAGATGAGGCCCAGCTGCAATGAGGAATGTAGAATCTCGCATGAAAAAGCAGAAAATAAATTTTTAGTAAACAAATTAAGTAATCACACAGGGGGTTCCTCACTGTAGCTGGGCCTCATCTTTTTAAAAAAAGTTTTGTTTTTTTTGTTCATTTTATTTTCTACTTTTACGCGTTAACAAAAGATTTGTAAAACTTAATTTCGTTCATGAAAATTTAAACTCCTTAAACAACCCCGTAAAAACAAAGTTTTTTACTATAAATCCCTTACATATGAGACATAACTAAAAAGTATTGAGCATGCTTAAATGCGACGAACATTTACAGACAGAGATTGCCTTAAATCCCTTTTGTTCTAAAACGGAGGGGGCAGGGAAAAAGGTTTGGTCACGGATGGCTGAACTTAACTCAGCGTGACGCGTAAATTGCCAACAAAAGCTTGCCGCTACATATAGAGATAAACTTAAAATGCATTAATTTAATTACGGTACATTCGATCGATCTGAAAATTTAATAGCTTAATCCTCCCCACAAGCCAAACCCACTGTGAAAATTGCAGCACTCTTGCAAGTCAGAAAACGTGTTTACCTTGACGACAGAAGCGTTGACGACATATACAGATCCGGAATCGTGCACGAGTTAATACGATAAGGGCCTCAAAAATTAATAAATATTTGTATTCGTTACACGAGAGCATTAAAGTTTTAAAATGCTTAGAATTCCTCACATACCAATCTTCTAAAATATATATTTAGGCATTATGTAATTCGGTCAACCATATCATAACTTGGTATCATCATAAGAAAAAACATCATTTAAAAATTTTCTTATAAAACATTTTAGAAATCACTAAAGGAGCAGTGAAGTAATGTGTGTTTAAGTTTTTAAAGTCTCAATAATGAGATCGTGCCTCTGTATTTATTACAGGAATTTTACACATCCAAAGGGACACTACACTGAACGAGTTTGCTCAATGGCCAGAGACCTCGAATAAAATCTAACCGTGACACTGAGTTGAAGCAATAATTAAATAAAATAATATAAATCCTCTGAAGGGACGAGACAATCACAACATTGTTTTATCGTCTTAAGATTTAAAAAGTAACGTGTCATATACCAATCAGGACTGTTCAACCGGTCGATGCATATATATAAGTATTCACTTCTTCAAGTTTACGTAAGCCAAGATGAAATGTACGTCGTGAAATGACGCTGTGAGCGGGCTAACTGCAAGTCCTTGCACGTGAACATGGACCCTTCAGAGACGGAAACGTGGAAGGATGTTGGCTGAAATTTATAGAGCACTTGACACGACCATGACCTTTAATCCTTCCTCTCCAGACATTCTCGCCCATTGGTTGATGGATGTTAACTCCAAACCGAATTGTTGTGTAATTATTATGGGTGTAGTTTGGGGGGGGGGCGTTTGAATGCGCTGCGTGTGAGGGGGGGAGGATGAGACTGAGAGGTAGAATGTTACATGGAGGATGAGTCTGAGAGGGTGAATGTTACATGGAGGATGAGACTGAGAGGGTGAATGTTACATGGGGGATGAGACTCAGAGGGTGAATGTTACATGGAGGATGATACTGAGAGGGTGAATGTTACATGGGGGATGATACTGAGAGGGTGATTGTTACATGGAGGATGGGACTGAGAGGGTGAATGTTACATACAGGATGAGACTGAGAGGGTGAATGTTACATGGGGGATGAGACTGAGAGGGTGAATGTTACATGGGGGATTAGACTGAGAGGGTAAATACTACATGGGGGATGAGACTGAAAGGGTGAATGTTACATAGAGGATGAGACTGAGAGGGTGAATGTTACATAGAGGATGAGACTGAGAGGGTGAATGTTGCATGGGGGATGAGACTGAGAGGGTGAATGTTAGTTTCATGGGGGAGGAGACTGAGAGGGTGAATGTTACATAAAGGATGAGACTGAGAGGGTGAATGTTACATAGAGGATGAGACTGAGAGGGTGAATGTTGCATGGGGGATGAGACTGAGAGGGTGAATGTTACATAGAGGATGAGACTGAGAGGGTGAATGTTACATGGGCGATGAGAATGAGAGGGTGAATGTTAAATGGGGAATGAGACTGAGAGGATGAATAATAAATGGGGGATGACACTGAGAGGGAGAATGTTACATGGGGGATGAGACTGAGAGGGTGAATGTTACATGGACGATGAGACTGAGAGGGTGAATGTTACATGGACATTGAGACGGAGAGGGGGAATGTTACATGGGGGATGAGACTGAGAGGGTGAATGTTACATGGAGTATGAGACTGAGAGGGTGAATGTTACATGGAGGATGAGACTGATAGGGTACACGTTACACGGAGGATGAGACTGAGAGGGTGAATATTACATGGAGGATGAGACTGAGAGGGTGAATGTTACATGGGTGATGAGACTGAGAGGGTGAATATTACACGGAGGATGAGAGTGAGAGGGTGAATGTTACATGGCGGATGAGACTGATAGGATGAATGTTACATAGAGGATGAGACTGAGAGGGTGAATGTTACATGGACGATGAGACTGAGAGGGTGAATGTTACATGGACAATGAGACGGAGAGGGGGAATGTTACATGGGGGATGAGACTGAGAGGGTGAATGTTACATGGAGGATGAGACTGAGAGGGTGAATGTTACATGGACGATGAGACTGTGAGAGGGAATGTTACATGGGCAATGAGACTGAGAGGGTGAATGTTACATAATGGATGAGACTGAGAGGGTGAATGTTACATGGAGAATGAGACTGATACGGTATACGTTACACGGAGGATGAGACTGAGAGCGTGAATATTACATGGAGGATGAGACTGAGAGGGTGAATGTTACATGGAGGATGAGACTGAGAGGGTGAATATTACACGGAGGATGAGACTGAGAGGGTGAATGTTACATGGGGGATGAGACTGAGAGGGTGAATGTTACATGGGGGATGAGACTGATTGGGTGAATGTTACATAGACGATGAGACTGAGAGGGTGAATGTTACATAGACGATGAGACTGAGAGGGTGAATGTTACATGGAGGATGAGACTGAGAGGGTGAATGTTACATAGACGATGAGACTGAGAGGGTGAATGTTACATAGACGATGAGACTGAGAGGGTGAATGTTACATGGAGGATGAGACTGAGAGGGAGAATGTTACATGGACGATGAGACTGAGAGGGTGAATGTTACATGAAGGATGAGACTGAGAGGGTGATTGTTACATGGAGGATGAGACTGAGAGGGTGAATGTTACATGGAGGTCGGGACTGAGAGGATGAATGTTACATGGAGGATGATACTGAGAGGGTGAATGTTACATAGAGGATGAGACTGAGAGGGTGAATGTTACATGGAGGATGAAACTGAGAGGGTGAATGTTACATGGAGGATGAGACTTAGAGGGTGAATGTTACATGGAGGATGATACTGAGAGGGTGAATGTTACATGGAGGATGATACTGAGAGGGTGAATGTTACATGGAGGATGAGACTGAGAGGGTGAATGTTACATGGAGGATGAGACTGAGAGGGTGAATGTTACATGGAGGATGAGACTGAGAGGTTGAATGTTACATGGACGATGAGACTGAGAGGGTGAATGTTACATGGAGGATGAAACTGAGAGGGTGAATGTTACATGGAGGATGAGACTGAGAGGGTGAATGTTACATGGAGGATGATACTGAGAGGGTGAATGTTACATGGAGGATGATACTGAGAGGGTGAATGTTACATGGAGGATGAGACTGAGAGGGGGAATGTTACATGGACGATGAGACTGAGAGGGTGAATGTTACATGAAGGATGAGACTGAGAGGGTGAATGTTACATGGAGGATGAGGCTGAGAGGGTGAATGTTACATGGAGGATGGGACTGAGAGGATGAATGTTACATGGAGGATGATACTGAGAGGGTGAATGTTACATAGAGGATGAGACTGAGAGGGTGAATGTTACATGGAGGATGAAACTGAGAGGGTGAATGTTACATGGAGGATGAGACTTAGAGGGTGAATGTTACATGGAGGATGATACTGAGAGGGTGAATGTTACATGGAGGATGATACTGAGAGGGTGAATGTTACATGGAGGATGAGACTGAGAGGGTGAATGTTACATGGAGGATGAGACTGAGAGGGTGAATGTTACATGGAGGATGAGACTGAGAGGTTGAATGTTACATGGACGATGAGACTGAGAGGGTGAATGTTACATGGAGGATGAAACTGAGAGGGTGAATGTTACATGGAGGATGAGACTGAGAGGGTGAATGTTACATGGAGGATGATACTGAGAGGGTGAATGTTACATGGAGGATGATACTGAGAGGGTGAATGTTACATGGAGGATGAGACTGAGAGGGTGAATGTTACATGGAGGATGAGACTGAGAGGGTGAATGTTACATGGACGATGAGACTGTGAGAGGGAATGTTACATGGGCAATGAGACTGAGAGGGTGAATGTTACATAATGGATGAGACTGAGAGGGTGAATGTTACATGGAGAATGAGACTGATACGGTACATGTTACACGGAGGATGAGACTGAGAGCGTGAATATTACATGGAGGATGAGACTGAGAGGGTGAATGTTACATGGAGGATGAGACTGAGAGGGTGAATATTACACGGAGGATGAGACTGAGAGGGTGAATGTTACATGGGGGATGAGACTGATAGGGTGAATGTTACATAGACGATGAGACTGAGAGGGTGAATGTTACATAGACGATGAGACTGAGAGGGTGAATGTTACATGGATGATGAGACTGAGAGGGTGAATGTTACATAGACGATGAGACTGAGAGGGTGAATGTTACATAGACGATGAGACTGAGAGGGTGAATGTTACATGGAGGATGAGACTGAGAGGGAGAATGTTACATGGACGATGAGACTGAGAGGGTGAATGTTACATGAAGGATGAGACTGAGAGGGTGATTGTTACATGGAGGATGAGACTGAGAGGGTGAATGTTACATGGAGGTCGGGACTGAGAGGATGAATGTTACATGGAGGATGATACTGAGAGGGTGAATGTTACATAGAGGATGAGACTGAGAGGGTGAATGTTACATGGAGGATGAAACTGAGAGGGTGAATGTTACATGGAGGATGAGACTTAGAGGGTGAATGTTACATGGAGGATGATACTGAGAGGGTGAATGTTACATGGAGGATGATACTGAGAGGGTGAATGTTACATGGAGGATGAGACTGAGAGGGTGAATGTTACATGGAGGATGAGACTGAGAGGGTGAATGTTACATGGAGGATGAGACTGAGAGGTTGAATGTTACATGGACGATGAGACTGAGAGGGTGAATGTTACATGGAGGATGAAACTGAGAGGGTGAATGTTACATGGAGGATGAGACTGAGAGGGTGAATGTTACATGGAGGATGATACTGAGGGGGTGAATGTTACATGGAGGATGATACTGAGAGGGTGAATGTTACATGGAGGATGAGACTGAGAGGGTGAATGTTACATGGAGGATGAGACTGAGAGGGTGAATGTTACATGGATGATGATACTGAGAGGGTGAATATTACATGGAGGATGAGACTGCGAGGGTGAATGTTACATGGAGGATGAGACTGAGAGGGTGAATGTTACATGGAGGATGATACTGAGAGGGTGAATATTACATGGAGGATGAGACTGCGAGGGTGAATGTTACATGGAGGATGATACTGAGAGGGTAAATGTTACATGGAGGATTAGACTGAAAGGGTGAATGTTACATAGAGGATGAGACTAAGAGGGTGAATGTTACATGGAGGATGAAACTGAGAGGGTGAATGTTACATGGAGGATGAGACTGAGAGGGTTAATGTTACATGGAGGATGATACTGAGAGGGTGAATGTTACATGGAGGATGATACTGAGAGGGTAAATGTTACATGGAGGATTAGACTGAGAGGGTGAATGTTACATGGAGGATGATACTGAGAGGGT
Organism: Ampullaceana balthica; assembly: GCA_944989445.1. Lineage (NCBI taxonomy): Eukaryota > Metazoa > Mollusca > Gastropoda > Lymnaeidae > Ampullaceana > Ampullaceana balthica. Next base: position 2,385,641 of record CALYLW010000018.1, read on the forward strand.
GAATATTACATGGAGGATGAGACTGAGAGGGTGAAAATTACATGGAGGATGAGACTGAGAGGGTCAATGTTACAAGGAGGATGATACTGAGAGGGTGAATGTTACATAGAGGATAATACTGAGAGGGTGAATGTTACATGGAGGATGAGACTGAGAGGGTGAATGTTACATGGAGGATGATACTGAGAGGGTTAATGTTACATGGAGGATGAGACTGAAAGGGTGAATGTTACATAGAGGATGAGACTGAGAGGGTGAATGTTACATAGAGGATGAGACTGAGAGGGTGAATGTTACATGGGGAAAGAAATTATCAAGCGAAAGAGTGTGGGTAGATTTAAAAGATAAATCACTAGAGAAGAAAAATTTAGTGCATGAAATCTGGAGTATGACGTAAGAGCCACGTGACTGTCAAAGAGCGCCCCCCCCCTTTTCCAAGACAATATTCTTTAAATATTACTTTGAAAAATGTTAGAACATAGCGGACATATTAAAAAAAAATTTAAATTATTTGTAATAAACTTGAAAACAAGGCATGTTTTATACATATTAATTCTGGGTCTCACTGATCCGCTTGCCTGCATAGTTTTGTTCATTATGAGCCAGATTGATAGCAAGTCAGTGTCTGTAGTTCTCACACGGGATAATTCTTTGCGCTCTTGATTAAAGCTGTATGAAAGTTCAGGGTGGTGCAAAAGACGGGGAATAAACGATGGGCGAATGGTAAATCTTTAACTGAAGCATAATATTGAAATGAAAATAAATTCAATTGCTTATTTATTTCGTCGTTTTGATTGCGATTATTGCAAGAGTCAATTAATAGGTGGTAGAGTGGAAGTAGAATCTGTTCTTGTAAGGTCTGGACTCATAAACTTTATGCTTAATTTATGATGTACCATCGAATAAAATGCTTTAGACATTTGCTATTGTTTCCATTAATTTTCATATATTCTCTTGGCCTTCTGATAGCTTGCCTTTTCTTTTTTCCCTTTAACTATAGCATTATTTTTTTTTAATTTAAAGAATTTCAACCCATGCTAGGAATTGTCTGGGGCTACTAAGAGAGCGCCCTTTCTTTTTTCTCTTCGACTTTTCTTTCAAGCACCTTCAACAAAAGCCTCTGGTTTTACTCTTCCCGTGCAGCTCATGTATAACATTAGTTCATTAAATATCTCATAAGATTACATTATACTTTGTTTAATAAGATAATGTCCTTGTGAAATGTTTGAGCGTGAAATATTTTTGTGGGTTTGCTAAACAGATCTTAAAACTTCGTTACACGTAAATTGTAGATGCTAAGTACGCACGACATTAAGTTTTGCTATTTTAGTTTAATCTTTCTTATCTTGCAGTATCTGATTCTGTTTTCTCAATGTAGGGTTTTTAGCAACAAGGTGGATAGTATGCTAAATAAGTTCATATTGTAGCTAATTTGTCTGCTAGGGACAAAGTGGCACTTGAACATGTAATTTACCTGGTAAGATGCATACACTGAGGATTTAACTTCACAATCTAGGTTTTTCTAATGTAGAATATAGAACTAAAAATTTAGATGGTCTTTTCTGTCTTGTCATCCAAGACATGGTATCAATAGTTTATAACAGTGATCTTGGGTATGTATTTATAATAGTGACTTTGTATATCTAAAATTATAATTATGACGACTGTAAATCCATTTTTAATGTGACCTTTAGAAATTTCTCCTCTCTCAGACACCTTGATTCATATCGTAACTTTACTTAGAAACATCTCGTATTTTCTCTCCATCAAAATATGTTGTCGGTGCTTTCATCAAATACCACTTAAAACAATTATGATGGCGTTATTAATTTTAGTATGTGTTTTTAAAAAATGAAAAACAAAAGCATTTAAAAAAAATCTTTTGTTAAAAAGGGAAACACTTTTATTTACATATAGAAAGTGCACTAAAAAGAAGAATTTTTTTTTAATTATGATTACAGGTGAAACCCGCGAATCTATCCACTGTACATAAAAGCGTGGGGCGCCCATCGCAACGCAGGTTTTAACTAGTAAACATAGAAAATTTTTATTTTATTCTTTTTAGTGCACTTTCCATATGTAAATAAAAGCGTGTCCTTTTTAAAAAAAAGATTTTTAAAAAATATTTTATTTTCTACTTTTAGTATTAATTCTTTTTTAAATCGATTTTTCGACCTTATAAATTCAATTTAATTAGTTAAACTTCATTGTCAATAACTTAAATGTGATAGTGGTAAAAAGATAAATTATTAATTTCAAATTTATGTATAAGGCTTGGCAAATTTCGTTTTTTTAAAAACTTATAATAAAAACTCTTTCCAACAATCCACTTCTGACGTCAACACATTGAAATTACTTGTATCCCTCTAGGGTGAATTGAGGTGTGGTTCATTTTGACGTGAGTGATAAAAACACAAACATATATAGAGATAAACTAAAAATGCATTAATTTAATTGTGATGAAATTTTGCTACAATGCATTGTCATGCATGATCTATCTGTGGTAAAATTTTGAGATCTCTAGGACCATCCGAAAAGGTTTAATTTTACGTTACAAGATTTGACGGATACTCGTGAATGTTCATTCTCTTTTGGGTCGAGCTGTCGACCCGGTTCATTTTATCGCAAGCGAGCCTCATCAAGCGAGCATCGCCGTAGAGGTAATCCTCTGCAGGTACCGTTACTTCTCCCTCCAAATCCCCGCACAGCTAGGGGCACTCTTCGAGTACGTGGGCCACCGTCTCTTCAGGGTGGCCACACAGCTGACAGGCCAATTCCCTTCAAGTGTTAAACTTGTACAAGTAGCTTCGTGTGGGACAATGTTCAGTTCTCATTCTAGTTATGAGCGTCTGATTGCTACGTCCAATTTTCCACCAGGAGTCGCTTTTGCTCGGTCGTGGCATGTACTGGAATACTCTTCTGGCCGTGCTTCCAGAGGCCCAGTCCAGAAGCCATTTCTCTCGGAAATGGTCCTTAAGCCACGATCTGACCCCCAGCTGGGTCATCAGGCGATCGGGTTGGGGCTGAGTTGAACCTTCTCTCGCCAACTTATCGACCCTGTCTGAATGAGGCTCGCCACTGTGCCCAGTGATATACTGAAGGACTACTTTTCCGCCTCGTGCTAGGATTTCACCTACTGTTTCCAAAATGACATTGACCGTTTTCGTCTCCAGAGAGGATCGACCCACAGTCTCGAGCGAAAACCGTGAATCGGTGAAGACTACGACGGTCGGGAAAACCTTTCGGATACAAACAGTGTGACTTAAATAAAAGCGTGTAATAATTAAAAAAAAACAGCAACAATAAAACAAGATTAACAACTGCAAACAAAACCAAAACAAACATTGTATTCCTTTTATATTCCTATATATATATATCGCTTATGCATTGTCTTTGTGCAAATTATATCTGTTGTGTAGCGCTGTTAACATCCACTTTAAAAACACAAAGTTTATTTTCATGTATGTAAGAAGAAGTGGCCACTTGTCTACACTCAAGTGTCATGTTCATGACATTCATATAAAATATTTATATATATAAAGACAAATAACAATTACTTCAAGACAAGGTACAAAATACAGTTATACATTAGAAACTTATACTCAATTTCTCCACGGGTCAAGCTCTACAGAATAGGACGTCTGCCGCTCTTACACCAGGTCTTGGGAAACGGTCTAGCGTGACCTGGTCACACGGTCTCTTAACTCGGTCATGGGTAAAGGACTAGCGTGATCTGGACACACGGTCTCTTAGTTCCATTGTTTATGGGCCACTCTCCCACGCATCGTGTCACACAGCCTTCTCTCCCATTGGGCGTTTGTACTGTCGCAAGGTCGAGCACGCGCCGTCCCTGTTCTGGGTGGTCAGTCCTATTATTGGAACACCAGGAAGCAATACTCATGCGTATCTGGTTTTGTGAGTCACAGCGTGTGATTCTTCAGTGCTTCTAAAAATCTTACTTAGAAGGTCTCAACATCCACCATGCACACAAATAAGCACAACGTGTCACAAATGGTTCACATAAAGAAGCAGAGAAAATGGATGTTTAAGCACCTTTATTATATTTAAGGTAAAATGGTATATTTGAACAAATACAGGAGTACTTTTTAAATAAATGTTTACATTAATGAATTTAGAGTCAGCTACAATGAATTAGCTTCAGTAGAGTTACAGAAGTAGACACACTGTGCTGTTGAGATAAACATAGACGCACCTATCTCCATGTCTGAAAAATTTATCTATTTCAATTCCTGTTTCGATAAAAGCTTGAAGATGACCCTGTTCCCAAATAGTACAACTGTTTCAGCCCTTTATTCGAGATCCGATGAACCTTCAATAACCAGCATAATGTATCTTATCGTATCTGCTAAATACGCTTCTTCTGTACAGAAGATTTTTGCGTCCTATGCTTAACCATGGTTTATATCTAGTCTTGCAATTTTATGAAAGTTTTAAATGTTGATAAAGTGTTAGTTTGCCTGGTTTGATCAGGCAACCGATTTCACGTTCAAATTCCAGACGGGAAGAATGATAATTTGTATGTGTTTGTTCTTGCATACGGAATAAGAAAAGAAAAAAAGTCTTCTTATCACTATGTCTATCTGAGGGTATGATCGCGGTTGTTGAGTAATAGAGCACTCGGCTGTCGTATCGAGAGTAACCGGTTCGAGCCTGGGCGCTGGCAATGTTTCCGTATTCACCCAGCCTCGAGTGGGTACCGGAAGGAGAAAGGCGGCTGGGTATTGTGCCAGCCACACAATCTCTCGTATGCCGTGGCTAAAAAACCAGTGAACGCTACTTCACTTGCACTCATAAGCCATCATGGTCTCAAAAAGGGACCCTCCTAATATTTCTACTACTGCTATCTGAGGGTTACCTTTGTGTTACATTTCAAAGTTATAATTTATTTTCTTATGTATTATTACTACTTTGCTTTTTGTTCTACTATCCTATAGTGAATCTGTCAGCTTGTTTTTTTTTGTTTTTTTTTGGGGGGGGGGAATGTATTCTAGTTTATCAATGTTTTCCTCTGTGGATGCATTCCATATAGAATATTATAATAAAACGAAGCTCAGAAAATGTCTGGTCAAGGTCTTATGTACCTGTCCTGAGAATAACTGTGTAACTCTAATAAAATTTTCTACCAGACACAAACCATGGATAAGTGTAGGACGCAATTATCTTCTGCATAGACGGAGTGTTTGTATTATATAGGGCAGTACCAGATTCAAATTTTAAAAAAATCTGGCCTGAGCCAGATTTGACCGGATTTATGAAGTGAAATCTGACCGGAGCCGGAGCCAGAATTGTAAAAATATGGAATCCGTCCGTCCTCAAGGGACGATTGCATTGACTCCTGCTCCTCTTCCCCCACCTTTCTCCTGGCTCTTCTCTCTTCACTCCTAGCTGTGAGGGTGGCTTCCGCACATGTTTTTCTTGCAGACGTCCCTTAAGTGACCTCTGTTCCTCCAGTTGCAGCTCACCGTAAAGCAGGGCTTTTGGAATTCGCTTCGAGCCAAGCCAATCCTGTGGACAAGACCCAACCACCACAGGCGCCTCTCACTCAGGATTGAGTGCATTCTCAATATATTGCATCTCATGAGTGCCTCCGCATTTGTGATTTTATCCTGTGACTTGATGTGTAAGATGCTACGCAAGTACCACATGTGGAAACTGTTAAGCTGCTTTTTTGCGTGGCGTATATATATATATATTATATATATATATATATATATATATATATATATATATATATATATATATATATTGTATAAATTAGGGATCTACCGGCCTACCAAATTTTGCCGGATTTATGAGGTGATATGAGGACGGGGCCGGATTTGGAAAAATGGCTGGTTTTGCCCGATCCGAAGCCGAAATCCTGTGCATTCCAAGTAATGTATTAGATAATATAACTTTAAAAAATTGTGTTTTCTTTAAAATTCACAGGCCTTCATCATTTTAAAATCTTTTATATTAATGTCATCGTCTTGTCGTAGACTCGCCCGCAAAAGTCCCATTTCCCGGGATCGCTTCGAGGTGAAATTTTGCACAAAGACTTTAGTCACCTAACAATGCATTGTATAATTCATGGCTACATGTGAAATAAGCTACCATTGAAAACTTCGCACTTTTTTTGTTGCTACACGGACATCAAACCAGTATACTTGTTCCACCTCCTTTTGTTGGAAATAAAATTGTGTAATATTGGACCTAAAATTAATAAAATGTGCTACATTTTGATATCAAACAACGGAAGCAGATGATTGCCTACAGGCCAAGCACGATTAGAGAAGATGCCACTTATTGGAAAGTCACGCAGCAATGAAACGTAGAGTATAAATAAAGTTCATCCAATTTTTCCAGACGTCTTGCTCCGATTTACGAGCTTTTCTTTTTTTTTCCACAGACGTCTCCTTTGTCGGCTTATTTTTTCTTTCCCGCTTTTTGGTCTTAACTCTCATCTTCTATATATATATAATTCTCTTCGTCACCCTACCATTCGTGGTCGGACCATGCGAGACAAGCAGGCTGCAAGTATGTGCAACAGAGCATGACGAATGACCCTCGCTTTGACTTGGGTCGACCATTGCATCGAGACCAACAATGGTCCTTGCGTTTCACTTGCATTGTTCCTTCACAGAAAACGTGAGATTCGTAGTGTACTGGTTATCACGTCCGCCTCAGATGGGGAAGGTCCTGGGTTCAATCCCCAGCGAAAACATTTGGTGTTATTTTTAATTATTGAAAATGTCTGTTTGTACCCGTTCTTTTACCCCTTTATTGCCAACACTAGCTGACGGGTGAAGACTTCCTGAAAGACACAGTTTTCAAAATGGGGTGGGTTTGGGGAAACAACTGGGAGCGAATGAAAAGAAGTAACTCTGCAGAAACCCGCGGCGTAGCATACGCCGCAGACTTGCTCATCATAGACATTGCAAAGAAAGGTTGGGGGGGGGGTGAGAGTACATACACAAAAAGCAGCACTAAGTAAATAAATAGAAGTAAAAAAAAGATTTTTAAAAACCACGTTTTTATAAGCGGACTAAAAAGAAGAAAATAATTTAAAACTTATTAGTTCAAGTACTTTCATTTACCATGACTAAAACGTGGGGCGGGCGCTTATGAGGTTTAACATATGCGGTTCACTCAATCTCTCACTCATAGATCTCTCTTTTGCCTTCTACATTAGAAATCTTTAATTTTTATACCAAACATCCACCCCACGTTTTTAGTCATATTAAATCGAAGTACTTGAACTAATAAGTTTTAAATTATTTTCTTCTTTTTAGTCCGCTTATAAAAACGTGGTTTTTAAAAATCTTTTTTTTTACTTCTATTTATTTTATTCTTTTTAGTCCACTTCTAACACCCTGGTTTTTAAAAATATTTTTTTACCTCTATTTATTTTACCAAACACCTCACAAGCGCCCGCCCAACGTTTTAAAAACATTGTGATGTGGTCACGGGGCGAACTCACAGATGTCAACAAAAGCCGACGGTACAGATGCTTTTATATAGACTATAGATAAACTTAAAAGTTCAATAATTTAATAACAGTACATTTGATCAATCTGAAATTTTGATACAATGCATTGTCATCCAAGATCTATCTGTGGTAAAAATTTTTAGATCTCTAGGACCATCAGAAATGGTTCAATTTTACGTTGGCAGATTTGAAAAAATCTTGGACAATGCCTCACCAACGAAAGCGAGCTAATAAAAACGTAGTATTAAAAAATAGTGAGTAAACGTGAAGACATGCACACTGAGGTTGTTGTTACCAGCCCCCCATTTAATAGTACCATCCCTTAAACATAAACTGTGATTGGCCGACCCTAGCGAGGATTAGTCATATTTAGGGTTGATAATTGCGTGTTTTTTTTTGTTGTTTTTTTGGAAAACCGATTATCGATTATGTAACTCTGATTTTAAACTGATTATCGTTTTATAGCTGACTTCATAGAAGTTAGGGGTGTACCGCGTTTCGCCTGAAAATGTCTCGAAACAAACAATGAGTTGACAGCCCCCGCCCCCCAAACCGAAGTTCACTCGCGTTGTTTTGATTTCTTCGTGCTGTAGTTTGCGTCCGTTCTTTCTTAACTTTCTTTGCACTCTCCATGAGCAAGTCTGCGGCGTATGCTACGCCGCGGGGCGTCTATTGAACAAAATTATGCGGACGTCCGAAAGGAATTTTTTTCAAGTCTTTATTTTCCCGGTGCGTAAATAGGTTACGAAAACGAACAAACATACATAACCCAATATATTTTTTTAATATATTGATTGTATCCTATTATAGGTACGAATAAAGCGTATTCACACTTTCAACAATCATCAGGTGACAGCATTTAAATCAGTACGGAAATGTTGTTCACACGATTGATAAGTATGTATAAATGTCTGACATACATAGTTTGCTGTTATTTCAAGTAGGAAGCTATTTTAATGCAGACGTTTAATATTCATAAATAATACTGCTGCTATTTATATAACAAAATTACATAAATTGTTACTATCTCATTAATTTTAAAATAAAATGTTTGTTTTTTGTCAAGCTTTTGATCAACATAATTATTTTAAAAAGTGTATTATATCCCTTGATAAAAGAAAAAATTCATGTCATAGACTTTTAAGAATTTTAAGGGAACTAACCCCTCTAAAAAGATAAAAAGTAAAACTCGGTAGGTTACTTGGCTATATTTTATTTATTAGAGTGAAAATTTGAAATAACCTACAGTAAAAATATTAATACAAAATTTGCTGTCTTTCTAAATAAAATATAAATTAAAATAGAAGTAAAATTATTTAAAGTAGTAAAAATGTGTAGCCACAGCCCGAGGCCCTAAAGGTCGGTCAACACCTAAAACATTGCTCGCGAACATTTGCGTGTACTCAATTGGCTTCGCATATGTTGCGCAGAGCGACCACCATATAACATGGTAAATTATTACAAATGAAAGTTTACAGTTCATCATTGGAGAGTTGTTTATGTTGACTACGATGTGCTATTAATTAATAAAATTGATCGTCATAAACCAAATTTTCATCAAATTATTATTTTTTTAAAAATGTCGAAAACAGCAACAATATATGATTAGGTAAATTCGGAGTTGACGTTCCCACATTCATGGCCGCCATCTTTGTTGCTATGCAAACTTGACACGAAAATTGGAAAATTCAACTATTACAATTCTAAAACTAACCCTAACTCTAAATTAAAAATCATATCTATACCTAACCTCAAACCTAAATTAACAAATAAAAATTATAAAACTAAACCTAAATAACGCAGGAAGAGAACGCAGATTTAATTGCTATATAACTCATTTGGGAACGTAGGCCTATAATCTGATTCACCCATGATTTATTACGAAGTAGATCTGCATTTTATTTAAATTAGGCTTTAAATTTTAAAAAAACATTTTTTTAATTAAAAGAATGAAAATAAATTATAAAATAAAGACTTCAACTTTAAATTCAAAATATTCAATAGAATGTGTAGAATGAGTATGACTATATGACTCGTGTTTAAAAATGAGTTACAATGTAATATGAATTATTAACGTGAAAAAACAATTGAAATGATAAACTGTTTAAATATACATATAATCTACTACTGTGGCTAAGGAGTCTGTGCCATCGTTTGTAGAAATTACGCACAAAATGTCGTTATTATTTCGAATCTATAAAATAGAACTAATAATTAATAATGAAGTTATAAGTCTAAGATAGATGAGGGTAGATTTAAAAAAAATATATTTTGCTCCTCCATGGTCATAAACACAAGAAGAGTCTAGATCTATAACTCTAAATTATATTTCAATACTTTGTTAATCAAATTTTTATTTAGCCTAGGCCTAAGCTTATTGTAATTAGTTAATTGGGCCTTTGACTATATATATTTAGAAACTTAGACCCCCCTCCAAGATTACGTCTGAGCTTTGCCGTGCGACCCCCCTCCCCCATCCATAATAGCAAAACATTTTATTTTAAAATGAGCATGTTTGAAATCACTGTTTTGTAATTTAAGTTTAAGTATGTATTTAGTGTAAGGCTTCACTCTAATAACGTAACTCGCGTGAAGCAATGTAAAATGTCATTAAATAAATTGCCAGCGATCAAATATTTAAGTGGAACTTTCATTTAAACTTACGCGTTTTGATGTGACGTCACATATCTTGAATGTTCCCCCTCGCCACAAATGTGTGGCCCCATCCCCGCCCCCCTAGATGCGTGACATCATTTTGGACGACCCCTAGGGCAAACACTTTTACACTTTTATGTAGAAACAAGATTATTCACATAAATTTATTGTCAAAATTTAAATGAAAGACACATTAAAAACCATAGAAGTTAGGGTGTACCGAATTTCGCCTGCAAATGTCTAGAAACCAACAATGAGTTGATAGTCAAACCGACGTTCACTCGCGTTGTTTTGATTTCTTCGTGCTGTAGTTTGTGTCCATTCTTTCTCCATTTTCTTTGCACTCTCCATGAGCAAGTCTGCGGCGTATGTTACGCCGCTGGGCGTCTAGTTTCTTTTACTATAGCTGTTCTATTTCCATCCTTCCTTCCACATTTTTTGTCATTTCTCCTGCAAAATGTCCCAGATGTTCTTGATGTGATAACGACATCGCTTTCCTCGCTCTTCTAGTCTGAAAGTTGTTTTTATAGATTGTTTTAATAAATGAGAATAATAATTCAGAGTTATGGGCAGATGTGTAGCTAAAAATGAAAGGAAAGATAATTAAGAGGATAAAAAAGTTTATGAAGTTTAAAAAAATACTAATCAATCACACACACATACACACACACACAAAAGAACTATTTTGCATATTAATACGTTTTTTATTTCTGTGAAAGCTTCTAGATTTTCAAATATTAAGCACATAAAACCTTCTTTAAACGAACTTCTAGAAATGGATTATAAAATTATAATGCAAAATTAAAAATAAACTTTACTAATATAAGCCAACAGTTAACTTCCAACTTATCGTAAATTGTAATCGGACCATTGAACATTTCATGTTTTGATTGGGGGTTCCCTGATAAATAATCATAATAATATAAATAATTCTTATTTAAATAAATAATTCTAAGTTTTATAACAAATTGAATCGTTTCTCGAATCGTTAATGTATTTTTAAATTAATTAAATATGTTAAAACATTTTGTGTGATTATATTGATAACCCGCCTAGCAACATAATATAAGACTTAAGGTATAATGTTAATGTATTTTTAAATTCATTTTGTTTTCAGTTTAAATATATAATTTTTAAAAACACATATTTTATCGAATTTAAACGCTAATTGACCCTGCGCGAAGCAAGACTAAACTTGAAAAACAAGTACAGTATATGCTCGTTCTATAGCCCATTCGTTCATAAGCCGACATAAGAGAAAAGTATTAAAAGTGTGTAACCTACTCGCAAGCCGACTCACAAAATGTTTTTTAAAAATTAAAAAAAATTATAGGACAGCTTAAACAAAATGGTTAACATTTTTTAAAATTACAAGCTAAATCGCTCATTATAAATTTTTACTTTGTACACCTGTCTTTGTCTTTGTCCTCTTTGTTAGGCAAGAGTTACTGGTATTTTTAAAAAAAATTCTGTGTAAACAGTGGCGAAAGCGCGTACATTAAAATTCGTTGTTGAAAACTAAATTTTTAAACCATTTATTAAATCATTCACAAAAATAAATAAATGATTAAATGAGGTAAGTGCAGATTTTTAACAATGTTTTATAGTTTCTGGTAGAGCAGTCGAATCTTGTAGAATGTAGAAAAGGACCTTGCCTAGATGATCTACAATAACAACACCGATTCTCAGTGTAAAATGCAGAAATCACCTATGACCCGCTCATAAGCCGACCCACCAACTTTTCCCCCTAGATTTTGTCCAAAAAATGTTCGACTTTAGAACGAGTATATACGGTAATAAAAACTCGAATGAGTATTTAAATCTCCAACAAAGAATTTCCGATTTTTTATTCAAGGGAAATCATTCTAGAGTCACACCAAGAATGTGTCAATATAATTCCCACCGCGTAACAGTCTAACATTATCATTTACAAAGCGGGAAAACCCCATTAACTATCATTCTAGATTACATTAAAAGTCATTTCAAATCAATAATTGTGAAACTAAACAAAACAATTGCTATCCACAAACTGCTGCTAAGGTTACGGGAGTTGAACCAAGAAAGAGATTTTTCAAAAATTCCTTCTCCAACATTGTTCTAAATATTATGAGCTATCGTTTGGCGCTTGTTTCAACCCGATAGATGGTATGTTTGGCGAGAAATTGACAAAATACTGATATTTTTTCATTTTTTAAAATTTTCCAGGAAATCCAGTAAACCGTTTCGGTAATTTTTTTGGCCGTGCACATCCTTGAGACCTCCTTAACATATTTGCATCAGGCCCAAACCCTCTATCTGGTATGGTTCAGAAGGAGTTGCTGTTCAAAGCTCGAAAAGACAGGCCGGACATTTCAAATATATAAACGCAATTCCCAAGGGAAATTGATTTAAAAAATGAGTGAATCGCTGTATTTGGGACACACATTATTTTTTAAACATGAAATTGAAGGGAATAACTATATCAGCCATTAGTTTTTATATTATTAGAATTTATTTTAAAGTCAGGGCAATTTGAGTAGGTGATGATGTCAGTTGTTTGTTTCTATATCTTCCACTGTTGTATTTTTCCCATTTTCACTATTTCCATGTGTTCACTGACCCCTGGTCAGCTTAAGGCTGTTTGAGAGTCACTGCTGAAATGATTTTTTATTGCCAAGTTTACTATTACCTCAGGCTGGTAATAGTTTGTGGCGCCTGTGACACAGCGAATTTTAGTTATTGACCAGGACACGGATTCCCAACCTATTGGTTTCCCCCCCCCAAGGGGTAGCCGGGGGCTTTCTGTGGAGTCGTAAACTTATACAGTTAACTAAAAGAATATTCACTACTAGACACCCCGCGGCGTAGCATACGCCGCAGACTTGCTCATGGAGAGTTCTTTTACCCCTTTAATGCACTTTTTTAGGGGCGCCTACGGCGCCGACCTTTTTCAAAAGCCCAACTAACTTGTCCTTGTTTGATCAATACGAAATATTGAAACTTTCTGAAATGTACACAAAGTATTTTATAATAGGGGTTCCCTTTTCCAAAATTAAAATATCAGCGAAAACAATGAAGTCATATATTTTTTTTTACAGCGCATATTTAATTTGCACACCATTTAATGCATTGGTGCAGTAATATGGTGCGCTGCTTTCTAAAATTAGTATCTGTTGCACATGCAGCTTCTTGTTGCCTCGCAGGGTGCGACCACGAAGAGAATTATATATATAGATAGATATTTCAATTTTATTTTAATTGTGTCTTGGCCGTCTCTTATCAGCTGGTAATGTATTGTCCGTGTCAGTTTTGGTCAAGTTAATTATTCTTTCTGGGACATTTTTTTCCATTTTGTTGCACTAAATTTTCATCAAAACGTTCTTAAGAGGGAAACGTGTTATTTAAACCATTGAATGTTGTTGAAATTTAAATGAATACAGTAAATTTTTTTACTTTACATGACGAGTTGTTGACAAATTTGAGGAATCAATTACAGGTACCTACCTGCACATCAGTGCATCAGTACTTCTTCAGTTTCACGGCTTTGCAGATCAGTAGCATTAGTGAACACACAATTTACAGCCAAAATGGGGTTGAAAGTCTAGTAGTAGGTGCCTCTAAATATTTAGAATAATTCCTTCCCTTTTAATTGGCTTTTCTATTATATTAATAAAGAATCCTCTTTATTTCACTTTTTTCATATTTTAAGGTAATCAATGACGAGGAATTTCCCACCCCTCACAAAGGGCAACCCGGGGTCAGCCCCTCCCCCCCTCCGCTACACATATTGGTATCAGTAAACTTGGCTCTTAACGAAAAATGGTGAGTCTCCACACGAAAAAGTTAGGGAACCTATGGACTGTCGACTAGCATTTGCTAAATATAACAACTAGCTTCTAACTGAAACAGCTAAGCTGTATCTCTGGCTAAACATCTCTTCTAAGCGACAGGGCAGACCACCAGCATAGACCGCGCGATATCAAAGCTAATGACGACTTACATTCATAGCGTATCAAAACTCCTGATCTCATTGTGAGGTCATCCTTCTGGACCGTGAAGTTGACCTCAAGTTTCTTACACTTGTCATACGTCTTTAGCTTACCTACGTCAGTCTCGCTAATCTTCCCTGGAGAGTGTTTTTGAAACAATTCACATTGAAAAACATGCACATTTTAACAAATAAAGTACTGCTTTCAACCATTGGGCGTATTTATTTGCATTCAATTTTAGATCTTCCAACACATTTTATTCCAGAATTTCGATGATAAATATTGCTGTAAGTATTAATTTCAAATTATATATAAATATTGCTGTAGGTACTAATTTCAAATTATATATAAATATTGGAGGTAATTACATAATTTATGGGAGACAGCCTTCAATCGGTGTCATTAAAAAAACAGTGGAACTAAAATGACGTATAAATATGAGAAAAAACTGATGTATCTGTAAGCATACATTTTCAATACCAAACAACTGAATGAGTTTATAACAATGAAATAGTGGAAAAAATAAATGTTAATCAGTAAAAAAGCTAAATTTGTGCCGTAAGTTATGCCAAATCTAGTTCCGCTAAAAAATGTGGATGTGTGGAATTGACTGCATACAACATTTGGACCCCCCCCCAAAAAAAATAATAATAAATAAATAAAATAATAATCTATACTATTTCTATACTTATAAAAGCCAAAGCCCTGACTCACTCATCACTAATTCTCAAAGTTCCCGTGTAGGTAAAAGCATGAAACTTTGGGGAGCTATATAAAAATCGAAAATATTTTTTTTCCTATTTCCAGTGTAGTAGAGGCCTGAAACTTTGGTAAGTTGCTGAGTATACTTCCGCGATGGTAACAGGTGAAAACAATATTTAAATTATCACTTACTGGGGGCCGGGGGCCGAAATCTAGTTATTTCCTTATTTAAACTAGATTAAAAAATAGTAACAGACTCATCACTATTTCTCCTATTTGCCGTGTAGGTAAAACCATGAAACTTTGGAAAACTGTTGAGTTCACTCCTGCAATGGTAACACGAGAAAAAAAATCAATTATCACTCTCCGGGAGCACAAATGTAGTTTTTTCACCTTTTATAAGATAAATAAAAGTAATTTACACTTTCGATACTTTGTAAATTGATTATGATAAATTTAGTATTTAAAAACTTTATTGTCTATATTAAAGTAGTATAGGGCATTAAAATTATACTTTTCATTCTTTTTGAGCCGAGGGCCCCTACGCTATTTTTCGTATATGTTTAAGAAATTTTAACCAGTCGATTTTACAGGATTTCTTAAATACATATATTGACAACCAAATATATCCATCATGATCCAGATTGAAATCAATTGGTGTTACGCGGGTTCTCAGCGCAAACTGAAATCCCGATTTTTTCCACTGCCAAGCGCGGGTATTTTGCTATATAAAGCTCAGTTGATGTTTGTATCTTTGTATGTTTGTATGTTTCACTTTTCGACCTTCAGTCACACAATCACGTAAAACCAAAATGACGGACGGGGACCAAATTTGACAGGAAGGTTTCTTTTAACCTGCAGATGGTTTACGCATAGTTTTTGTAATTGTCCCTTTTGCCTGAAAGCCATCAATTTAAAAGATCAGAAAATGTAAAGACAAATAGAGATATTATTAATTCTCATTTCCATATTGAACAACTTTAGGCGGACATTCAAAACGAGTTATCTTTGGTGCAGTATTTTTTCCCAGACTTTATTTTGAGCGGTGCGCTTTAAAAAACAAGTTTTTCACTATAAATCCTTTATGTATGAGACGTAACTAAAAGAATGTTCATTATAATACGCAGCGCAAGACCATCCAAAAATACAAATTTGTAGTTGTGTCGTAAAAAATGTTTAATATAATGCGCACCGATCAGGAATATGTTTATAAAAAGTGTTGTCAATAAAATACGCACCTAATTACGCGACAGAAAGGTTGTTCAATATAATGTGCACCATTACACTCTATCTAAAAAAATTAAATTTTACATAGGAATAAATAAAATAATCTAAAAAATTAATAATTTAATTACCGTACATGTGATCGATCTGAAATTTTGATACTTAGTTTTTATCATCGCTACCAAACTGCCTGCTAAATGTCAGCTCGCTAGCTTACGAGGAAGTGGGTTAAAAATCGATCCAAAGTTTTGGCGACAAGCAAGGGTGCAGACAACACGAGTTAATATAAAGGATTTAATTTTTTTTTAACGTAAAAAACCCAAGTTTTTGACTATAAATCCTTTATGTACGAGACGTAACTAAAAGAATGTTCATTATAATACGCAGCGCAAGACCACCCAACAATACAAAATTGTAGTTGTGTCTTAAAACATGTTTAATATAATGCGCACCGATCAGGAATATGTTTATAAAAAGTGTTGTCAGTAAAATACGCACCTTATTGCGCGACAGAAAGGTCGTTCAATATAATACGCACTGCGACGCTCTATCTAAAAAAATAACATGATACATAGAGAAAAAAAGAGAAAAATAAAATAATCTATAAAATCAATAATTTAATTACGGTACATGCGATCGATCTGAAATTTTGATACATAGTTTTTATTATCGCCACCAAATTGCCTGCTAAATTTCAGCTCGCTAGCTTACGAGGAAGTGGGATAAAAATCGATCCAAAGTTTTGGCGACAAGCAATCAAGCAAGCAATTAAGGGTGCAGACACCACGAGTTAATATAAAGGATTTAATAAGAAAAACCCGTAAAAAACAAAGTTTTTGACTATAAATCCTTTATGTACGAGAAGTAATTAAAAGAATTTTCATTATAATACGCAGCGCCAGACCATCCAGAAATACAAAATTGCAGTTGTGTCGTAAAACATGTTTAATATAATTCGCACCGATCAGGAATATGTTTATAAAAAGAGCTGTCAATAAAATACGCACCTTATTGCGCGACAGAAAGGTTGTTCAATATAATACGCACCGCGACACTCTATCTCAAAAAATAGCATGATACATAGGAATAAATAAAATAATCTAAAAAATCAATAATTTAATTACGGTACATGCGATCGATCTGAAATTTTGATACATTGTTTTTATCATCGGTACAAAACTGCCTGCAAAATTTCAGCTCGCTGGCTTACGAGCAAGTGGGTTAAAAATCGAACAAAAGTTTTGGCGACAACGGCGGGCGGTCGGTCGGGCGGTCGGTCGGGCTCCGCAGACACCACGAGTTAATATAAAGGATTTAAAAATGAAAGTATGTCTGTGTGCTTGTCCTTTATAGCAGATTAAACCTTTCATCCTAATGGCCACTCTGTTGGGGCGGGGGCCCAAAATAACTATTTTCCTAAACTTTTGCGTAAGTGACTGAGAAAATTAATATATATTGACCAAGAAAATTTTTGAAACTGTTGAGTACGCTCCCTGTATTTTAACTGGACATTTCATTTTATTTCTCAATTTAACACTCATGGGGCGCTGGGGGCCCATAATGTCATTTTTTCCCTTATATGAATTATATAAAAATTAGTTTAAACGTTAGCTATTGTGTAAATTGATGGATCTTAACCAAAACTTGCATATAAATACTTGACAGCCAATATTAAAATACTATACGGCTATGAATTCCTAATGACCATTCGGGGCTGGGGGCCACAAATGCCCTTTTTATTAAATGTCTACGATTAGATTCCACATTCAATTATTGACTCTTGACAAATAATGACAAATGTAGCCATTATTATACAGGTGCAAATGAACAGGTGTTTTGAACTTTATATCTTGCACTGAATGGGCCATGGGGCCCTTAATGACGTTTTTTGCTTATATGAGCTTTATATAACTTAATTTATGCCTTAGCTACTGAGTAAATGAATGAATCTTAACCAAACTTTTTATACAAAAACTTGGTTGCCCATATTAAAATAATTAAGGGCGCTGAACTTCTAATGTCAATTTCTTCGGGGCCGGGGGCCCCAAATTAATTTTTTTCGTAAATGTTTAAGCTATTTTACCCATTCACTTTTTAAATAATTTTTAATGGCCTTGAGAAAAATAGCTATGATGAACCTTTATTAAAATAAATAGGTTTTTGAAATTGACATCTTGCACCCGATGGGGCCGGTGGCCCCTTAATGTCCTTTTTTATTAGCTATATAAAAATTAGTTTAAACGTTAGATAATGAGAAAATCAATGGATTTTGACTTAGTATATAAAAACATAAGAGCCTATATTAAATTACTATAGGGCACTAAACTCCTAATGTCCATTCCCTCGGAGCTGGGGGCCCCAAATGTGTTTTTCCATAAACGTTAATAATTGTATTCCCCATTCAATTTTACACGATATTGAGAAATATAGCTTGAGTAAAATTAAATTATCACTCATTTAATATCGTTTCTTCTTTTGTAAGCTTTTTAATTATTAATTTATTTATCCGTTTGCTACGAATCTTGGATATACACTTCCGCGAAGGTTTCTGGCATAAATGTTTTAAAACATACCACTCATTGGGTTCTTTAAATTTATTCATTTTTACTGAGATCGTTGCAAGGCACGACAGGTCTGCTAGTAATATCTAATTTAAGGTGCCCATATTATTGTGCACGCATCTGAAATTGAGCTGTGTTATTTTATTATAATAACATTCGTATTTGGTTTTGCTTTGCGGTACAAAGCAGCGGCCTTTTATACAAGTACTTTCTTTATATTAGAGATGGGTAAAAAACCCGGGCTGTTATCGATTAATTTAAATTTAATCGTTAACTTTTGAAAAATTATCGATTAATTAATCGATAATTTCGATTAAAGCCAAAAATAGAAATGTATGACGTCATTAAACTGAACATTTCAAGGGAAGTAACAAAAACAGGTAATTGACTTTAAAAAAAAATTGTTGAGTTTTTTCCCCTGTTTCCCTGCGCTGGTAGTGTCAGCCATGTTTTTATTAACTTGTTTTCGTTCCTTAGTTTCTGCCGGTACACATATATTAATAAAATAAATTTTAATATTACGCGGGAGATGTTTGTACGTAAAAAATATATATAAATTATTATTAATAATTAATTATTTATTACTAAAAAATTTTAAAAATATTATAAATATTTTCTTAAATTTTAATCGAATGTTTATCGATTAAAATTATTTTAATCGATATTTAATCGATAAATTTTTTAAATATTAATCAAGAAATTAATCGATAATTTCCACAGCCCTAGTTAAACCTATTTCATTACATTTGTCACACGAAGTATATATATATATATTTCTCTTCATGGGACCATGCGAGACACCACGACCCAAGCGAGTACGTGCAAACAAGCATGACGAATGACCCTCGCTGGGGTCAACTAAACACAGTTAACGGTTGGCAAGCGAAGGTAGTGGAGGGGTGACCAACAATGGTCCTTGCGTTTCACTTGCATTGTTCCTTCACAGAAAACGTGAGAATCGTAGTGTACTGGTTATCACGCCCGCCTCATGCGGGGAACGTCCTGGGTTCAAGCCCCAGGGAATACATTGTTTTTTTTTATTTTTAAAAATGTCTGTTTGTGCCCGTTCTTTTACCTATTTATTGCATAGCATACGCCGAAGACTTGCTCATCATAGACAGTGCAAAGAACGGTTGGGGGTGAGAGACAGACACAAAAAGCAGCACCAAGTAAATAAAAAATAGCCAGTAAACGTGAAGACATGCACACTGAGGTTGTTGTTACCCGCCTCCCATTTAATACTACCATCCTTTTAAACATTAACTGTGATTGGCCGACGCTAGCGAGGGTTAGTCATATTTAGGGTTGTTAATTGCGTGGTTTTTTGTTTTTGTTTTTTTTGTTTGTTTTGAAAACCGATTATCGATTATGTAACTCCGATTTTAAACCGATTATCGTTCTATATCTGACTTCATAGAAGTTAGGGGTGTACCAAATTTCGCTTGCAAATGTCTCGAAACCAGCAATGAGTTAACAGTTCCCCCTCCCCAAAACGACGTTCACTCGCGATGTTTTGATTTCTTCGTGCTGTAGTTTGTGTCCGTTCTTTCTCCCCTTTCTTTGCAATCTCCATGAGCAAGTCTGCTGCGTATGCTACGCCGCGGGGCGTCTAGTATTCTGCACATTTCAAATAAACCCCAAATAAAGTGACACAACAATTAACGGTGATCTTGCAAAGATAAAATTTAGAATTTTCTAGAATATTTTATACATTCTATCCCGTGAGGTTTACCTAACTGAAAATCAGTCAGAAAAACAATTGGATAAGACCTTAAATTGAATCCAATTAAAATTGCAGAGACAAAATTACAAAAGCTTCTAGAATATTTTAAATCTTACCCAAATCAATTGAAAAATAAGACTAATATTACTTCAAAGTTTGAGAAATAATGGGGGTAATACTTTAAAACTTGTCCCAGAAAAAAACAGGCCAAAAAAAATATAATAATAGAGATCCTGCAATGATAAAACTTAGAACATTCTAGAATAGTTTAAGAAAACCCAAAATGAAGTGACACACTGTCCTGTTCTATCCTTTTGCTAAGCTGTAACTCACTTTGTTCTTGTGTCTACACTGTACTGTTCTCTTCTTTTTCGAAGTAACTCTCGCTGTTCTGGTGCCTCTGACGCTCTTGATGTTCTATTTCTTTCGTGCTCCATCTGCAGTAAGGCACCTCATGCAATTTTGGAAACCTGTTTTTTTGTGTGTTAAAATTCACCAATCTTTAAATTTCTAAATGACGTATTTGATATCGGAAGGACTATAAAAAATGTATATTTAAAAAGTTATATTTTAAAAGTTAGAGAAAACAATAATATAACATACTATTTTGCTGCACTGTGCTTTTCCGGCTAGTCCTGCAGTGTTTGTTCACACTGATGTAGCATTTTACGTTTCTCATGCACTTTTGGCAACATGTTTTTAAAAAAAGTTGTTTCATTGTAATTCCAGTAATTCCAATAAAAAAGCACCAATCTTTTATCTTATTGTATAAATTATGTATTTGATATCGGAAGAAATATTTAAAAAAAATTGTATTCAAGCACATATATATTTTAAAAGTTATTTAAAAACAAAAAATGAACTTACGATCTTGTATTTTCCAGCTGGTCATGCAGTCTTTGTTCACACAGAAGTGGCATCTCATGCAATTTTGGAAACCTTTGTCATTGTAATTCCAATAAAGAAATACCATTAAATGTGTAAACCTTTTGGATAATGTCTTATAACTACACATGATTAAACACAAGTGTTTGAAATAAATTGAAATCACATATAATATACCCTGCCTTGGAAAAATTAATAGAAAGTGCATAAGTAAAAGTGTGGACACATGTCAATAACAAAATAAAACACAGAAGAACACAAGAAAAATTACTACAGCTCTGAAAAGATGGGCACTTGGTTAAATTTGTTTGTATTTAACTGCTATTACTGAGTGGTCTTGGCTCAAAGTCTTATGGCAGTGCACGTCACCATTAAGAAATCAGAAGGGAGCAATATCATCCCGTTATTCTGACACCAATTAAATTAAATAAAATTAATGCTTTAACTATTAGTTACAATATATTTATAAGGACCCAATTTCAACACGAACTGAGACCCTTATGTCTCTTTATATCCTATTTACAGATTTATTTTGATTTCCAAAAATGAAAATATCTCATAATCACATCTTGTAATCAAAGAAAATGTCAGTAAAAACATGTAAAATGTCCGCTTGACTTGCCGAATAAATTTAGTAGCGATAAGTACATTTATGTAATTAAATTTTTATTTTGTTTAAAATGCATTTAAAGGGTAGAAATCAAATATCATTATGCACATTTAGAGAAGGCCGAAAGGACATCACGTGGTGATGTAATTTTTAAAACTAAATTGTATAATATAGGCATGTGTTTCATAAGAGTTTTTAAAAAATATGATGTCATGTTTTTGCTATGATTTTTTAAAATGAATTATGTGATTTAATTTAGTTATAATTAAATTCAGCTAAATCTAGAATATTTGATCAAGTTTTCTTACAATTGAGTGGATTTGCTGCCGAGTAGTAAAATAACAACTCGCTAGTTCAACCAGCATAAAAAGTTCAAATATTTTTCCACCAGAGAATTAATTTGATTTTTCGTATATTCTGAAAAGAGATAAACACTGATATTTTAAAACTACAACTTAAACAAAATAGCCGTTTTTTTCTTCTAAATGACCACATCAGACTATTTTTTAAACTCTTATGTAAATTAGAATGTATTCAAAAGAAATAACATGGTTTCAAAAAGGCGATCGGCTAGTTTATTTCCTCTAATTTACATGAGGAAGAAGGATTCCATTGGCCATAGTTCACTAGCAGGCACAATCATTTATGCAACATTTCGTTCATTGTTAGGTAAAGAAATAAGATGCTAAAGGAGGTGACAAGTTTAAATAGTTTTTTTTCAGCAAAACATTTTTAAAAGATATATGGGGGAAAAAGAGTCATGAGTTGTGGAGCTTGAAAGCACATTTAATTTTTTACGAGTTATTTATTTTAACTATAATGAATAGTATTTTTGACGCGATGCACATGAAATGCCGGTCGAGACGGCTGTTGGAGGGGAGTTACAACATGCCACCGAACATGCTCGTAATAAATAAAAGACATACTTTAATTTTTAAAAACCCGTAAAAAACCAAAGTTTTTGACTATAAATCCTTTATGTACGAGACACAACTAAAAGAATGTTCATTATAATACTCAGCGCAAGACCATCCAAAAATACAAAATGGCAGTTGTGGCGTAAAACATGTTTAACATAATGCGCACCGATCAGGAATATGTTTATAAAAAGTGTTGTCAATAAAATACGCACCTTATTGCGCGACAGAAAGGTTGTTCAATATAATACGCACCGCGACACTCTATCTAAAAAAATAACATGATACACAGGAATAAATAAAATTTCTCTAAATTTTCAATACTTTAATTACAGTACATGCGATCGATCTGAAATTTTGATACATAGTTTTTATCATTGCTACCAAACTGCCTGCTAAATTTCAGCTCGCTAGCTTACGAGGAAGTGGGTTAAAAATCGATCCAAAGTTTTGGCGACGGACAATCAAGCAAGCAATCAAGGGTTCAAACAAACAGACACCACGAGTTAATATAAAGGATTTTAAAAAAGACATTTATGAAAAAGGCATACATTTTACAAAGTAATATTTAACTATTATTAAAGCCTTACATATTTCGTAACAAATTAACTTATTTTTAAGCATTGTTAAAAGTACAGAAGCAATCAAATTGAAAAAAAACAAAGAAAAAAGTACCTTTCTTTATTACATTATTTATTTATTTTGCACACCAGAGCTGGGCTCACCAAGCTTTAAATACATTTCCAAAAACCTGAGAAAAGACATTACACTCTCAATCGTACTAAACATAGTTATATACACAGTACAAAAATGGTATACATTTTCAAATCAACAAAACACAGAGTCGTCATTTCATCAATAGATTAATAATGAAAGAAATCAAATAAGGGATTGGGAGGATTTAAACATTGTGAGTTAGTTGTCATGGAGACGAACAATGTTGACCTCTGACCTTTGGCCATTAAACAAAAACATCTCTAATAAATGAAAAAACAACAACAACAAAAACTATAACATTTTTAATCTTTATATTGAAAATTTATAACAAACGGCGTCTAATAATCAGTGCTTCTTAAAGTGGTGGTCCCCTGACCGCTGCCGGTCCGTGGGCCATCCGCCGCCCTGTCCGTGGAAGTTATCAAGAAAGGACAGACAATTATAATTATAATATTCCATTTGCTACCAGTAATACTAACCCTATAGAATTTATCATTTTTTTACAATAAGCTAATAAATGAAAAAATAAAACAAAATACATTTCGCTACCATGTAAGTACAGGGAAAATAGTGCATCGGTTCCTGGTGCAATGGAAAAATTTCCTGCCGGTTCGCCATACTAAAAAGTTTGAGAAGCACTGTAATAAATCATTTCTTAAATATAAAAATATGAATCAATGGTCAATATTTTTTTAAAATAAATAATGAATGAAAATTATAAGAATGATCAAATACCGCATCTATTCATGGCAATAACAAGTTTACCTCAGTCAATGAAATACCGCACCTACAAAGCCGTCAAGCAATATTTGAAGATGAATGTATTACATTCTCACCAAAAATATTTTCGAGTGTTTTTGATTGCCACTCAGATCTACTTTTTTCATAATCTACAACATCAGATTCAAACAATTCAACCATTTTTCTCTAATCATCCAACTTCCCTGTTCTATGTATCTTGACTATTATATACTGTAACAGTTCCCCTATTGTGCTGTTCTATGGGCCTCGACTATAATATACTTTAACAGTTCCCCTACTGTTCTATGGACCTCGACTATAATATACTGTAACAGTTCCCTTATTGTTCTATGGGTCTCGACTATAATATACTGTAACAGTTCCACTATTGTTCTATGGGTCTCAACAATATAATATACTTTAACAGTTTCCCTATTGTTCTATATGTCTCAACTATAACATACTGTAACAGTTCCCCTATTGTTCTATGGGCCTCGAATATAATATACTGTAACAGTTCCCCTATTGTTCTGTTCTATGGGCCTCGACTACAATATACTGTAACATTTCCGATAATGTTCTATGTATCTCGACTATAATATACTGTAACAGTTCCCCTATTGTTCTATGGGCCTCGACTATAATATACTGTAACAGTTCCCCTGTTGTTCTATGGGTCTCAACAATATAATATACTTTAACAGTTCCCCTATTGTTCTTTGGATCTCGACTATAATATACTTTAACAGTTCCCCTATTGTTCTATGGGTCTCAACAATATAATATACTTTAACAGTTCCCTTATTGTTCTATGGGTCTCGACTATAATATACTGTAACAGTTCCCCTATTGTTCTATATGTCTCAAATATATAATACTGTAACAGTTCCCCTATTGTTCTATGGGCCTCGAATATAATATAATGTAACAGTTCCCCTATTGTTCTGTTATATGGGCCTCGACTATAATATACTTTAACAGTTCCCCTACTGTTCTATGGACCTCGACTATAATATACTGTAACAGTTCCCCTACTGTTCTATGGATCTCGACTATAATATACTGTAACATTTCCCCTATTGTTCTATGGGTCTCGACTATAATATACTGTAACAGTTCCCCTATTGTTCTATGGGCCTCGACTATAATATACTGTAACAGTTCCCCTATTGTTCTATGGGCCTCGAATATAATATACTGTAACAGTTCCCCTATTGTTCTGTTCTATGGGCCTCGACTACAATATACTGTAACATGTCCGATAATGTTCTATGTACCTCGACTATAATATACTGTAACAGTTCCCCTATTGTTCTATGGGCCTCGTCTATAATATACTGTAACAGTTCCCCTATTGTTCTATGGGTCTCAATAATATAATATACTTTAACAGTTCCCCTTTTGTTCCATGGATCTCGACTATAATATACTTTAACAGTTCCCCTATTGTTCTGTTATATGGGCCTCGACTATAATATACTTTAACAGTTCCCCTACTGTTCTATGGACCTCGACTATAATATACTGTAACAGTTCCCCTACTGTTCTATGGATCTTGACTATAATATACTGTAACATTTCCCCTATTGTTCTATGGGTCTCGACTATAATATACTGTAACAGTTCCCCTATTGTTCTATGGGTCTCGACTATAATATACTGTAACAGTTCCCCTATTGTTCTGTTCTATGGGCCTCGACTATAATATACTGTAATAGTTCCCCTATTGTTCTATGGGCCTCGACTATAATATACTGTAACATGTCCGATAATGTTCTATGTACCTCGACTATAATATACTGTAACAGTTCCCCTATTGTTCTATATGTCTCAACTATAACATACTGTAACAGTTCCCCTATTGTTCTATGGGCCTCGAATATAATATACTGTAACAGTTCCCCTATTGTTCTGTTCTATGGGCCTCGACTATAATACACTGTAATATGTCCGATAATGTTCTATGTACCTCGACTATAATATACTATAATAGTTCCCCTATTGTTCTATATGTCTCAACTATAACATACTGTAACAGTTCCCCTATTGTTCTATGGGCCTCGAATATAATATACTGTAACATTTCCACTATTGTTCTATGGAACTCGACTATAATATACTGTAACAGTTCCACTATTGTTCTATTCTACGGGCCTCGACTATAATATACTGTAATAGTTCCCCGATTTTTCTCCTTAGGCTTAACTTGCTTCTCTCGGGATTTAAACTTGCCTTAATGTCGCTGGTGAACTGTTGCAACTTGGCAATGTTTGGCCATATCCATTTCCCTCAACTTGTTCAAGAGGATCATGCTTACCTTTGTTTGTATCAGTATCTTTAACCATTAATAACTAATAGCATATACAATTAGTTTTGAAGAAAAATAAATTCAATTCGATGGTCAATATTTCTTTTTCAAATCATGAATGAAAAATATCAGAATGCACAAATACACAAATCTTATATAAAATACCAACGCTTACATTCAGTTTATTGAAGCGTGTACATACAAAGCAGTCAAACAATTTTATAAGATATGTAGAATAAAATTTATGAAAATTTAAAATAAAATTTCCGAGCGTTTTTTTTAAAATCGTCTTTCAATTTCAGTTGTAATAGTTCTACTTTTGTCATAATCTACAACATCATATTCAAACAATTCAACCATTGTTCTCTCATCATACAACAGCTTTGTTCCATGTGCCTCAACCTGAATATACTGTAACAGTTCCCGTATTTTTCTCTTTAGATTGAACTTTCTTCTCTCGGGATGTAGAAGTGTCTCGATGTCCCTGGTGAACTGTTGCAACTTTTCAATGGTTGGGCATTTCATTTTTGTGTCCCCTTGTATCAGCAGGTCATGCTTGTCTTTGTTTGTATCAGTATCTTTAAAGTTTTTTTCGACATCACAGATTGCTTCGCGGAATGATGAAAGGTTCTTATTCCCATTGATGATAATGTCACTTAAAAGTTCATTTGCAACTGATAAAAGTGTTTTTTCTTGATTGGTTATTAGTTTGAATTCCCGTTTAAGTGACTCTAATTCTTGACACACTTTTTTTCAACAGATTTAAGTGAAGAGTTAAAATTAAATGTTCTCTGCTCTTGCGTGCTGCATCAAAGTATGACGTTGTGTACAACTTTTTGATATTCCCAACATGTTTAAGTAATGCACGTACCTCAATGTCCCTGTTTCCAACATGTTTAAGTAATGCAAGTACCTCAATGTCCCTATTTACAACATGTTTAAGTAATGCAAGTACCTCAATGTCCCTATTTCCAACATGTTTAAGTAATGCAAGTACCTCAATATCCCTATTTCCAACATGTTTAAGTAATGCAAGTACCTCAATATCCCTATTTACAACATGTTTAAGTAATGCAAGTACCTCAATGTCCCTATTTCCAACATGTTTAAGTAATGTAAGTACCTCAATATCCCTATTTCCAACATGTTTAAGTAATGCAAGTACCTCAATGTCCCTATTTCCAACATGTTTAAGTAATGCAAGTACCTCAATATCCCTATTTCCAACATGTTTAAGTAATGCAAGTACCTCAATGTCCCTATTTCCAACATGTTTAAGTAATGCAAGTACCTCAATATCCCTATTCCCAACATGTTTAAGTAATGCAAGTACCTCAATGTCCCTGTTTCCAACATGTTTAAGTAAGCCAAGTACCTCAATGCCCCTGTTTCCACCGTAATCAGCATTGTTATGAAATAAAACTGTTCAGTAATTGCATGAAGTAAGCAGTAATTTCAAGTCACCCTTTATTTTTTCACACCATTCTAAGAACTTGGTTTGACTTTGTTCTGCATCTCTGATGTTATATTCCTGATCAAAAATATCCCCGTGCGAAAATGACAGCATGACAAATTGAAATAAGGATAGACCAAATATTTCCTTCAACGTTTTTATAACGTTTTGCTCTTCTGCGCTATATCTGTTTGTCAAATTTAGCACAATCAGTATTGCATGAAAACCTTCTTTACACACTATCAGAGCATTTTCCATGATATTCCTGGCAAAATAACAACCTTCTAACTCATCCATCCATGTATCCATAAGACCGGGGGTATCGATTACAGTTAGATCCATTTTCCAACGATTACGAGTAAGCATTTTAACTCCTCTTGTGACAGATGTCGTGTCTCCGAAACCTTGAAAAAATCGTTTCTCCCACAATGGCATTCCCTGAAGAACTTTTACCATTTGCGGCTTTACCAATTAGAAGTAAATTTAATTTAGAATCAGAGGCTCCCATTTTCAAATGTAAGTCCAACACGTCAAGTATTTAGTTCAACCTATATTTAAAAATCAGAAATCAAGTATTTACATATTTACATGATATTTTTTGTAACTGTAGTAAATAGCAAAAGTTGTGGTACTTCACTGTAATTAGTAGTGGTTTCAGAGATCAATTTACGTGTTAATAACGAGGAACAGACATTAGGGATCGTCCATAAATGACATCACACAATTTTGGCAGATTTTTACCCCCCCCCCTCCCTCTTGTCATACTTCGTCACAAAAATTTTGACCCCATTCCAATATTACGTCACAAAGCTTTGACACCCCCCCCCTAAAACCCGTATTTTCTAATTGAAAATTAGCATGTTGGAAATTACTTTTTTGTCATTTATCAATGTATTTAGTTTAAGACAGCACTCTAATATCGTAACACGTGTGAAGCAATTGAAATGTCACTATATAAATTGAAAGCAATCACAGATTTAAGTGGAACTTTTATTTAAAGTAGCGCGTTTTGATGTGACGTCACCTTTCTTAAACACTCCCCCTAGGGCCGGCTCTAGAGTACACGGGGCCCAAGGCAGCAAACTAGGAGCGGGGCCCCAGGCACAAGGCAGTAGACAAGGAGGGAGACCATGCAAAAAATTGCAATTCTACATATAATAAAAGAATGGGGAAAAATAAAGTACTCAAAATTTTAAACTATAACAGCACTGACACATCAATAATTACAGTTTTATTCATTTAATTGAAGATCCTAAAACTCAAAAGCATGTTAATACTGTAATAAAAATGTTTTGTTTTGGTATGGTAATTGACAGTTTATATATACATGTATGTAACTAACATTATAAACTATATATACTAGCGTTGTTTTGCTTATATTTTCTACTTCTACCTTGTTCTTACAACGCTCAAGCAAATTTTGCGAGCTTGGGCTGCTGTAAAATCTGAAATAAGTTCATTATTGGCAATATCCTTAGCAAAAACATTATCAGTTGACAAAATAGCTAAGTTACTGATCCTATCTTGCATCAGTTGCGTAGCTATGGGAGGGAGGGTGGACACAATTCGAAAGGCCCAAATTAGTGTCCCAATTTTTTACATTAAATATTACGCTACCGCCATGTATGTGGGGCCCCCAAAGAGGTTAAGTCCCTCCCCCGGGCCCTAAAACCCCTACTAATTCCTAGCTACGCCACTGTCTTGAATCATTCTTGACCGCATTTAGGTTTCAATAAGTTTTTTTTTATTTCGAAAAGATTCTTTCTCCGAAAGCCACTGAGACAGGAATAGTTAAAAGTATTCCAAGTGTGCAATGTGTGTGCTAGGAAAGTCACTATAACGTTTGTTTACTGAAATAAACTGCGAAATCTGGGGCGTTTTACCAGGGCCGGACTTAGCCTTTCAACCACTCCGTGAAAAAATGAAAATTGCTCCCCTATGGGGCCTTCAATAAGTGGCGTCACACAAATCTGGCTGATTTTTCACCACCACCCTCTTTTTCGTCACACGTTGTCACAAAAACTTAGACCCCCACCCCTCCAATATAACGTCACAAAGATTTCTCCCTCCCCATTAGGCAGTATTTTCTATTTGAAAATGAACATGTTTCAAATCACTTTTTTGGGTCTTTTTTCTTGGGAGTTATCCCGCCTTAGAGCATTACATTACATCCATATTAAAGACAAATTTGTTATGAAGGGAAGCAATTCACCAGTTAAAATTAAACCACATGTAAATATACATTTTTAAAGTTTGTGATACAGGAAATCATTAATTGGTATTAGCCAAATTTGTATTATGTATAAGTGAAATGAACCTTATGTTAGTAATTATTATTTTTTAAGTCAGTATATAGAAAAGGTCCTATTAAGTAATTAAGTTGTAAAAAAATAAACTAATAAATAAGTATGCATATGTTGGATATATATTCTTAAATTGACAAAGTCCGATATCATTTGATTTTTCTGCCCCAGTTGATACAAGTGGCGTGCTACTTGCTTTCGATCCCTAAACTAAGAATATAATTTAATGACTACCGAGTATTCTACTACCCTGAATAGTAAAGTATATATTATATGTCCCATAACCGATGGTCGTAGGAGGTCCTAAAGTTTCCATTAGAAGCTTGATGGACCACCCATCTGAGGTCCATCTCCCTTCCAGGGTGGGAGAGGACCTCCTTAGCCTTAGTCATTCATCATTTTTATTGAGGGCTGGAACTCACGCCCCTCAACTTGTGAGGCGAGCGCACTATTCTCTTCGCTATCACGCCACTTGTTTAGCATAGTAAAGCAATACTTTTAAAAAAACCCGTAAAAACAAAGTTTTTGACTATAAATCCCTTATATATGAGACATAACTAACAGTATTGATTATTTTCAAACATTTACAGACTGAATCTGTCTTAACTCAAGTTTGCTTCATAACCCTATGGGGGGAGGGGTGGGATTGGAGGGGGAGAGGGGAAAAGTCTGGTCACCGATTCGCTTGACCGAGCTCAGCGTGACACGTAAAATGTAAACAAAAGTGCCCCGGCGCTTCGACGGGTCGCCTCAACGCGTCAACTCAAAATTTCCCACGTGGGAAAAAAACAATAACAAACCGTGAATTTGAATTACATACCTCATATTAGGATAAACTAAAAATGCATTAATTTAATTACGGTACGTTCGATCGATCTGAAATTTTGATACGATGCATTGTTAGGTCAGACGGGTCCGTGTGCCAAATTTCAGCTCGATCGGATCACATGAAGTGGGTCATTTTCGACTGTCTTTCCGCCCGCCCATGAGATGACGACAGACAGACAGAGAGAGAGCGACAGAGAGAGAGAGAGAGAGAGAGACAGAGACGGCGGTGAAGTTAATATAAGGGATTTAAAAATCATAATTTATTGAAAGACGATGACTTATAAACTTATTTTAGATTATTAGGCAATTAGCTGTTTTATTGGCCGATTCGTAGTTTGGACCTAAGGGAACTAAGAAAGATAAAACCAACACGTTATCAACATTTAAAACTCTAATAAGATAATGGTAACTATGTATGGAGCCAACAATTACAATGATATGGCGATTTCTCCAAATCAAAAACTACTGCCTGCATTTGAAAAATCGTTTGAAAAATATTTTGTAAAAATTCTTGTATCGCGATGGCGATGTTATCGAATCCTTGGCTCCTGGCAACTTCAGTGTGAAGCAAGCCTCCAACCTGGCGTCTGATCATGATGACCATAATGACGACAATAAGGACGACAGTGACCACAATGACGACAATAAGGACGACAGTGATCACAATGACGACAATAAGGACGACAGTGATCACAATGACGACAATAAGGACGACAGTGACCACAATGACGACAATAAGGACGACAGTGACCACAATGACGAAAATAAGGACGACAGTGATCACAATGTCGACAATAAGGACGACAGTGCACAATGTACGCCACGCCAACCAAGATACCTGTTACCAAATAAAGTCACAACAATCAGTTGTAAAGTGTATTGCGGGTTGTAGCTACAGAAATATGGCATGTTGTAACAAAGAGATAGGGCAAGTTGTAACAAAGAAATAGGGCAAGTTGTAACATAGAAATAGGGCAGGTTGTAACATAGAAATAGGGCAGGTTGTAACATAGAAATAGGGCAAGTTGTAACATAGAAATAGGGCAAGTTGTAACATAGAAATAGAGCAGGTTGTAACATAGAAATAGGGCAGGTTGTAACATAGAAATAGGGCATGTTGTAACATAGAAATAGGGCAAGTTGTAACATAGAAATAGGGCAGGTTGTAACATAGAAATAGGGCAAGTTGTAACATAGAAATAGGGCAGTTTGTAACATAGAAATAGGGCAGGTTGTAACATAGAAATAGGGCAAGGTTGTAACATAGAAATAGGGCAGGTTGTAACATAGAAATAGGGCAGGTTGTAACATAGAAATAGGGCAGGTTGTAACATAGAAAAAGGGCAAGTTGTAACATAGAAATAGGGCAGGTTGTAACATAGAAATAGGGCAGGTTGTAACATAGAAATAGGGCAGGTTGTAACATAGAAATAGGGCAGGTTGTAACATAGAAATAGGGCAGGTTGTAACATAGAAATAGGGCAAGTTGTAACATAGAAATAGGGCAAGTTGTAACATAGAAATAGGGCAGGTTGTAACATAGAAATAGGGCAGGTTGTAACATAGAAATAGGGCAGGTTGTAACATAGAAATAGGGCAGGTTGTAACATAGAAATAGGGCAGGTTGTAACATAGAAATAGGGCAAGTTGTAACATAGAAATAGGGCAAGTTGTAACATAGAAATAGGGCAAGTTGTAACATAGAAATAGGGCAAGTTGTAACATAGAAATAGGGCAGGTTGTAACATAGAAATAGGGCAAGTTGTAACATAGAAATAGGGCAGGTTGTAACATAGAAATAGGGCAGGTTGTAACATAGAAATAGGGCAGGTTGTAACATAGAAATAGGGCAGGTTGTAACATAGAAATAGGGCAGGTTGTAACATAGAAATAGGGCAGGTTGTAACAT
This sequence comes from Ampullaceana balthica, assembly GCA_944989445.1. Classification (NCBI taxonomy): domain Eukaryota; kingdom Metazoa; phylum Mollusca; class Gastropoda; family Lymnaeidae; genus Ampullaceana; species Ampullaceana balthica. Next base: position 2,418,634 of record CALYLW010000018.1, read on the forward strand.
AGAAATAGGGCAGGTTGTAACATAGAAATAGGGCAGGTTGTAACATAGAAATAGGGCAGGTTGTAACATAGAAATAGGGCAGGTTGTAACATAGAAATAGGGCAGGTTGTAACATAGAAATAGGGCAGGTTGTAACATAGAAATAGGGCAGGTTGTAACATAGAAATAGGGCAGGTTGTAACATAGAAATAGGGCAGGTTGTAACATAGAAATAGGGCAAGTTGTAACATAGAAATAGGGCAGGTTGTAACATAGAAATAGGGCAGGTTGTAACATAGAAATAGGGCAGGTTGTAACATAGAAATAGGGCAGGTTGTAACATAGAAATAGGGCAGGTTGTAACATAGAAATAGGGCAAGTTGTAACATAGAAATAGGGCAGGTTGTAACATAGAAATAGGGCAAGTTGTAACATAGAAATAGGGCAGGTTGTAACATAGAAATAGGGCAGGTTGTAACATAGAAATAGGGCAGGTTGTAACATAGAAATAGGGCAGGTTGTAACATAGAAATAGGGCAGGTTGTAACATAGAAATAGGGCAGGTTGTAACATAGAAAATAGGGCAAGTTGTAACATAGAAATAGGGCAAGTTGTAACATAGAAATAGGGCAGGTTGTAACATAGAAATAGGGCAAGGTTGTAACATAGAAATAGGGCAGGTTGTAACATAGAAATAGGGCAGGTTGTAACATAGAAATAGGGCAGGTTGTAACATAGAAATAGGGCAGGTTGTAACATAGAAATAGGGCAAGTTGTAACATAGAAATAGGGCAAGTTGTAACATAGAAATAGGGCAGGTTGTAACATAGAAATAGGGCAGGTTGTAACATAGAAATAGGGCAGGTTGTAACATAGAAATAGGGCAGGTTGTAACATAGAAATAGGGCAGGTTGTAACATAGAAATAGGGCAGGTTGTAACATAGAAATAGGGCAGGTTGTAACATAGAAATAGGGCAAGTTGTAACATAGAAATAGGGCAAGTTGTAACATAGAAATAGGGCATGTTGTAACATAGAAATAGGGCAAGTTGTAACAGAAATAGGGCATGTTGTAACATAGAAATAGGGCAGGTTGTAACATAGAAATAGGGCAGGTTGTAACATAGAAATAGGGCAGGTTGTAACATAGAAATAGGGCAGGTTGTAACATAGAAATAGGGCAGGTTGTAACATAGAAATAGGGCAAGTTGTAACATAGAAATAGGGCAAGTTGTAACATAGAAATAGGGCAGGTTGTAACATAGAAATAGGGAAGGTTGTAACATAGAAATAGGGCAGGTTGTAACATAGAAATAGGGCAGGTTGTAACATAGAAATAGGGCAGGTTGTAACATAGAAATAGGGCAAGTTGTAACATAGAAAAAGGGCAAGACGTAACATAGAAATAGGGCAAGTTGTAACATAGAAATAGGGCAGGTTGTAACATAGAAATAAGGCAAGTTGTAACATAGAAATAGGGCAGGTTGTAACATAGAAATTGGGCAGGTTGTAACATAGAAATAGGGCAGGTTGTAACATAGAAATAGGGCAGGTTGTAACATAGAAATTGGGCAAGTTTTAACATAGAAATAGGGCAGGTTGTAACAATGTAATGACTACCATAGCACTGTAGTGTGCTCCGGTCCAAGTCGTAACATTGTGGGGCAGTGATGTGAATATGTCCCCGGCTCCAAGGTACATGGGCACATAAATGAGGCTTACAACGTTATATCATAGTAAAATTTGATAAAACGGGGATGGTCGGGGGCGCCAAATTATAATTTGTAATAAATTTTCCCTGTGCGCACCATTGGAGACGTAGAAAGAACGATATAACCTCTTGTCATGAAACTCACTGCGGCCTGGGTTAAAATCGAATTTTTGCTTTATCTCTATATATCTCTATACATATAAGACGCATTTGTTGTCTGTCTGTCTGTCTGTCTGTTCCCTAATAACTCAAGATCGAGACAACCAAATATCGTGAAATTTGGTACACATATACACAATGACATGAGAAAGGTTCTTAAACAGGTTTTGTTCCATATATATAAGATGCTGGGGGTCGGGGGCTCAAAATGTACTTTTTTTCCTAATATAAGATCTATAAAAAAATAAATAAAAAAAACTATCCCATTTCCAGTGTAGGTAGAGGCATGAAACTTTCGGTGGTTGTTAAGTATCATTTGGCAATGGTAACAGGTAAATAAATTATATAAATTATCACTTACTGAGGGGCGGGGCCCTAATGTAGTTTTTTTTCTCTTATATTTAAAACTGACTCAACACTAATTCTTCAACTCCCCGTGTAGGTAGAAGCATGCAACTTTGGGAACTTGCTGTATAAACTCTTATGACGATAATTGGGGAAAATAATTTTAAAATTTTCACTCATGGATGGCCGGGGTACAAAACCGTTTTTTCCTTATATGGGCTTTATAAAACTGAATCAACACTAATTCCTCATCTTTCTTTGTAGGTAGAAACATGAACTTTGGAAAGTTGTTGAGTACTCTCCCGTGATGGTAGCATTCGAAAAAATTTATCACTAACTAGGGGGGGCCGGGGGCCCAAATGTTATACATATAAGACTCATTTGTTGTATGTTTGTCTGTTCCCTAATAACTCAAGATCCAGACAACCAAATAACATGAAATTTGGTACACATACACAAAATTACTTGGGAAAAGTTGTTAAACAGGGTTCATTCCATATATCTAAGATACTGGGGGCCGGGGCCGAAAATGTAGTTTTTTCCTTATATGAGCTTTATAAAAAATAAAAATAAAAAAATAACCTATTTCCTGCGGAGGTAGATGCATGAAACTTTCGGTGGTTGTTAAGTATCATTTGGCGATGGTAACAGGTAAAAAAATTATATAAATTATCACTCAGTCTCTTGGGATTGCTGGTATACACTTGCAGACACCATGCTTTTCTCATGGACAGTTGTATGTGGCCTGCTCCAGAGTTGACAAAGAGAATAATTTTTTGTACACACTCCAAACGGAACTGCCGAAAATGTTGTCTATCACATTGCTTTAAGTTAAATGTACCCTCTTATTGTTGCAAATAAACAGTTTTGTACGCTTCTACAGAAAACCTTATTTTAAACCCTGGAAAAGCCGGGTACTTCCCCCTAGTAATATAATAGTTAAGAATCGTCTATTATTTAAAAGGAAATGTTTATACGCTATACTTTTTAAACAAGGATTTATGGCCTCATTTTTGGAACTTGTTTTTTAAATTAATTTTTCGGATACATCCTCCACATTTCCATAAATGAATTTTGAGCCCCTCAATTTTTAACAATGTGTTTTACTTTAATGCAATAAAAAAATAATTAATTTTTAGTAAGTTACCTTAAAATAATTTTCTGAAAACTGAAACAGTAATATAAATTACTACTTGCAAGTAAGTTAAACACAATATATTGAACCACCATGCCATGTAGGCACTTGTTAGCGCATCATTCTGTGCATGTCAAAATTCCACGAAAAAACTGTCATTGCGATATTAATAGCACAATGTTTGTTTTTTGTTTTTTTGTTGTTGCTTGTTGGTTTGTTGTGTGCAGTTTTCTTCTAAAAGCGCCATCTGTGACGTATAATACCGCTTAATTTTCCAAACAAATCGATACATTTTTTGAGTGATTTTAAATTTTTGAATTGTTTTGTGTTAGTTATAACAATCACATTGTAATCAAGCAAATGTTGCCCGAATCTGTTAATTAACACTCGAAATTAAGAATATTTTATTCACCTTGCCTTTTCCCCTTCTAAAGAAAAAGGGCGATTGTCAGAAACGGCTTTACTTTTCAAATGCCCTCGTATGCCACACCCTATATATATGCGCTCGGGGCGGACCGCCCAAACCACCCCCCAGCTCGTCACTGAACAATCTACTATATCATTTAAAAGTACATTTTGTACATAAGAACTAAAGGCGGGGGGGGGGAGGGGGGGACGTACGTTTGAACGAATTTGTGCTCCTTTGTACAAATAGTGTTTTTTTTTCAACACAACTACCGAAAATCAATAAACGCAAATAACTTCATTGTAGGATCCAGTCAGACAAGGCCTAGTTGGTTAGCCAGGCTAGTCCTTAACGAGTGACTTATCTGTAATCCGCCAAATCCTACCTCTTTGTGTCTCGATGAGTGGAAACAAACGAAAATAGTCATAAATATACTCAAAAAAATTGGACTTTTGACCCAAAATGACATTCATTTCTATAATTGGCAACGACATCATTCAATCACAAAAGAAATTAAGAAATAAAAGAAACCAATTTCTACTCTGTTTTGGCCGACGAGGTGACCACTCACATCAAACAAGAAATGTCGTTTTGACAGCGAAAACAATGTAAGGGAGGATTCATCTCTTTTGTTCCACTTGTTCGAACCACGGAAGAGGCGATGGCCTACAAGATCTTGACATTATTGAGAGCTTTGGGGATCCCACTACAGAATATGAGGGGCTGCATCTATGTCGGGCGCTGTCTCGGGAGTTCAAGTGAATATTCGTCGAGAGGCCCCGTTGGCGGTGTACACCCACTGCAGCAACCACGCTTTAAACCTAGTAATCACGCATTCGTGCGGATTTCCCGATGTGCGTAATATGTTGACAAATTAAAAGAAACGTGCATGTTTTTTTAACAATAGCCAACAGCCATGTTGAAAAACGTCGTAGAAACAAGTCTTCCATTTGACAGTGCTAAACGGCACTTCTAGATTTGTGCAAAACAAGATGGGATGATCGCCACGAATCATAGAAACACTTCTATCAATCGCATGTTTATGTTGTTCAGATTATTGAAATAATTTCACTGCCACATGGAAAACACAACGACCAAGGATTGGATCCAATTTTGACTACAAATGGTGATTGGGACACGGACGGTAACTTTCGAGCACGTCACATCTTCATTCCTTGTGTAACTTCATATTTATTGTGACGTTTGTTGTAACGTACAAACTGTTATCTAGGCTGGAAGGAATAACAGTCGAACTTCAGAAAGAAGCGATTGACATCATTAAGGCTATGTCACTAATCGAAAACGTTAATCAAGAGTTTAGAAAGATTAGAACACATGTAGATTCTTATTTTCAAAATACGTATGATCATATCGTTATCATGGCGTAGTCTGTAGGAGTTGAAGCGTCAATGCCCAGAGTTGGTAAATCTATCGCAGCTGTGAGCGCGAAACGCCAATGCAACACTATCTGCGGAATTTAATTAAACCATTTCTGGGGCACATCATTGCTGAACTAGATATGTGGTTCTCTGGCTTAACCAGGACATCCTCACAACTCTTAGCTCTTGTGCCAAGTGCTGTTAGAAATTGTACGTATGAAGATCTGAAAGGCGAAGTGGATTTATCTGCCTTAACCAGAAGTGCTGCCCGAAGAGTTCAGCGGGTGGAAATTGAGGTTCAGCCGATGGGAAGAGTCAAAGCTACCAAAAAATTTCACAGAAGCTATTAAACATTCCAATGAATCGATGTATCCGAATATTTATTGCTTAGTGAAAATCGAGTGTGTGATTCCTGTGACTTCCTAAGCGTGTGAGCGAAGATTAAGTGCACTCCGACGTTTGCACAATTACGTGAGATGTTCTATGGGACAGGAGAGACTTACCGAGCTTGCATTGATGCATATTCACTGCAGATATTTGTTAACAAAAACCCAAGAAGGATTTACATCGAAGATGTTATAAAATAATATTCATATCATTATTGTCCTTCCGTCTTGACAGTTCCGCACCTTAATGTATGTAATTCAAATTCTTTAACACTTGCGCCTGCATATTTCATTATTAACAAGAAAAGAAATGAACTTGCATTTTTTAATAAAATACTATTTTGGAAATTTGAATTTACAGTGTTATTATTTATTGCATGAAAACCAACTTTTTTGTCACTGTAACACTGAAAACAATTTTTTTTTGCATAACAAGGCAAAATAGAAGAGTGGTCTAAACAACGACCTCAATAATTCATAGGTACAAAATTATTGGTAAAACATTATCATCCAAATTTGAAGTCATAGCACCATATATTGTATGTATCTAAACATGAAATGCCTTCGCGCAAGTTTGCGGACACCCCCCCACCCCCTGAGAAAAGTCTGGTAATGGCCTTGCAGAACAGATACAAAAACAGAGAAATGGCAAGAAAAGGGATGGCCAAATATGCTTAACGAAAATACAGGTTTGAAGGAAAGAGAGAAGTATACAAAAATAGATCCGAGCTTCATAAGACAAACTACACTAAATTACTACTACCTACCTGTAAGTAAGTGTTCAAATGAAGTTAATTTGAATAATTATAAACTCACGAAGTTACATAAACCTGTCTAGGTAAGAGAATAAAATAAACTGACGCTGAGAATAAAACAGTTGAACAATTTCTACGCTGTGTGTTTTTGTTCTTTACCACACGAGCAGGACTCTATTTTAACATTTATAAGGAAATGTCCTTTTCCTGAAAAAATTTAAAGGGAAAAAAAGCGTGAAATTTTCACCTTCGCGTATCTTCGAAAGCGAAGGATTCAATTCTTTTAAGGTAATTTAGGATCCTTTTATCTTTACACATTTTAACTATGTTTATACTGTAGCAATCTTTTCATGATTATTTAAAAACAACTTTTGTCTTCTTACTATTTGAGTTTGCAGAAACATTGGTAATATTTATGAGTGCGCTGTTTCATGACAACCAGAGTAGACTCAGTGGCATACTTTTAGCACCCAAAATCTCTTACAATGTCATTGGCTTGATATACGGCCCAACGATGACGTGTTCTCCCATCAACAGGCCATAGAAATATTGTAACAGGTTAGATGACCCTCGGGTAGAGTGTGACCTACGACTAGCCACACCCCAGGCAATGTTCTCTTTAAGCTGCGTGGCCACCCCGATATCTAACTGACGCCGCGGAGCAGTTTATAATCGACGCGCAGCAAATTTTGATTAAGATAATACAAAATACTAGATATGTAGCATTCTCCGCAGGCTTGCTCATGGATAGTGCAAAGAAAAGGGGGGGGGAGAACGGACACAAACTACAGCACGAAGAAATCAAAACAACGCGATTGAACGTTGGTGGGGGAACCACCGACGCATTGTTGGTCTCGATACATTTGCAAAGCGGTTATCTACCTGCCCACCACCCTTCACCACCGTAGCTTGCCAACCATAAATTTAAACATGTAATATTCTTAGATGCACCAGCACAGTGTAAGTCCCAACAATTAGATTTTTGCAGCAACGCGTGTGTCGAAGTGAGCAAAAATAGAAAAGTTGTTGGCAGAAATGATTTTTTTCCCATTTCTGTAACTGCCAAAGCCTCACTTAAAATTCTACAGCAATGTTCTCTTATTCAGGATACAACTTTCTTCTCAACTGTTTTTTTTCTAGATAACACAGCTACATATTCGCTTTGATCGCAAATAATTTGCTATATCTTTCTTTGACTAAACTAAACACATATTCTGTAGGCCTGAGACTAATCTCTTAAGGCCTTGGCTAGTACCTGGGCAATCTGCTCCATCTGTTGAGCATTGCCATACAACATTGTCTTTACATGGGACTCTTCCGCCTCCCTCACCCCCCGGCTATATCAAGCGCCGGGCAAGACGTCACCAGGTGTACGACTGTCTCAGAGGCTTGGCTGCAATGACGGCAGTTCGAGTCCCTGTTGTGGTCTAGCCTGTGAAAGTATGAGTTGGTTGGGCAATGCTCTGTTCTCATCTGAGTCACTAAACTCTGGTGTTTGCGACTCAGGTTCCACCACTGGTCTGAACGGCTTGGCCTGGGCATGTTAGCGAATACCCCTCTGGCTGTCGTGTTGTCAGCCCACTCCTGGTACCACTTATTTCGGAAGTGGTCCTTTAGCCAGGTTTTAGCCCCAAGATAAGTGACTGGGGCCTCTGGTTGGGGCAGGGCTGCTCCTGCTTTGGCCAGGGAGTCTGCCTTTTCATTGCCGTTAACATTAACGTGGCTCGGGATCCACTGCACTGTTACCTTTCCTCCAAGTCTTTCGAGTCTACCCACGTCCTCCAAGATGGCGTCAACCAAGTGGGAACTACGCTTCTCACTAGCCAGGACTTCGAGGGCTGATCTCGAGTCACAAAACAGTACCGTGTCGAAACCGAAAATTTCCGACCCCTGCAGTGTCCGGTGCACACTTTCCAGGGCCCTGTGTATAGCTTCAAGCTCCGCATCGTAATTCGATGCCATAGTCCCACAGGGACCTAGAAGTTCTTCTTTTGGTGGCCCTCCTATTGGGTATAAGATGAGCGCACCATATCCTGCAATTCCTTCACTTGAACTGGCAGACCCATCCGTGAACACTTTCACTTGGGTTCCCGCGAACCCTTCTATCGTCTCAAGGGCAGCCGCTTTCTGTACATGTTCAGGGCTGCGTTTCGTCACCGCCGTGTCAGTCAAAGACAAACGTATTTCGGGACGTGTGCATTCCGCATAGAGCGGTTTGAGTGGGTCACTTATAATTTGTCTTCTATTTCGTGGGGGTTTGACGTTCCTATCAAGTTCCGTTACTTGATGCATAAATGAGGAACGTTTCAAACACCCACGTCCGCCCCAGTTGTGCTGCATTTGGTAGCAGGGCTCCCTAGTGTCTAGCCTGCGGTACCTCTCTGCAGTCGTTATGATTGCCTTGTCCCTACGAATATCGAGCGGCTCTACGTTTGCAATGACTTCCACAGCAGCTGTGGGTGTCGTTCTGTATGCGCCACAGATAAGTCTTAAAGACTGGTTCTGGATTCGACCCAGTTTTTCCAATGCCGTTTTGCTGGCAAAGGCTTGGACGGGCATGCTGTAGTCCATTATCGACCTCACACTGCCCAGAAAGAGAGTTCTGAGTGTGCTTGCTCCAGCGCCCCAGTTTGTGCATGCAAGGTTTTTCACCAGGTTGAGCTTGGCGGTAGCCTGGGAGTACAGGTCTTGTACAAAAGTATGCATTTGAACCTTTTGATCCAGTTTGACTCCCAGGTATACCGGTTGTTTGTCCCATTTGAGCGCTACATCGTTTATTTTAAGCACTATCTCCTGTTTGAGAATGGTTCTGCCATTAGTGAAAAGGGAATAGACCGTCTTCTCGATGTTAATTTCCATCTGCCACCTCTGCATGCACCTACTGATATACAAAAGGTCTCGCTGTAGTAGCTGTTGCAGTCAGTTGGCATCTTTACCGGTGCTCCAGATGACCAAGTCATCTGCATACATAGCCGCACTGGATTGCAACATTCCAGGGATGTCGTTGATGAAAGCCAAGAACAGTGTGCAACTGAGTGCTGACCCTTGGGGTAGCCCCTGTTGCAGCGTTCTCTTACTGGAGGTTTCACTGCCATAAGTTGTTTGGATCGTCCGGTTTGTAAGAAAACCTTGGATCCACCTGTACATGTTGGCAGTTACGCCTAGGGCTTGCAATTTCAACAACAGACCGGACCTCCAGACCCTATCGTAAGCCTGTCGGAGGTCGAAGAAAATTGCCACAGTATGCATTTTTTCCTGGAGCACGTCTGTTATGGACTGCAGAAGACGGAGCACTTGATCAATCGGCTGCTTTCCCTTTCGGAAACCAGCCTGATTGATATTCAGACTATTCGTACTTTCCAAGTACCAATAGAGTCTGGCATTCACCATTCTCTCAGCCACCTTCCCCAAACACGATGTTAGGGAGATCGGACGGTAGCTGTTTAGGAGTCCTTGACGTTTACCTTCTTTAGGAATTGGAACGATGTTAGCGCTCAGCCAAGCTCCAGGCAGGGCACCCGTGGCCCACGTCCTGTTTATGATATTCAATAGCGAGGACATTGCTATCGTGCCAAGGTTTTTAATCATCTCGTTATTTACTTTGTCCTGTCCTGGTGCCTTGGCAGCTTTGCACTTACCGATCGCCGTTTGCAATTCGGTCATAGTGAAAGGGGCGGTAAAGACCTCAGCATGCGGTCCCCACTTCTGGGTCTTTTCTCCATGTTTCCTGAGACGGTTCAGGTTGCGGCTCTGACTGGTTTCTTTCTGCTTTAGGCTCACACTTGCAAAATGCTTATTCAAAGCATCGGCACATTTTGTATCTGTGGTTACAGTGGCTGTGGTCGTTTGCAAAGGGCTCGGATTTTTCGTTTTACCCATACCAGAAAGTGAATCAATCAGTTGCCACACCTTTCATCCGTCTGCCAGGTTAAGATTTCTTTGACTAGAAGGTTCAATTAAAATGATAACGTATCCAAATAAAAGTTTAGCAAACGCCAAAGCAACCTTTAAGTATTCCAATAGTTTCTCTGTGAGTAGCCTTTGCAAAGCATTTTTAGCACTATTATTTCGGACATCATTGACTTAATAAAGTATATGTTTCCAGATTGTAAATAATTTTAAATATAATATAAAAAAGTAGGAAAAAAACAAGATTTCAATGTGACAAAGTTCCTGAGTCTGTTCGTGTGTTAAGTTCATCGTCTACCTCTGTCAGTTTCATGGCTTTTAAAATAACATACAATTGCTCCATGGTACATTCACTATTTGCATCGTGATTCAGGAATTCTATTGAATTAATATCTTGGCTCTTGACTGTACCAGCAATTAATTTTTTTCAATGGTGCGTGGACATGGAAAAGAATGCGTTTGAGAATTCGTTTCAGATGGAGCAGCAGGTAAAGAAATCAGGTTTAAAGAAATGTTTGAGAAAAGAATTAATTAAAAATTGAGATTGGTGTGTTCGAGACTTTATTGAGCTCCTGTATACTTTGCAGCCACGAAGAAGTATTAAATCACGTTGGGTCTTGGCAGTCCATTATTTGAAGACTATTAAATTTTTAAAAAGTAATTTTAGATATGTCGTAAGTAGATTCATTTTTTCCACGGAAATCTTTGAAATATTCTACAAGGATTGTACTTTCTGATTTTTATCATGACACATCGCACTACTGGACTTTTATGTTTGATCCTTTTGTGAAATGTATGGAGAGCTCTCGAATACAATGGAATAATTGTTGATATCTTGTACCAGAAAGATGATTTTTGACGAACTGCATACTTTAAAACTGCAATGAGCTCATGTTGAATTTACACGTTCTTAACCCTTTTTCACTTGATGTTCTCGAATCACTCGCTCGTAATATGTTAAAAGATACATCAATCAATACACCGACAGTAGTATGAAATAAAGCCTAAGAAAAAATAAACTAAAGAAATGAAGGAACCTTATTAAAATATGTGAACATATCTAATGACAACACTTAAAACTCCATAATGAATCTAAGATTATGAACTTTTATGTTTAAGTTTATCATTTTTAGAAGATTATTTAAAATGAGGAATTTGCCGCCCCCATCCCCCCACCATCAAATCGCCCCCCGGAGCATTTGAGTAGCTCATGTATGAAATGTATTGGTTACAGTAATTTTCTCCTCTAAAACAGGGGTAGCTGTCAAATTTGAAGAATCAATTACGTGACCAGCGGATCAGTGTCACGTTCTCATACTATGCAAGCCTCTTGGTTTTTCATTTCAGTAACATATTTAGCAGAATAATTTATATCCAATATGGAGTTTTACGTTTTTGCAATAAAAACGTTCACATATTTTAGGATAGTTACTTTATTTCTTTTATGAATTTCTTATTTTAGTTTTTAATTTACTTTGATAAAAATTTCCACTAAAAATTTACTCTTAAAAGTGATTTAATTACGAGAAATTTGCCACCCCTAAAAAGTGCCGCCCGGGGCATTTGCCTCCCTTGCCCCCTCTCGCTACGCCACTGTTCCCAACTAAATAAAATCTTACGTAATCAATGCATACAATCAAAAAATAGTCTACAAATCCCTTAAATTTACTAAGTATTTTTTAATAAGTTCGTCTAGTTCATTATACTGTTTTTTTTAATGATTAACGATATTCAAAAGCAGTTATTTTATATGCAACTACCTGATATACCCGGCTTCCACCGGGCCAGTATTAGGGATCCCATGGGTACCCCACCCATTATGACCCCGATCAATAATGGGATCCCGATCTTGGTCAAATCCCTCTCCCCCAATATGATTCCACATTTCTTTGAGATTACATACCCCATTATAATCCCGTTGTGTAATGGCATCCCATTCCTAAAGTAAATCCCTTTTCACTTTAAAATTCAACTTCTTTAATAGGATCACTTAGCTCAGAATTATCCCATAGCATAAAGTGATCTCGCTTTTGATAGAAGCCCTTGCCCTCATTTGATTCCATACTATATTTCAGATTTCAAGCTCAAGTATGATCCTGTTGTTATAACAGAAAAGCCTAGCTGTCATTGATGTCACATTATCAGTGCGAATCCTATTTACTATAGTCCATTGGAAAAGTGTTTCAAGTTTGTTGTATACATTCCAATGGGATCCCTTTATGATTAGCGGTACTATCCACTGTTGATCTACTTTTTTGGAGCCATTTAATCTACTGAGAGATATGATTCAGTATGGTAGTAATTATTATAGCAATTATGCCTAGTGAGAAATACTAAAATATCAAAAATATTTGTAAACTGATAATACAAACTACTCTATAAGTTTCAAATTTTTAATAAAGAGAAACAAAAGTGCAATGTAGTTGAATTATTTTTTAAAATGTTTATTATATTTAAACTTTTGATAATAAACACACAACCTTATTAGGTTTCTGAAAAACGTTAATGTGTATATGAGAACAAATAATTGAATGAGTACATGAGATATAAATACATGAAATTATTGTTACATACATTTCCACACAACGATTCGAAAGTTTATTACATACATACACACTACTTGATAATTCTCGATTGACTTAAAAATTCAACTTATATTTTAAGTATTGCGCAACAAACATACTTTGATGGGATCACATAGCTAAATATTATCCCGTTGCATAAAGGGATCCAATTTTTTGTAGAATCTCTTTCCCCAATTGGATGTCATATTTTGTGCACTTACATACTCCACTATGATAACATTACGTAATGGTATCCCTTTCCCCGGTAGGATCCAAGACTTCGCTTAGGTTTATTTATCCCAGTATGATCCAATTACATTATGGGATCCAGTTCCCTGTAAGATCCCATTCTGGTTTCTCTCACATTATAGCTAAACCCATTGTTCATTTAAGTTAAAAAAAAAGAGGCCCCAGTGGAGACCCATTCTATCCACGTAAGGCCTCAAAATGAAAATTAGTCTGAAAAACAATTGGACATGACTTTAAAATGTGCCCTATTTATATTTGTTATAAATTACTGCGGACGTAATGAAAAATTAAACCACAGAGTTTGTAGAATATTTTAAATTATACCCGAATCAAGTGAATAATAAATGTATAGTACAATCATAGTCTGGCAAATATTTGGGCTAAAACTTTAAAACTTGTCCCAATAAAAAACACTAATACTTATTGGAGATCTTACAAAAATAAAACTTGGAATTTTCAAGAATATTTTAGATATTCTATCCTGTGAGGTTAATGTTATTGAAAGTCAGTCAGAAAAACAATTGGATAAGATCTTAAATTGACTTCAATTAAAATCTGTTTAAAATTGCAGAGACAAAATTCTAGAATATTTTTAATCTTACCCAAAATCAAGTGAATAATGAGACTAATATTACATTCAAAGTTTGACAAATAATGGGGGTAATACTTTAAAACATGTCCCAGTAAAACAGGCCAAAAATAAAAGAGATCATGCCATGATAAAATTTAGAATCTATATATAAATATCATTCTCTAAGTCGCACGACCATGCGGGACACCACGCACGCACGCCGACTCTGTAACCCTCCTCCCGCCTCCTTCACCAAAGCGAGTATGAAATGGTGAAAGTGTTTGCCCAAGTCTACTTGAAGTGTAAGTTTATTTGACTTGGGCATCGCTTTCCACATTTTAGCACTTAAACGTTTTTTTATTAAAAAAATGTGTTGTTTTTTTAAATTTCTAATATAGATTTAATTTTTTAATGTCTATATATATACAATGCAATTTAATACTATTCCTGTGGTTATATTAAAACGATATTGTTTAATGTTTAAATGATATTGGATACATCCTCCATATTTATCTTTTAATGATAATTAATTAATAAATTACATTTTTTCTATACCAATAAATGCCTCATCCCTAAATCACTAATAAAGATTTCTTCAAATTAAATTTATTTTACTTGCTCATTCCTATAAACTTACTTATTAAAGTTAAGCATCAATGATCTTGACATGCATATAAAGGCCTAGGACCAATGTTGTCATTTTATGTTTAAACTAGTGTATTACCCGTCAAAAATGACGTAAGTTTTCAAAATAAAAAACATTTCAGCTGAAATCTATTTATTTTGAAAAAAATACACATCAGAATAAAAAGTAATGTAATAACTGAACTTTTATTTATTTTATTTATTTTTATTTTATTCATTTATTTTCATGTTTCAAAATTGTATGTGGAACGTTCGAAAATTGTTATTTTTGGTGCAGTAATTTGGTCCGCTGCTTTCTAAAATTAGTAGCGTCACGGACAGACAGACAGGACAGACAGACGTGACATACATTGCAAATTATGTATATTGATGATAAGCTAAACAGAATAACAATTTAAACTTTAGCTACCGGACTTATTAAGGGAGTATATTAAACTTAATACAAGTGAATCTAAAAACCCGTATTTAATTTGTGATGTGAATTGAACATGTCAGAAGGATGTTCTTTAGTTTTTAATTTTTTATGTAATTAGTTTTTTTTTCCAGAAACAAAATATTATACCAATTGCCTAAAAGCGGTAAATTTATATCGTATAATATAGAGACAAACATTTAAAAATGTAAACATCATTTTCATTTTGAAACACCTACACAGACGGTCTAAATATAGATTTTTTTAGCAATACTTTATTACAAGTCCTCTTATTCTCTAAATACGGTTCGCAGATTTTCTTGAATACTTTTTAATGAGACTGCTTTTTTTTCTTTGAAGTCTTTTCAAAACTACATGTCATTTATATCATTTATATTTTAGTTTATTGGCCCTATGGGATAAGTAGCTGTTTCTCTATTGGCCCTATGGGATAAGTAGCTGTTTCTCTATTGGCCCTATGGGATAAGTAGCTATTTCTCTATTGGCCCTATGGGATAAGTAGCTATTTCCCTTATGAAAGGGAACTGCCATACGTTGCCAAATGCGGTTTATAATTTCTTCTTTATCCAGAAACAATTTCTTAGTGGTGGGATGGAGTATAATTATCCAAATATAATTCATTATGGGGAAACGGGATCCAACAAAATATTGCATCCTCATTTAAAAATGATCCTTTTTGCCTGATATTCGTAAATTTAAATATCTTTAGACAAAGATAAAAAAAAATTAAATGTAATTTACATATTAAACTATCTAGAGGGACATTCAAAATAAGTGATTTTGGGGCATTATTTTATTACTATACTTTAAACTAAACATCTTTAATTATATAAAAACGTTGCGCAGATTTTATTGTGCGCTTATTAAATAAGGCTGTGTTAGTTTCTTTGAATTCTTTTGGAAATTACATTAAAATTACTACATTAATCATTTAGTTTATTGGCGCTTTGAGATAAGTAGCCGTTGCCTTTTTGAGAAGTGGCAGGGGGGGCGGGGCGTAGGTGCTGATATTATAGCTGATGTATCAAATATTTCATTACTTTAAATAGTTTAACGATGTGGGGTCGTAAATGTATAAGTATTTTACCCTACGGTGGATGTCGGCAAATTTGTAAAAAAAATTCATTTAAAATGTTTTAGCACTCTTACAAAAGTGAGTAAGATTATGAGGAAATCAATTCTCGAAGTGAAAACAACTGATAGGTAAAGAAAATTAGAAGTTAAAGATTTTTTAAAATAAATAAATATTTTTTTAAATTGTCTGATATATATATATATATTAGGGCTGTTATCGATTAATTTAAATTTAATCGTTAACTTTTGAAAAATTAACGATTAATTAATCGTTAATTTCGATTAAAGCCAAAAATAGAAATGTATGACGTCATTAAACTGAACATTTCAAGCGAAGTAACAAAAACAGGTAATATACTTTTTTATTTTATTGAGTCTCAAAGACATTGAAAATTAAGAATAGTCTGAACTAAATTTTATGACAATGTGTTTATACTTGACCAGATGTTTGTGCTGAATGTGGTACGTCCAGGGCCGTCTTAACGCATAGGCCCGTTGGGCATTTGCCCGGGGGCCCACGAGCATAGAGGCCCCATGGGAAATTTTTATATATATATATTATGTTTATTTATTTTTTATTCTTGCGGGGGAGGGGCCAAACGCTATTTCTTTGCCCGGGGGCCCAAAATTGTGTAAAGACGGCTATGGGTACGTCAGCGATGTATTTGACCCATTAAAAGAGAATTGTTTATGGCAGTGAACACAGTAAACGTTTTCACCATCTTCGACTTTGCCATCCGCAGTTAGCTTAAAAACAAAATTTTTGCTCAACTTTCCAGTTATATGTTTAAATTTAACTGCGCTGATGCGGTCAGCCATTTTTTAGTTGACGTCTGCCGGTCCACATAAATTAGTAAAATAAAATATAAAATTACGCGGGAGAAGTTTGTACGTAAAAAATATATAAATTATTATTAATTATTAATATATATATATATATTTATATATATATATTTATATATATATATTTATATATATATATAACTATTTCAATCTAAACAAAGTGTGTTTCAGGTTTATATGGATTTTTATAATTCTGTAATATATATATACTAGTGTATTACCCGTCTAAAATGACGGAAGTTTTCAGCTGATATCTATTTATTTTGAAAAAATTCACTGTTTTTTAGGGCGCCGACCTTTTTCAAAAGCCCAACTAATTTGTCCTTTTTGATAAATACGAAATATTAAACTTTCTGAAATGCACACAAAGTATTCTATAATAGGCTTTTTAGGGCGCCTACGGCGCCCCCTTTTGTTCTTTGATTTTATAATTAACCATCATCAAATCCTCTTTTTACTTTGTTCACTTTTCCTAAATTAAAATATGAGCTAAAACAATGACGTCATAAAATATTTTTTTTATAGTGCATCATTAATTTGCACACCTTTTGATAGATATATATTAGGGCCATTAGCGATTAATTTAAATATTATCGTTAACTTTTGAACAATTAACTATTAATTAATCGTTAATTTCGATTAAACCAAAAATTAAAATGTATTATGTCATAAGTAACAATAAACGTTCCTTATGAAAATCTAAATAACACTGGAATGTCTCCTTTGTATGTCATCTTTTGACCAACTACACAAAAAGACAAGTGTGTTGACATTATTTGGTTCATGTGATGAGCGGGTCTAATTAACAATATAACCAGTCGAGCTGGAAAATCATTCACATGGAACTGAGGTAACTGGTATGCACAAAACGGTCTTGGCAAGGAATGACATTATCGGATATCGGTGTTCATTTAGTTTCTAACATTGTAGAGGGTTAATGGATTCAGGAACTTTCATCTCCATTTTGTAACGCAGTAATTCATCAGAAGAGCTGTCGACATTTTCTGTCTGCCATTAGCTTCATACGCTTTTCATTAAGTGTGATAAGTAGGCGAAGTGTTGGAACCATGATAGGCAAACTTTATCAACATTTTGAACATTCCCGTCAGTCACTAGTTTAAAACAAAAATGTTCGTGTAATCGTCAGGAAATTAGTACTTTGTGACTTGCAATAATTTGTAAGTTATGGGTCGATTAATCGTTAAAAAATAATTTAATCATTAAAACTTTTTAACGATTAATCGAGAAATTAATCGTTAATTTTCGCAGCCCTAACACAAATCACTCTCTCAAAAAGATGAATAAATTAAGTCTTAAAATTTTCAAAATAATACAAAATATATATATATACTAGTGTATTACCCGTCAAAAATGACGGAAGATTTCAAAATGGATATATTTCAGTTTTTGTAATTGTCCCTTTTGCTTGAAAGCCGCATAGTAAATAATCAGAAAATGTAGAGACCAAGAGAGAAAAGTTAAATCTCTTTTCCATATTGAACAATTTATTTTATGCGGAGGTTTGAAAATGGTGTTCGATTAATCGGGAAAAATTTAATCGATTAATCTATTCATTTCAATTAATTATACTTTTATAACGCATATATAGCTCCCGTTAAGTCGCGATTCATTATTGCACGAAATCGGTAAAATCGCGGTAATTCCAGGGCTCCCAATTTTTGTGAAGATAAACCGCAAATTCGTTCTGCTATGCAATAAATAAGGAAGAAAACCCTTTTTGTTTACGTATGCGCTTCTAAATAAATAATAATATATATATCGGTTATCTTTTAAGTTTTATTTTAAAGTAAAAACATTTTTGAAAATCCTCTGTGTAAATCTTTTTTTTTAATCTGAGAAAAACTCATTTTCATTACATTAAATGTCGATGTTTTTATTCAGCTGAATCTGTTTTCTGAATACTTTTCAGCAAATGTGTTTTGGGTTGTCAAAACTGGTAAATAAACAGTTTCAAACAATGCTAAGTGACAAAAACACTTTCAAAATTCTTAAGTACCGCTTCCGCTTCCAAAACCTGCTGAGTAAAATTTTTATCGTTTAATAAAAAAAAATATATTAATTTAAAAAGATTTTTTACTCAAAATGTTCTTCTTATGGGACCAACATAGACCATGCACAAAAAACTACACACTTCTAGAATTTACAAATGATTCTCTTTTAGAAAATGTATTTTTTCCTAAAAAGTCTAAAAAGTGACTATTAGTAGGTTTTGCAAATGGACTCCTCATATGAATGATAACATTGAAAACATTTCTCTTTCTAATGGTGACTGGAAAACAAAATCAAAGTATTAATTCAAAAGCTTACAGTTTTGTTTCAGAATAAGAATCAGAATAATTTGACGATTTTTTCATAGAGAACTATAGAATCATTTTGAGAAATCAGTTCCGGATCAATACTATAATTTTAATTTTTTTTTAAGTAAATGAAAATCCAAGTTTGTTTATTTCCGCAATTCTACTCCTGGTCATTAAATAAATCAATTTTTCAATTTTTTTTATTTCAAATGTAAAACTTCATTGTGAACTTTGAGGGCATTATCCGACACTTTTATTTAATTCTTCGCGAATTTGCACAAATATATGTCAGAAAGTCTCACAATGAACAAGCAGAAGAGCTCCATAAGTTGCATTCTTGGAACATTCTTCGTTCGTGTTGAGCAAAAGTGATTCATAGGCGTGATTTCTTTTGTTTACATTGATAGAAGAGTCATTATACTTTTGACATAATAACATATTCCATCAAAGTAATCGTTTTTATAAAGTTCTTAAAACTCATCTTAAAATGTTTAAATTGAGGTTTATAAAAAGAATTAGCTGAAAATTGTTTTCAAACAAAAACCTGTACCTCTAACGCCAACATCAAATGATACGTTTAATACATGTCTGTGAGACTCTTTTTCAAAACTTGATTTTTCTTGATGTGGATCGATGTATTTCTCTTCATGTTAATCTACAACGTTGCCCCTTTTCCCAGCTATGGTATTAACATTTATTAGTTTCATTAAAAAATTCGTTTCGATACAGGAGCCCCACCCCCACCTTGTGTCTCACCCCTGCCCGCGTCTCTCTACTACATTTCTCTTTGTATATTTTGTCAAAATGTGGACGGCTGATTTTGAATACATAGCTTAGTTTTTTTCGATAAGTCAATCAATAAAAGCTCAATTAATGTGTAAAAGCAAATGTGTTATGTCTCAAGAGAACCATTAATATTTAGATCAACTCCCAGGACACCCGCAATATTTTGGTCAACTTTCAGAACACCCCTAATATTTAGGTCATCTTCCAGGAAACACCTAATAATTAGGTCAACTCCCAAAACAACCCAAATATGTAGGTAAACTCCCAGAAGACACCACACCAAATATTTAAGTAAACTCATCCCTTTACTCACCTCTGTCAACCAGGACCAAGACTGTCAGAAAGAGGAGATGGCCGGCTGGACCGAATGATAACAACATCACGGAATTGATGCCTGGACTGAAATAAACTCTCAATCAGCTGTAGCAAAGATCGAGTGCCCACAAAGACATGGAAAAATGATAAAGATTGATTTGCAAGAAAGACATATATTGACCATTTCTCACATATGTGCACACACGTACACATACAGTATACATAAGTGCGCAAATACTATTAAAACGTACTTTATAAAAGTCTCTATTAGTAGTAATCACAACTTTAACGTAATCACACTCTCGCGTAAAAGAAGTAATTAAGATTTCAGCTTAGTTAATGTACCGTTTACGAAAATAGTATCTCTAAAATGTTCACAATGATTTAAATATAGGATTTCATGTACCATTTACATACGTTTTTTAAAAAAAATATATTTTAATGAAGCAGCATGTGTTTCATGCTAGTGCTGACTGTCCACCAATCACACGTTTTTAATGACGGGTGGAGGGAAGCAGACAACGCCAGGATTAATGTAGAGGTTAAACACAATAAACTTTCTCAAAACAGTTTTATTATGTGTTCCTGAAATGTCGTTAAGAAAAATATATATTTAAAAATTAATAAATATTGCATATTTTACTTGAGATAATTAAAGTGATTCTTAAGCCTTTGAAAATATATTTTCTGGGCTATGTGTATTTCGGTAAACTCATTAGGTGTAATCACAAGTGAAAATAACACTTCAAGTTTTTCTTACAAACCTGTTTAGATATAAGAAAAGAAACAGCGGTGCAATGTGTGTTAAAGCCTTCAAAGTCTCTATAATGAGATCGTGCCTCAGTAATAGTTACAGTAATTTTACACGTCTTAACGGGACACTGGACTGAACGAGTTTGCACAATCGTCGGAGACATCAAATAAACTCAAACAATTCTGACACTCAGTTTACGCACTAATTAAATAATAAACAACTCCTTTGAAGGGACGAAATAATAACATTGCATTTTTGTCTTACTTTTTTAAAAATACCGTGTCATACACCAATCAGGACCATTCATCCAGTCGATGCATAAAGTTTTCACTCTTTCAAGTTTACGTAAGCCAAGATGAAGTTCGTGTCGAATTTACTCTGAGAGTGGACTGCTTACAAGTCGTAGCAAGTGAACATTGGCCATTTAGATATAGGAATGGGGGAGCGGATTAAATTGGAGCAGGGCTGAGGTGTATAGTTTGACACGACCGTGACCTTTACAGACAGTTTCCCCATTTTGTTGATAGTTGTCAAGACTAATCCTCCTTGCTGTGTAATCAGTTTTGGGGTAGTTTAAGGACGTGCATTTTAAAGCGTTGCTTGGAGTGGGAAGGTGGAACTGAGGGGGGGTGTTACTTGGAGCAGGAAATTATCAAGGGGAAGGGGGTGGCTAAATTTAAAAGATAAGGCGCTAGAGAAGAAAAACTCAGTGCATGAAACCTAGAGTATGACGTAATGGCCACGTGACTTTCGTAGCCAATGTTCGTTAAATGTTACGTAGAAGAATGTGAGAACTTCATTGATCATGAAAAATGTTCAAATTTTTTACTTTAAAAACTTTAAAACACCGGATGATATATACATATCATGGCCGTACGCAGGGGGGGTTCGTACGTTCGAACGAACCCCCTTTTGCGAATGTGCCCTTTTTTGTAAAACGTAGATCTTGACATTATTGAGAGATTTGAATATAAGGGGCCAGTGTTATGATGGCGCTGCATCTATGTCGGACGCTGTCTCATGAGTTCAAGCGAATATTCTGTGAGAGGCCCCATTGGTAGTATAACTTCACTGCAACATTTATGCTTTAAACCTAGTGATCATCTTATACCAAAATTTGTAAAAACGGTTGATCACACACGAAAACAATACGCTAACAGACCAAGTGCTTAACACAAAATAATAATATCAGGGCGGAAGTGCCGGCTCACTAATGAATTTCCAGGAAAAAGGGAGTTTCCCTTTCTGCGTCCCTCGTTATGCGAATCTTCGCTCTTTAAGGGAGCAACTTTTTCCATGAAATTGTTGCTCGTTATGCGAAAATCTCGTTATGAGAGGTGCTCGTTATGAGAGGTTAGTCTAATCTTAACATGAAATGCCTTCGCGACAAGTTTGCGAACCCCCCTTAAAAAGTCTGGGTACGGCCTTGCATATTATACCCGAGTCTCACTGATCTGTTAGCCTGCCAGTGTGGAATGGAGAAGCATATTATAGTTAGGTGCATCATGGGTCACGCTGATAGCAAGTATGTGGCTGTTGTTCTCATAATGGAGAGTTGCTTGAGCTGAGTTCATACAAGTTCTGTTAAACAAAAATTTATGGAAGGCCAGAGTCGTGCGAGAGATGGTGAACAAACGAATGAGTAAATGGTGCAGCATTATCTGGTGTCCAATGCTAGAGTGCTCGAAAAGGCATCGTTCATCTCTGTTACTATATTCGAGTACATATTGCCCATAATTGCTTCGTCAAACAAAGAGGCGGCACCATCAGGTCTCGTCAAGCGTGAAGCTTAAACTTTGCACTGACATGCACATAAATAAAATAAAATATTTTGGACACTTTACTTAAGTTTTCTTCACATTTTGATCAATCGGGGTTAGAGTGGATGTAGCCTTTGATATCATAATGTCTGTATTCATCAACATCCTCATTAATTTCTAATACGCTCTCAAATAAACATTTTCGGGCATTGACTGTTGTCAAAATTTTCCTCCAGATGTATTTCATACCCTGAGTTTCCTGTAGCTCACAATTTCTTTAGTTTTTAAGTATTATTTAAAAAAAAACAAAAAAACATTGGTTTCTATTTTGGGGACTGTCTGGTGATTTTAAGAGTGTACCAACTAGGAGGGTACCCTATCTCTTTTCTATTCTTATTCTCTCTCTAGCACCTTCAACAAAAGGCTCTGAGTACTTTCTTACTATGCATCCGGTGCATGGTAAATTTTGTGTGTGCTATATTTTGGTGTGAGAATATCTTTGCGGTTTTGTTACTCAGATCTTAAAACTTCATTACACGTAAATAGTAGATGTTAGGGATGCATGTCATTAAGGGATGCTATTTGAATTTTAATCTGTTTTATCTTGCAGTAACTGATTCTCTTTTTCAAGGTAAGAAGTTAGCTAAGCTTTTCAAAAACTAGACGGTTATCGGAAACAACATAAGGTCATCTTTCAGCTAAGGGGCCGTCCATAAATGACGTCACCCACCTGGGGGGGAGGGGGTCACACTTTTGTGACGATGCGTGACGAGGGGAGGGAGGGGTTGAAGAAATGTGACGTCACATCAAAAGGGTAACTTTAAATAAAACTTCCACTGAAATATTTGGTCGCTTACAATTTATTTAATGACTTAAAAAAAAATCAGTGCTTCTCAATGTGCCGGTCGGTAGGCCATCAGACGCTGGTTGGCGTAAGCCGTAAGCTATCAAGACACGAAAATTAAATCTAATTATAATCCTTAAGTTTGAGAATCCACAAGATAACGTATGAAATTGTTACACTGCGTCGTTTGATGTTGACATCAAAGCATTAGCGATGCAACCGCAGCTCCGTTTGGTTCTCTCACGGCTGGAGTGGGCTAACTTTTTTGCCCGTTACCCCAATTTATACAAGTTTATGTGTGCGTTACCCCCCCCCCAACTCCCAGACTCTAGGTCCTGCTCACATGACTCGGGGATTTGGGTTAGCGTCGTTAGCCCTCCCCACCTCCCCCAAAAATGCTACTGGTGAGTTTTACAAGCATGACAAGTGTCTAAAATTGAAATGAATAGGATTATGTGTAGATATTTTAAGTCGAAACGACACGGAATATCATTTTAAAGGGGGGGGGGTATATTTGATAGAATTATAAACGTTTTAAGTTTGATATACTTGTTCGATTGGTTTTTGGTTAAACGCCCGTGGCCATTCTAGATATACTGATAAATGAGCCCATTTAAAATTAGTCAAGTATTCATTAACTTTATTGAATACATCAAGTTCTTGACATCGCAATTCGAGAGGAGCACAAAACAACTTATCTTCTTAGCTCAGTTTTTAAGGCATTAATTTTAAATATCAAAGAAAGGATACGTGATACAGACAAGTCATGTGGATTAAGATTGTTGTCACTCACTCTTGTCAATATAAATGAAAGTAGGGTAGATTTAGGTGTCTTCGTATAGTACGTAGGTAAGAAATCTACATAGTTGTCAAATTTGTAAAAATTTAATTTCTGGAAGGAACCGGTTCAATAATGGACATATGTTCCAAGCGTACGCGTATACATGACATATTTTAATATATCTAGTGGATTGTAGTGGATGTTATATGGACCCAAATGAGTCTGCATTACCCCCAAGAATTCATTTTTGACCTCAGATGAGGTTATTTACCCCTTTTCGCCGACCTCTTTCTTACGGGATGCCTTTCAGTCAATTTAGGGATTTAAAAAAAAATTTTTAGAAATAATTTTTTTAATAATTTTTTTTCTAAGCAAAGACGTTAACCGTGATGATTAATAGTCAATGTTTAATTTGTATGCATTAAAATAAAATATAATCTAAGGATTTTAACAAGTTCGTTTTCTGAAGGCTGGTTAAACGTTTTTAAATCCCTTATATTAACTTCACCGGCGTCTCTCTCTCTCTCTCTCTCTCTCTCTGTCTGTCTGTCTTGGGCTCGGCGGGCGGAAAAACAGAAGTCAAAAATGACCCATTTCCCATGATCCGATCAAACTGAAATTTGACACACGGACCCGTCGAACCTAACAATGCATCGTATCAAAATTTCAGATCGATCGAACGTACCATAATTAAATTAATGCATTTTTAGTTTATCCTTATATGAGGTATGTAATTCAAAATTCACTGTTTGTTATTTTTTTTTAACTTCCAGTTCCACGTGAGTTTGAGTTGACGCCGACCGTCGTGTTGACGACGACCGTCGTGCCGACACCCCCTCACATCCCACCCCCATTTATTAAAGACAAGGGACATCCCTCAGTGTCAGTCTGTAAATGTTTAATAAAACAAACCCGTAAAAACAGAGTTTTTGACTATAAATCGCTTATATATGAGACATAACTAACAGTATTGATTATTTTCAAACATTTACAGCTTTTGTTTACATTTTACGTGTCACTCTGAGCTCGGTCAAGCGAATCGGTGACCAGACTTTTCCCCCCTCCCCCCCACCCACCCATGAGGTATGTAATTTAAATTCACTGTTTGTTTTGTTTTTTTTCTTCCACTTCCACGTGAGTTTGAGTTGACGCCAACCGTCGTGCCGACACCCCCTCACGTCCCACCCCCCATTTTTTTAAGACAAGGGACAGCACTCGGTGTCAGTCTGTCAATGTTTGTAGCGTTTGAAAATAATAAATAGTGTTAGTTATGTCTCATATATAAGGGATTTATAGTCAAAAACTTTGTTTTTATGGGTTTGTTTTATTTTATACCAAACACCTCATAAGCGCCCGCCCAACGTTTTATACCACGGCGTTGTGTTCACGTGGTGAACTCATGGATGTCAACAAAGCAGACGGGTACCGATGCTTATATATAGAATATAGATAAACTAAAAATGCAATAATTTCAATACGGTACATTCGATCGATCTGAAATTTTGATACAATGCATTGGCATCCAAGATCTATCTGTGGAAAAAATTTTAGATCTCTAGGACTATCAGAAGTGGTATAATTTTACGTTTAAAGTTTTGAAGGAAGGATGGATACAACATACAAACATTGTGACTTAAATAAAAGCGTGTAATAATAAAAATGCATTAATTTATTTACGGTACATTCGATCGATCTGAAATTTTGATACGATGCATTGTTAGGAGACATGAGGCTCTGTGCAAAAGTTCAGCTTGATAGCATCACGGAAAGTGTGTCATTTTTTTACTTTTGTTTTTTCCGCTCGACAGACTACGAACGACAGAGATGCCGATATACAAGATTTCTGCTTTTGGGAATTTATGCAACAACTGTCGAAAATTGAATCATTTTCTACTGTATGCAAATCAAAATGAGTAAAAGTTGTTACCCTTCAACTAAAAGATCACGTGGACTATAATCCAAAAAACATTCTGCTTAGAAAGTGTGTCCACGCAACACGCAACAAGTGAAGAATGGAGGGAAGTCGTCACACTTGAACAGAGGCCAGTAGTGCTCACACTGGACACGGGTGCACAAGTAAACATTCTGCCATACAGATTGTTCAGTTAACTTAGAATGCGAAGAATGCAGAAATCAACAGCAAGCTCACTACATACAGTGGGGAAACATTGCCTGTTGTAGGCAAAACATCAATCAAATGCTCTGTGAAAGCCAAGACAGAGGTTCTGGAGTTTCAAATAGTCAAGACGCACTCAAAGACTATCCTTGGTCTGCAAGGTTGTCAAAAATTGAAACTTATTGAGAGAGTGGATGTTATTGAAGATGAGACATTGTCTAAATATGCAGACGTATTTAGTGGTCTTGGTTCAATGGAAGAAGACTATTATATAAAAATTAATAAAAATGTCAAGCCAGTAGTACATGCTGTTAGAAAAGTTCCTGCTGCGTTGCGAGATAATCTCAATAAAAGAACTTGAACGCATGGAAATGGAGGGAGTCATTGAGAAAATTGATCATCCTACAGCATGGGTCAACTCACTGGTCATTGTTGAGAAAAAGGGTAGCAGTTTAAGGATCTGTCTTTACCCAAGAGATATTAAAACTGCCACTCAAAGAGAACATTATCAAATAACAACAATTGAAGAAATAGCTAGCAGGCTAATTGGCAGCAAGATTTTCATTGTGTTGGATGCAGCTACAGGATTTTGGCAAATTAGGCTCAACAAGAAATGTACAGATCTTACAACGTTTAACACGACTTTTGGAAGATACAAATTCTTGAGGCTTCCATTTGGACTAAATTATCAGCAGAAGTAAGTGCTAAAAGATTCCACCAAGCTTTTGATAACATTCCAGGTGTTGAAACTTATATGGACGATTTCTGATATTTTGAAGAACGAAAGAAGAGCACGATGCAAAACTGAAGAAAGTTCTTGACATAGCGATAAAGAAAGGCATCAAGCTGAAACCATCTAAATGCAGTCTTCGAGTCAAAGAAGTTAAATTTGTTGGTCATATTATAACAGATGGTGGAATAAAACCAGATAATTCAAAAATTGAAGCTATACAATCAATGCCTTGCCCTTCAACAAAGAAAGAATTAGAAAGATTTCTAGGAATGATAAATTACTTAGGAAAATTTATGGCAAATTTATCACACATAAAAACACCTTTACGAGACCTGTTAAAACAGGACAGAGAGTGGTTATAGTTGGAACAACACCAGAAAGCAGTGGATCAGTTAAAGAATGTAATTACATCAGCCCCAGTGCTAGCTTTTTATGATGTCAAAAGACCAGTCAACGTGACAGTGGACGTTTCACGAGATGGACTAGGGGTTGTACTGATTCAAGGTGAAAGACAGTTAGCGTATGCTTCTAGATCGTTAACAGATTGTTAAAGAATATATGCACAAATAGAAAAAAAAATGCTGGCTGTAGTATTTGGAATTGAACTTTTTCATTACAATGTCTATGGTCGCAAAGTCACAGTAGAGACAGATAGTTACTAGTAAGTTGTAACATAGTACTCAGCAGTACTTGTTACCTTTAAGTTTGTAGTTTGTTTCTTCGATTTTTATGTTTCGAAAAGCTATGCGTTTGTCATACCCACATTCTTTTTCAAGAACAATAACATCCTAAGATTGTTCGGCGGCAAGCAACAACGTTTATCATCATTTATTTTCCCCGTTGTGCTGAATGCTCTCTCACTATCCATTCTTGTTAAATGTACTGATTTCTGATTATTGTTTTTTACTTTTTATATATTTGTTTATAAACTTCTTAATATTAATTTAATTTTCATTCAAAAATTCTTTACTACATTAATATCCGGATGCTATCCGGATCTGCCATAAGTATTTGCCGAATCCGGATAGTTGCAAAAATCGCGATATCCGGTCTGGATACCCGGCATTCCGGATATCCGGCTGTCCCCTAGTTGTAAGGAATATACAATAGAAGGTGGGTTAGGTTTTTTGTATTAGGTTATTTAAACAAATGGTTAAGTAATTATTCAAAATTTTGAATAATTTCTATCTACCATTTAAAGCGAAATGAACAGAAAATCAAGTTAGTGTACTATATATAGTTATACGCGAACCTTGCTTAAGATTGCATGGGCATTTAATGCATATCGTTTAGGATTGAATGCATATTAGAGATGATGAAATGTTTCTTCATTTAAAAATTTCGTTTTAAAATTGAGTATAAAAAGGGTACTTGAGTTGAGAATTATTTTATCTGAAACGAAGGCTACAGTTGCATTTTTGATACCTTATGTTGTCAGCACGAATGAAGCAACAGGTTTGCAGCTTGACAACGCAAAGGTATTTTATAACTTTATTTAAGATTGTTACAGTAACTCAATGACTTATGTATAGTGTAACTGTAACGAAATGAGGAAAAAAAATCACCAAAGTAACTGTATTATCTCCCCTCTAGTCCTATGTCTTTCCTTCTTCTCCTTTTCCTCTCCTTGTTTTCTCTTCCCTCAAGTCCTCTCTTTCCTCAAGTTCACTTTCCCCTCTAGTCCTCTCTCCATCTCATCTCTTATCTGCTCACCATGCACACAAATAGGCACAGAGAGTAACAAGCGATTCACATAAAATAGCAGAAAACAGAGAATTTGATCTTTAAGCAGCTTTATTATATTTATAGTTTAATGTTATATCAGATAAAATACAGGCGAGCCTTTTAAAGCAGTGTTGACATTAATGAATTTAGAGTAAGTTATGATGACTTAAATTAGCTTCAGTAGAGTTACAAAAGTAGATACACTGTTGAGATAAACAGAGATGAATCTCGTCTTCAACGCACACATCTCGATATAGTCTGAAAAATGTAATAATTTCAAATCCATTTACGGTCAAAGATTGAAGATCATACTGTTCCCAAATAGGCCGGCTATTTCACAATTTTGGCCAAGGTCCCATGAAATTGAAACAACTAGCATTATTCATTATATACTATTTTGGAATTTCTGGAAGCGGCGAAAAATGACTGGTCTAGGTCTGATGTACAAGTACTAAGAATAACAGTAAATCTCTATCTGCAAAACTAGACACAAACCATGGATAAGTGTAGGTTGCAATAATCTTCTGTATATACGTAGAATCTGTAATATATAAGATAATATAATTTAAAAAACTGTATATAGTAAATAATCAAATTTACACAACTCCATTATTTTATTTTTTTCGTCTTTACCCAAACGACACATGCTACTTCACGAACTGAAAATCTGAGATCTCGCGACTTCCTGGCTACCCGTGAAACAAGCTACTCTTGAAAACCTCGCTCTATTTCTCGTTTGTTTGTTGTTGTTTGTTGTTGTTTTCTTGTGTGTTGATATCCAGACATCCATCCGATATACTTGAAACACCTCTCATTATCTGAAATAAAATAATATTGGAGCTAAAGACACACGTGTGACACATTTTGATATCAAACCACGGACGCAGATGTATGATTATAGGCCAAGCTCGAACAGAGAAGATGCCACGATTTGTAAGGTAAGGCAGAAATGAAACGTAGAGTAGAAATAAAGTTCATTCGATTCTGCAAGACTTCTTGCTCCGATTTACCAGCTTTCTTTATTTTTTGAAGTCATCTCCTTTGTCGACTTATTTTTCTTTTCTGGATTTTGGAATTGACTCTTTTTTCATTTCACAAAGCTGTTCTATTTCCATCCTTCCTTGCACATTTTTGTGTCCTTTTCCCCACAGTGTCTCTTAGATGTTCTTGATATTCTTGATGTTCTAGATGTTGTCCATCTTCTTGATTTTGTTGATGGTGTTGATGTTCTTGATGTTGTAGATGTAATATTGAAATCGCTTCCCTTGATCTTCTGGTCTGAAAGTTATTTTTAAAGATTAATTCCATAAACGGGAATAATAATCCTGGGGTATGGGCAGATGTTTAGCTAAACATAAGTTCGTTAAAAAATGTAAGGAAAGATAACAGGGGGGGGGGATCAGAGCGCGCATGTCATGAATTTTAAAAAATAACTAATTAACAAATTGAGAACTATTTAGCATATTATTGCGGTTTTTAAGAGTTTTTTTATGTTACTAGCTATTTCAAATATTAGGCAAGTAAACTCTTTTTTAAAAGAACTGCTATAAATTGATTGTAACAATATCATAAACAATTGAAAATAAAATTCACAAATGTCATCAAACAGTTAACTTTAAACTTACCGTAAACGTGTGGACCCTTAAACATTTTAGGTTTTGATTTCGGGATCCCTGATAAATAATCATAATACTATTAATAATTAATTCTTATTCACATAAATAGTTCTAAGTCTTATAACAAATGATCTCTTCTCATTATTATTATTGTTAGTTTACCTTAGTTAATTTTTTTTTAATATTGTGTTATTATATGGATAACCCGCCTGGTAACTTAATTTTAGATTTAAGTTAAGGTATGGTTTATTTTTTTTATTGATCTTGTTTTCAGTTTAAATATATAATTTATAAAACATACATATATGTTGTGTAATGTAAACGCTAATTAACCCTTATTAACCCGAGGTCAGATTAAACTTGAACAAATTATAAATTGATTAAATCTTAGTGATTGGGATACAAATTGTTTTAAAATGAAATTGAAGGGAATAAATATGTCAGTGGTGGTGTCCCTAGGGGGTGCGGACCGTACCGGGGGACATTAACCCTAGTGACGCCTCTGTATGTCAGCAATTAATTTTATTATTATTAGAACTTTTTTAAAAGTCACGGCGATTTGAGGGTTGGTGATGTCTATTGTCTGTTTCTATATCTCCCTCTGTTGTATTTTTCCATTTCCACTATGTACATGTGTTAACTAGTGTGCAAAAATATACAGCAAAAATTTTGTTTAAAGTGCAGCAGTAGTTGGATTGTTCCTTCATTTCTTTTATTAATTTCTTCCTTGGCTATCTTTTCTTTTAGTAAGAATTCCTTTTTATTTCACTCCTTTCATATTTGGAAGGTCATCAATGAAAATGAATTTTCCACACTTAACAAGTCCAACCCGGGTTATCCCCCCTCCCCTGTGCTACACCTCTTGGTCGCGGGAAACTAGGCTTTTATCAAAAGGGGTGCGTCTCTACACGAAACATGTTAGAATCATGTGGACTAGCCTATGCAAACTATAAGAACTCGCTTCTAACTGAAACAGCTAAGCTGCATCTCTAGCTAAGCATCTCTTCTAGGCTACACGACAGACCACTAGCATACACCAAGCAGTATACGAGTTGAATGACGACTTACATTCATAGAGTATCAAAAATCCTGATCTCGTTGAGAAGCCGCCATGCTGGACCGTGAAGTTGACCTCAAGTTTCTTACACTTGTAATACGTCTTTAGCTTACCTACGCCAGTCTTGCTGATCTTCCCTGGAGAGTGTTTTTGAAACAATTCACATTGAAAACATGCACATATAAACCAATACAGTATTGGTTTCAATCGTTGGGCGTATTTATTTGCCTTCAATTTTAAGCCTTTCCCCCAATTTTATCTCAGAACTTCGATGACGAATATTGTTTTAAGTATTGATTGCAAATAATACATATTTTGTGTTGAACATTTAGGTGATAATTAGTAACATAATTTATGGGGGACTGCGTTCAAGCGGCGTCGTTCAAAAAATAGTGGAACAAAATTACGTATATATATGGAGAAAAAAACTGTTGTAAGCATACATTTACAATACCAAAAAGTGAATGATTTTATAATAATTAAATGGTTGGAAAATAATGTTAGAGTTAATAAAGTTACAAACTCATTTTTTGTAGTAAGTCGTGCACAAAAAGTCGTCAAACTACAACATTTAGATGTATGGATTTAATGATTAAAGAATGATTCCATACAACATTGGGCTAAAAAAGACTACTTTAATTGAAATATTTACAACACTTCCAGTTAAACAATCTGAAATAATGCATTATTTACTTTGTAATATATAATGAGGGAGCGTATCGACCCAAAATTCATTTCAGGCATAAGATTCTATCCGTTCATTTTAATTATGAATAGTTTTTATTTGAAGAATTATGCGTAGAAAAATTAGTGAATTAATTAGCAGAAACACTTTGTGGGCTGTTTCTAAAGATAAATATACCCGTATAACTTTTGTAACAAAAAAGCTATATACTATTTACAAGATGTTTTATATTATTCTCATAATGGAACGAAGAATTTTACCGGAGACTTGAAAATAATAAACACAATTATAGTGGCTTTCATACATTTTATGATAATAAAAAATCTTTTACACCTGTTTTCCAATAAATGAGGATGATGAATAAAATTTATGTTCAACTGTAATTTGAAGCTATAAATTAAATGCAGACAATATCAACTATTAGGCATCTGTATAAATGAATATGTATGCTGACCTATAATTACTAATACAAATTCTACTCAGGACAGATAACAATACTTCAAATATTTCTCAACATTCCAATTCGAACTTAATTTTAACATTTTAAATCCAATTTGTCTTGCACTATTCCCTCTTCTCTTGTCTTTAAAATTACTGCAAATTATTCATTAATACAAATAACTTATCCTGATTTAAATCCCCCTCTATAATTTGCATGGGTTATTCCTTTTAAAAAGTATTGATCAGAAAACCAACAAAACAACTCACTAATATCGTCGTCCACTCTAAACAGTAAGGTATCGCGGGGATCTAGGTCAAAGTTGACGACCTTAATCAAGAGATCCTGGCCAGCAGTTGGCGCCTCAAGTCTGTGATAGAACGACGTCCATTTGCTCAGATGGCGAGTTCCTAGTGGCCTTCTGTAGTTCCACGGGAACCTACATTGGCTCAGATGGCGAATTTCTAGTGGCCTTCTGCATATATATTTCCACGGGAACCTATATCGGTGCAGATGGCGAATTCCTAGTGGCCTTCTGTATATATAGGTCCACGGGAACCTATATAGGCTCAGATGGTGAGATACTAGTGCCCTACTGTATATATAGTTCCACGGGAACCTGGCATGACTCCTCAAAATACCTTTGGATGACTTGGTTGTGGTTTCCTGTATAATAGAAAATTCTTTGACTGGGAGGGGGGGGGAGTTTGTAAAGTAGGCATTGCATTTTGTTTTAAAAACAAGCAAGAGAATAAAATAATTCTGCCATTGATCAGAAAATAAAAATCTAGTCTTACATAGTATAGATTTAATGTAATTCTGCTTGCACTTTTAATAAGAATAAATTTGCTTTTGCTTTAATTGATTCTATATTTCTATGTATTCTATTTTATTAAAATATACCCTTTGCACGTTTTGTCCCATTTTTACATTCATTTCCTTCTTTAAACAGTCCGTTCTTTGCTTTTGTTTCATTGCTATACCCTGTAAACAAAGTAAAAATAATCTTGACATTTTTTTAGTCGAAGCAAAACAAACAACAAGAGATAGGCGCCCGCTTACCAAATAATGCTATGTAGACAAATAATGCTTATGTAGATTTTATAAGAAAAAAAGATTCCTTTTTAAATAAAAATATGCCATGAAATTTTCTTTAAAAAAAAGCATATTCAGTCCGTTGATGGTGAATGGGGCCATTGACTACAACGTTTTTGAACCACTGTAACAGGTATATTCCCTGAAATTGCTGCATAGTGTTCACAATCCAACTCCTAATCAGTGATTTAAAATAATAATTACATCGGTTATTATTTCTCTTGGCCTCTTTTCCTCACACTTAGGTGGAATAGAGTTTGTGAGTCAACACTCCGCATAAAACTGGGGTGTCCTAAATCCGGCCCGCGGGTCAAATATGGAACGCGCTTACATTTTGCAAAAAAACTATGGCGTCAAATGAATGCAAAAAATCGATGATGTTTTTTATTTTTTTATTTTGAGTATTCATTATAAAAAGCCGATGCTGTTATGTTCTGTTACATGTACAAAATTAAATGACGTTTAATGGCAAAAATTATGTCATAACATTTTATATTTCTGCTAACTCTGAAAAGTAAGTAAATGCTGCCTTGTGTACTTAAAAATAAATTTCATCACAATTTTGACTCATCATTTTCGGCGCCATTCATATCTCAACATATTTCATTTATTTGATCTAAGTAAATAGTACACATTAAAAAATCTTATTCCATAACTTGACCATTATTTTTTTTTAAATTATAAATTTAAATGATGGAATAAATGAATTAAAAAGTAACGAAAATCAATATTTTTTGCAGCCCATTTTCCTCCCCCAAATTTATAGTTCTTACAAATTAAAGCAAAGAACAAACAAATAATTTATAAGCCTATACCCAATGACAATGTATGTCATTGAGATTAACATACATAACTTATAACTAACAGATACGGGACGGATTAAGCCAGATAATTAACTAAACTGACATACGTTCAGACTAAGTAAAGGCTTTTAAAAAAATATTATTTTTTTTATTTGTTAGAGTGATTTTTCTATTGGGATTGGGGTAAAGAAGGGGGATTATAATATCGCAATTTTCAAAATTGTATTATTAATTTGATTTTTACTATAAAAAAATAAGTGTGGGAATAAAGATGTTTCTTTTTTACTATTTACTGTTCAATTGACACAATGTTTTGAAATATAACTAGAGCCGAAAATGTTAGGCAAAATATTGTGAGGAAAATAAATGTTGAAATTATTTGAAGTACTCCGACATGCTATTAATTTCCTTTTCCGTGTCGGCAAAAATTAACAATTTGTTTTACAACATCGATTTTTGAAATAATGCGTCATTTATTTATGCATACATCATAGCACATACATTCATGGGCTTTTTGTAAAGAGTACTCATGTTGGTAATCAATAAAACTTGATTGATTTTTGTCAGCATGTGACCTCATAGTATTTTGTACTCAAAACATTTATAGTTTTATTCTTCCTGATGCTATTATATTGTCATTTAAAACAATCCACGAGTCAGTTAATTATTTATATTGAGACCAGGAGTCGGTTAATTATTTATTTTGAGACCAGGGGTCAGTTAATTATTTATATTGAGACCAGGGGTCAGTTAAAATTTAAGCGTGGTCTATGTGTGGCCCACGGGCCGGACTTTGGACCCCCTTGACCCCGGAAGATAAGTAGGCGAGCTTGGACATCAAAGTTATTTCAAAGTACATTATGATAACTTGATCTTGTCACATTTCTAGCAATGTTACAGCTAAAGGCACGTAAGCTTCGCCAAGAACATTACATCAAAGCCATTGGCACATCACAAACTGATTTTGTTGGTAATATTTTGTTGCTTACATTGAAACCTGACGTGGAACGATGGTATGAAGCTTTCAAGGTAAACATTGAACACAAATAATGCGCTGCCTAACGTTCCGACATGACACTTATCATCCGGGATATGGCAATGGTTGCCGTTTGAATCTGTGATGAAAACACGACTGCCTGGTAAAATACAGAAGGGATAATAAGGCATTTTTCCAATAGGAATTAAGAACGATTTCAAGTATAATATGGGGTAAATAATGATATTTAAATGTTCTTTTATTCAAGTAAAAAAATAAAATAATAAATTTACAAAACAAAAGGTCTATTGAATTTAATATCTGGTTTAAAAATGAGGTACAAAAATAAATCTAAGCATTTAACTGAATAAAGTACGTCACGCTTTCGAAAATTTTTTTTTATTAACAAAATAATTAAAATTTAATTTAAAACACTGTGACGTCACACATGGCCGGACTCCCATCCCGCTTTCACAAACTGTCAAACTTTCTTATCCCCCCTATCCCCCCCCTTTCTAGAGCGTGACGTACTTTATGGACGGCCCCATTCCCCAATTATTGTTATTATGCATGGGGGTCTGTCGCAGGTATTTGCCATTGTTTCTATGGCTTAGTGTCATGCGTGGGGGGGGATGTCGAAGTTATTCCATTGTTCTATGTCATAGTGTCATGCGTGGTGGTCATGCGTGGTGGTCCGGCGCGGCAGGAGATCTGTGCCGTAATAACGAAATTAGTTACCGTTTAACGACTTTTTGTCGTGCTCATTAAGACTGTCGTAAACCACATTAACTTACTTCCCACATGTACACTGTTTGTATTGCCTAAGACGAAAAAAATATATATTTTCCTGCAAATAGTAAGTACCAGACTTGTAGAGGGAGGCGAAAATATATAAAGAGGTGGTCCTTTATACCACACTACATATA
This sequence comes from Ampullaceana balthica, assembly GCA_944989445.1. Taxonomy (NCBI): domain Eukaryota; kingdom Metazoa; phylum Mollusca; class Gastropoda; family Lymnaeidae; genus Ampullaceana; species Ampullaceana balthica. The sequence continues at coordinate 2,454,906 of CALYLW010000018.1, forward strand.
TTTCAGTAGTTTGTCATTTTCGGTTCTACACTACAATGTCGACGCCCTGTTACATTCCCCATCTGTTAGCAGAGACAATTAAAACTAATACGAAATTACCAAGATTTACTTCTAAATAGAGAAATTGTTTATCAAAAGCTATAAAAAATATTTTAGTTTTATGAAATTAAATTTTAATATCATAGAGGAAGAAAAAACATCAATTTTTATGAAAACAAAGAAGAAAAGAGGAACGCACCATTTTTTATGTCTGCCTGTAAGACTTGTATTTCAACACCGTGTACTTCTGTCATAGATGGAGGCGGTCTTATGAGGGCATGGTACCTATGTAGGAAAAACAATAATAAGACTTATCAATAAGCTAATCATTATACAGTAATAACTTTACAGAATGTAAATTACACATTGCTAAACATACTTAGATTTTTGTAACGAAATAGAATCTAATTCACTTATTGTTTCTATCGTTTTAAATGTTTTACGTAAATTTTTCTATGGATTATTTCTTCCATAACCAATTTTTTTCTGAATTGTTGTTTTCATAATTTTTAGTTACTGTATTATTACCACCTCTAGTACGGCCAAATTAAATCCTAAGTGATTATCGTAGAGGGATTTTTGGGGGTTCTAGCTAAGATCATATAAGGCTTTTAAATTATCAATGATAAATTTTGTGTTAGTGGCTATTGCAGTAACCATGTGTGTGTTGCCAATAATAGAAATTAGAGCAGGAATTATGTGCATGATTTAAAAAAAAAGTAAAACAAATTTTAAACAACAAACAAATACCCTGCGAATTCATTATTTGACTAAATGTATGTTTACATTCAGTAACGTTGTTGATTTGTCTAAAGTACTGTTATAAAAAGACATAACCTTCCACGAGTATAATCCTCCAAACTATTAGAGGCCACCAACATTCCACTTTCAGATTCGATGACTTGATGCGTGTTTTTGACGTCGTAAATTGGGATGTCTAGTGGATAACAATACATTTCATTTTTAAAAAAAAATAATAATACTTTCTTATACAAAATAACTGTACCTGGGTCATTGGTTAATATAACAGTGTCATTACTCAGTTTTTAAAATTTATAATGATAATGTTTATATTAAACGCTTTTATTTAACTTGCTATTCAGTGTGTCTGTCTGTGTGTCTGTCTTTCTGTATGTTATTGTCAATTCTTGTAACGTCATCTTATCGCTTTGTTGTAATGCTTCATTAAGCAGAAATTTGGAAGACACCAGTATCTTCTTTAACAATAAAATTTTCCAAAATTTCAATCACTTTGCTCAGTCGGATGTCAAGTTATTTTTTTAAAAATATATTAATTTGATTAAATTTTTAAAGAAATAATACAATTTTTTTTAAATGTTGTTTTTTTCTTTGAAGATGGAGCTCCCTTTACAAATTGCAATTGTTACAACCTGGTGAAAATAAGGACATATCAATTACATTAAAACATTGGAAATTAACAAAAATAGGTAAATAAAAGATGGGTAAAAATTATTTTTAAAAAACAACACTTTGTTATTACAATGCACTAAAAAGGACAGAATAAATTTATCACATCTACAAAAATAAAAGAGATTGCACAAGCACATTTGTTGCCGAGATTAATATCCTGCATGTTTTCAGGATTGTTCAGTGAAATTTTATCTCCCTGAAGATTTGTCGCACAAGTAACATTATCTTGTGTACTCTCAATCATTGTGCTTCGGAGACTCACTGTATACAGCAACCCTGGTTGTATGTTGACAGAGATTGACACATAATACTTATAATTATGATTCAACATGGTGTTTCATATCTAGTACCCATACCATTGATTTCGCATCCTTTTATTTTGTAAACATGAGAAAATTAAATTTTCCTTTTGAGTGCATGGGAATAAAAGCGTGTTATTAAAATTCTCTTTTCACCCATTTAAAAAAAGTTTTCAAATTTAAAAAAAACATTATTTATAAACTTGACTAACCGGACTTATAACAACTGTAGCTCAATTGAAGGAAAGATGGTTTCACACCAAAACATTCGGAGAAAGGGAACATGATTATACTTGGCTCGTAGGTTACATTGCAGCTGTTCTATATTACGGGAGAAATTACAAAATAATAATTTATAGGAAATGTAAAAAAAGTTTTATGTTTTGGATTTAAATATATATATATATATATATATATATATATATATATATATATATAAGAAATTTACCCGCGCTTTTGAAGCGGAAGTGTACTGCTCTCAGAGGTTTAATGCGTAGTTGTAAATATGCCAATAATTATATGATAAGTATGTATGTGTATGCGACGATTTAAGTTCAGCTTTCTGGTTATAATATAACTAAATTGTGTGCTTACTCTTGGGAATGCAACTTTCAGTTGGTCAGAAATATACATATGAAGAATGGAATTCTCAAATTCTGATACATTTTTACGTAATATAAAGAGTACTATGAAACTTAACAAACGATTCGAAAAGGGCATTCATTTAATTTAAAATCCTGCAAACAAACATTTCTAACTGCTATAGATTCAGCGTGGCATGAGATTACATTCGAAAGGAAACTAATATATGTAATACACTAATAGAACTTAAAGGATAAAAATAAAATGAATCAATAACAGAGCAAATTGAAATATATCAATACTAATTTTATAAAAATGTTTCCCTTCTGTCCCTTTCAAAAAAAACGGTCCTATTTACCGATGGATTCCAAAATCATATATGTTGCTTTTTCAAAAAGGGACTCAATTCTTTGTTGATTCTCGTTTTCCGATAAGACATCATATTTTGTAAACTATATCATTAAGACCACTTTTTCTCTATCCCGCACACTTTTTTCCCCCAGTTTATGTTTCTGGAAATTAGATAATTTATTTTCCAAGTATTTTTAAGATTTATTTATTTGCTTAAAAACTGTGTGTGAAACGAAGAAAATGATTTTGGTGTCCTGGACATAAAGGAGTGGACATATTAAATTCCCTGTGTTGCCAATTTTAATGAAGTTATTATCAGGTTCATGTTACCTTAAATTTGGTCTAGATTTATCCATCAGCCCAGTAGCCAATGTTTATATTGTAATAATTTAGCTAATATAAGAGAAGGCGATTTTACTCAATATTATTTTTTGTACAGAGTTCAGTCGTGTTTAATTTTTTTAGTATGAGTTCAGACTCATACTAAAAATATTAACAGACTTTTATTCAAATGGGAAGTTGGACCATTGGAGAGAGGGGGCTTAGGCTTTTATTAGTAATGAAAAAAATATACATTAAGGAAGTATCTGATCTATATCTTTATAAACTTAAACCACACTTTGTTTAGAGTGTATATATTTTTATAATGCTGTGTAGCCTATATATATGAGATTTTTTTTAAAAAAATCATATTCAGAAAAAAAACATCAACTTCTAATTTTCATTTCTAATGAGTTCTTTTTACTTAGATAATTGATTTTCTCATAAAACTCGCTCACAATTTTAAGGGTACTAAATAAAGTTAACTGCCAGTTTTTAAATAATTGACAACTGCCGTCACATATAAAAAGTATTTTCTTTACGACCCCACATCGTTAGACTATTTAAAGTAATGAAATATTTGTAACAGCAGCTATAAGGTCAGGAACTACGCCCCCACCTTCTCTATTACAGGCAACAGCTGCTTATATCAAAGCGCTAATAAACTAAATTATAAATTTTTAAAATGTTATGAAGTTTCCAAAATACTTTTAAAAAACCAAACCAGTCTTATTTAAAAAGCTTGCAATAAAATTTGCGCACCGTTTTTAGTCAATGAAAGTTAATTGAAAGGCGTTCGCTTAAAATAAAGTCTTGTAATTAAGTAGACACCAATAATAAATAAACCTTTTGTTAGCCTTTAACTGTGTTTTAAAATGGAAATGATATATACTTCTTTTTAAATATATATTTGTCTCTATATAAGACGATTTAAAATTAAGGTTCTAATGCAAATGGTATAATTTCAAAAAGGAAATTAATTATGTTTGGGATAACTTTTCCCGATGATACATCATATTCTGTCAATTATATTTCAACTAACAAAATACCCGCGCTCTGCTGCGGAAGTTAGGATTTTAGTAAGCCCTCGGCCACAAAATATTGAAAAAATATAATTTTAATGCCCTAACGAATTTTAATATAGGCCATCAAGTTTTTATCTTCCAAGTTTTGTAAAAATACATTTACACAGTATCCAAAGTTTTTTTTATTTGCAATTTAGCTCATATAAGTTGAAAATACTACATTTGTGTCCCGGGCTCCCAGTGAGTGATAATTAAACAAACAAAATTCGCACGTTACCATCCGGGAGTGTACTCAACAACTTCCCAAAAATTCATGCTTCTAACTACACGGGAAGTTGGAGAATATGTGTGGATTAACTTTTAATATAAGAAAAAAAAATGGGTCCCCGGCCCTCCGTGAGTGAAAAGTTAAATATTTTTTGGCCTGTTAACATCGCGGGTGTGTACTCAATAATTTCCAAAAGCTTCATACTTTTACCTACACGGGAAATCAGAGAATTAGATTTGAGTCAGTTTTTATATAAGAAAAAGTACATTTAGGCCCCCGGCCCCCAGTGAGTGATAATTTAAATAACTATTTTTGCATGCTACTATCGAGGGAGTGGACTCAACAACTTTCCAAATATTCATGTTTTTATCTACACGGGAAAGTGGAGAATAAGGCGATTTTAAAAAAAAACGCTTTTGGCCCCCCGGCCCCCAAGAGTGTGAATTTTAAAATACCTTTTCACCATTTTTTTTCGTGAGAGGGTACTCAACAACTTCCCAAAGTTTCATGCTTCTACCTGCACGGGACGTTGGAGAATTAGTGATGATAGTGTTTTTAATATAAGAAAAAAAAACATATGGGCCCCCGGCCCCCAGTAAGTCATAATTTAAATATTGTTTTTCGCCTGTTACTATCGTGGGATTGTACTCAACAACTTCCCAAAGGTTCATGCTTCTGCCTCCTCGGGAAATAAGAAAATTTGTTATTTTAATATATTATATAGTCCATATAAGGAAAAAAAGAGTTTTTGAGCCCCCGGCCCCCATGAGTGTGAATTTTAAAAATTTTTAAACGCAAGTTATCGTTGCGAGAGGCTACTCAATAACTTCCCAAAGTTTCATGCTTCTACCTACACGGGAACTTGGAGAATTAGTGATGATTCAGTTTTTAATTAGTGATGATTCAGTTTTTAATATAAGAAAAAAAAATAGATTTGGGCCCCCGGCCCCCAGTAAGGGATAATTTAAATATTATATTTTTTCGCTTGTTACCATCGCGTAAGTGTACTTATCAACTTATTAGTGTTTCATGCTTCTACCTACACGGGAAATAGGAGAATTAGTGATTTTTAGTTTTTATATAGCTCATACAAGGAAAAAAACTTCATTTGGGCCCCCAGGAAGTGATAATTTAAATATTTTTTCTCCCGTTACCATCGCGGGATTGTACTCAACAACTTTCCAAAGTTTCATGCCTACTCGGGAAATAGGAGAATTAGTGATATTCACATTTTATAAAGGCCATATTAGGGAAATAAACGTTTTGGGTCCCCGGCCCCCATGAGGGATTAATTTTAAAATTCTTTTACTCCAGTTTTCGTCGCGAGAGGCTACTCAACAACTTCCCAATGTTTCATGCTTCTACCTACACGGGAAGTTGGAGAAGTAGTGATGAATCAGTGAGTGAGGGCTTTGTCTTTTATTAGTATAGAAACACCCACATCAGATTTAGTTTGTGAAAAATAAACAAATTATTTACCAAATTTTAAAATAAAATAATCATTCATCGGTTAGTTTATGGGTAACAATGACTAAAAATGTATTTTGTAAATTGGCTTTTATTATTCCGGCTACAAAGGGATGACGCTTACATATTCAATTCGCAGCACATCTTAAGTAATTGCTTTTAGGTTCATTTGTATTGAGTTTAATTAAACTTCTGTTAATAAATCCGGTAGCCAAAGTTTAAATTGTATATTTGATTAGCTTATGTAAAAACAAAATTACAGTATTGGTCAAAGGCCTGTATATGTATGTTAAGATCATTGATGCTTAACTTTAATAAGTAAATTTAAAGGATTGAGCTAGTAAAATGAGAGAGAAAATTATAAGTTGCAGAAATATGTATGTACTATATATAAGATATATATATAGATAGATAGATATATTAAAATCAAATCTACATTAGGAAAAAAGAGCACGCAACAAATTTATAAAAATATATATAAGTGCTCTAATTTACGATAAAGTTTATTTGATTTGGGCCAATTATTTACACGTAAAATTCCTTCACATAATTATTATATTTTAAAATTACATTGTGAGTAATTATAAACAACATAACAAAACTCTTAATTTAAAAATATATTCGATTCATCGTGTGACGAATGTAAATAACATAATTTTAACCCATTATAATATAAAGAAAGTAATCGTATAAAAGGCCACTGCTTTGTACCACAAGGTCAAACTAAATATGAATGTTATTATAATAAAATTACACAGCTCAATCTAAGATGCGTACACGAAAATGTGCGCCCCATAATTTGACAATAAAAGATTTATTTTAGAAAGCACACCGCTGAATATAAGGTATAGGAAAAAAATAGTGCACCAAAATGAACTCGTTTTGAATGTCCGCATGAAGCTGTTCAATATGGAATTGAGATATAATTTTGTTCTCTTTGACTCTACATTTTCTGATTATTTAATTTACGGCATTCGGGCAAAAGCGACAATTACAAAAACTATCTTAAAACCATCTCCAGGGCAAAAGGAACCGTCCTGCCAAATTGGGTCCAATTCCGTCATTTGTTTTTTCCGTGGCTGTGTAACAGAAAGTTGAAAAGTGAAACATACAAACATACAAACAACAACTGAGCTTTATATATTAGATAGATATATATTAGTGCTATTAGCGATTAATTTCAATATTATCGTTAACTTTTGAAAAATTAACGATTAAATAATCGCTAATTTCGATTAAACCAAAAATTATAATATACTAGCAGACCCGTCGTGCGTTGCAACGATCTCAGCAAAAAGGAATATATATAGATGAAAAATAAATTACATTAAGGGTCACCAGGCCCATCAGTTTAAAATATGAAGTTCGAAAATCTGTTCATTTCAATCAATTTCATAACAAAAATATAAATATATGTATCTATATTTCTCAATATCGTGTAAAATTGAATGGGGAATACAATATTAAAAATTTAGTAAAAACACATTTAGGGCCCCTAGCCCCGATGAAATGGACATTATGAGATCAGTGCCCTATCGAAATTTAATATAGGCTTTTAAGTTTTTATATACCGCGTTTGGTCAAAATCCATTTATTTTCTCATTATCTAACACCTAAACTAATTTTTATATATATGTAGATATAAGGAAAACTACATTAAGGGGCTCCCAGGCCCGTTCAATTCAAGATGTACATTTTGAAAACATGTTCATTTAAATTCATTTTAATCATGGATATATTTCTCAAGATCGTTAAAAACTGAGTGGGAAATACTATCTTAGAGTATACACAAAAAAAGACATTTGGGGCCCCGGCCCATTCGATGTAAGATGTAAATTTCAAAATGCTGTTCATTTTAATTCAGTCTCACCATTGATATATTTCTTAAGATCGTTAAAATAGAATGGGAAATAATATCTCAAACACATACAAAAAAATACATTTGGGGCCCCCGGCCCTAAACAATTAAAAATTAGAAGTGCAGTGCCTTTTGTTATTTTAATATGGGCTACCAAGTTTTTATATACCAAGTTTGGTTAAGATCCATTCATTTACTCAGTAGTTAACGCATAAACTCATTTTATATAGCTCATAAAAGCAAAAAACTACATTAAGGGCCCCAGGGCCCATTTAGTACAATATGTCAAGTTCAAAACGCCTGTTTATTTCAATCAATTTCATTGTGGATATATTTATCTATATTTTTCAAGATCTTTAATAATTGAATGGGGAATAAAATATTAAACGTTTATGAAATAAGACATTTTGGGCCCCCAGTCCCGAAGAAATGGACATTAGGAAATTAGTCCCTTTAGTATTTCTATATTGGCTACCAAGTTGTTATATACAAAGTTTGGTTAAGATCCATCAATTTACCTAACAGCTAACGCTTAAACTAATTTTTATATAGCTCATATTTAAGAAAATAAATCATTTTATGGGCCCCCGGCGCCCCATGAGGGTTAAATTTTGAAAAAAAGTAGCCTATTTCCATCCCTGGAGCGTACTCAAAAGTCTCCAAAAGTTTCATGGCGATCGGATGAATGGTTTAGTCAGCTATAACAGACATGCATACATACATACATACATACTTTGATTTTTATATATATAGATATAAGATTAGAAAAAACAACATTAAGGGCCCGCGGGCCCAATCGGTGCAAGAAATTAACTTTAAAATACCTGTTCATTTCAATCTGGATCATGATAGATATATTAGTCAATGCTTTTCAAGATCGTGTAAATCATACCGGGAATAAAGTATTTAACGCTTACAAAAAAAAAGATTTTGGGCCCCCGGCCCCGAAGGAACGGACATTAGGTGTTCAATGCCATATGGTACTTTAATGTTGGCTATCAAGTTGTTATGTACCAAGTTTGGTCAAGATCCATTCATTTTCCAAGCAGCTAAGCACTAAACTAATTTTTATATAGCTCATATAAGAAAAAATTCTCATTATGGGCCCCCGGTGCCACATGAGTGTTAAATTTTGAAAAAAATAGCCTATTTCCATCCCCGGAGCGTACTCAAAAGTCTCCAAAAGTTGCATGGCGACCGAATGAATGGTATAGTCAGCTAACGGGAATAAAGTATTTAACGCTTACAAAAATAAAGATTTTGGGCCCCCGGCCCCGAAGGAACGGACATTAGGAGTTCAATGCCATATGATACTTTAATATAGGATATCACGTTGTTATGTACCAAGTTTGGTCAAGATCCATTCATTTTCCAAGCAGCTAAGCCCTAAACTAATTTTTATATAGCTCATATAAGAAGAAATTCTCATTATGGGCCCCCGGCGCCCCATGAGTGTTAAATTTTGAAAAAAAGTAGCCTATTTCCATCCCTGGAGCGTACTCAAAAGTCTCCAAAAGTTTCATGGCGATCGGATGAATGGTTTAGTCAGCTATAACAGACATGCATACATATATACATACATACTTTGATTTTTATATATATAGATATAAGATTAGAAAAAACAACATTAAGGGCCCGCGGGCCCAATCGGTGCAAGAAATTAACTTTAAAATACCTGTTCATTTCAATCTGGATCATGATAGATATATTAGTCAATGCTTTTCAAGATCGTGTAAATCATACCGGGAATAAAGTATTTAACGCTTACAAAAAAAAAGATTTTGGGCCCCCGGCCCCGAAGGAACGGACATTAGGTGTTCAATGCCATATGGTACTTTAATGTTGGCTATCAAGTTGTTATGTACCAAGTTTGGTCAAGATCCATTCATTTTCCAAGCAGCTAAGCCCTAAACTAATTTTTATATAGCTCATATAAGAAAAAATTCTCATTATGGGCCCCCGGTGCCACATGAGTGTTAAATTTTGAAAAAAATTAGCCTATTTCCATCCCCGGAGCGTACTCAAAAGTCTCCAAAAAGTTGCATGGCGACCGAATGAATGGTATAGTCAGCTAACGGGAATAAAGTATTTAACGCTTACAAAAATAAAGATTTTGGGCCCCCGGCCCCGAAGGAACGGACATTAGGAGTTCAATACCATATGATACTTTAATATAGGATATCACGTTGTTATGTACCAAGTTTGGTCAAGATCCATTCATTTTCCAAGCAGCTAAGCCCTAAACTAATTTTTATATAGCTCATATAAGAAGAAATTCTCATTATGGGCCCCTGGCGCCCCATGAGTGTTAAATTTTGAAAAAAGTAGCCTATTTCCATCCCTGGAGCGTACTCAAAAGTCTCCAAAAGTTTCATGGCGATCGGATGAATGGTTTAGTCAGCTATAACAGACATGCATACATACATACATACTTTGATTTATATATATATAGATATAAGATTAGAAAAAACAACATTAAGGGCCCCCGGGCCCAATCGGTGCAAGAAATTAACTTTAAAATACCTGTTCATTTCAATCTGGATCATGATAGATATATTAGTCAATGCTTTTCAAGATCGTGCAAATCATACCGGGAATAAAGTATTTAACGCTTACAAAAATAAAGATTTTGGGCCCCCGGCCCCGAAGGAACGGACATTAGGAGTTCAATGCCATATGATACTTTAATATAGGATATCACGTTGTTATGTACCAAGTTTGGTCAAGATCCATTCATTTTCCAAGCAGCTAAGCCCTAAACTAATTTTTATATAGCTCATATAAGAAGAAATTCTCATTATGGGCCCCCGGTGCCACATGAGTGTTAAATTTTGAAAAACATTAGCCTATTTCCATCCCTGGAGCGTACTCAAAAGTCTCCAAAAGTTTCATGGCGATCGGATGAATGGTTTAGTCAGCTATAACAGACATGCATACATATATACATACATACTTTGATTTTTATATATATAGATATAAGATTAGAAAAAACAACATTAAGGGCCCGCGGGCCCAATCGGTGCAAGAAATTAACTTTAAAATACCTGTTCATTTCAATCTGGATCATGATAGATATATTAGTCAATGCTTTTCAAGATCGTGTAAATCATACCGGGAATAAAGTATTTAACGCTTACAAAAAAAAAGATTTTGGGCCCCCGGCCCCGAAGGAACGGACATTAGGTGTTCAATGCCATATGGTACTTTAATGTTGGCTATCAAGTTGTTATGTACCAAGTTTGGTCAAGATCCATTCATTTTCCAAGCAGCTAAGCCCTAAACTAATTTTTATATAGCTCATATAAGAAAAAAATCTCATTATGGGCCCCCGGTGCCACATGAGTGTTAAATTTTGAAAAAAATTAGCCTATTTCCATCCCCGGAGCGTACTCAAAAGTCTCCAAAAGTTGCATGGCGACCGAATGAATGGTATAGTCAGCTAACGGGAATAAAGTATTTAACGCTTACAAAAATAAAGATTTTGGGCCCCCGGCCCCGAAGGAACGGACATTAGGAGTTCAATGCCATATGATACTTTAATATAGGATATCACGTTGTTATGTACCAAGTTTGGTCAAGATCCATTCATTTTTCCAAGCAGCTAAGCCCTAAACTAATTTTTATATAGCTCATATAAGAAGAAATTCTCATTATGGGCCCCCGGCGCCCCATGATTGTTAAATTTTGAAAAAAAGTAGCCTATTTCCATCCCTGGAGCGTACTCAAAAGTCTCCAAAAGTTTCATGGCGATCGGATGAATGGTTTAGTCAGCTATAACAGACATGCATACATATATACATACATACTTTGATTTTTATATATATAGATATAAGATTAGAAAAACAACATTAAGGGCCCGCGGGCCCAATCGGTGCAAGAAATTAACTTTAAAATACCTGTTCATTTCAATCTGGATCATGATAGATATATTAGTCAATGCTTTTCAAGATCGTGTAAATCATACCGGGAATAAAGTATTTAACGCTTACAAAAAAAAATATATTTTGGGCCCCCGGCCCTGAAGGAACGGACATTAGGTGTTCAATGCCATATGGTACTTTAATGTTGGCTATCAAGTTGTTATGTACCAAGTTTGGTCAAGATCCATTCATTTTCCAAGCAGCTAAGCCATAAACTAATTTTTATATAGCTCATATAAGAAAAAATTCTCATTATGGGCCCCCGGTGCCACATGAGTGTTAAATTTTGAAAAACATTCGCTTATTTCCATCCCCGGAGCGTACTCAAAAGTCTCCAAAAGTTGCATGGCGACCGAATGAATGGTATAGTCAGCTAACGGGAATAAAGTATTTAACACTTACAAAAATAAAGATTTTGGGCACCCGGCCCCGAAGGAACGGACATTAGGAGTTCAATGCCATATGATACTTTAATATAGGATATCACGTTGTTATGTACCAAGTTTGGTCAAGATCCATTCATTTTCCAAGCAGCTAAGCCCTAAACTAATTTTTATATAGCTCATATAAGAAGAAATTCTCATTATGGGCCCCCGGCGCCCCATGATTGTTAAATTTTGAAAAAAAGTAGCCTATTTCCATCCCTGGAGCGTACTCAAAAGTCTCCAAAAGTTTCATGGCGATCGGATGAATGGTTTAGTCAGCTATAACAGACATGCATACATACATACATACATACATACTTTGATTTTATATATATATAGATATAAGATTAGAAAAAACAACATAAAGGGCCCGCGGGCCCAATCGGTGCAAGAAATTAACTTTAAAATACCTGTTCATTTCAATCTGGATCATGATAGATATATTAGTCAATGCTTTTCAAGATCGTGTAAATCATACCGGGAATAAAGTATTTAACGCTTACAAAAAAAAAGATTTTGGGTCCCCCGGCCCCGAAGGAACGGACATTAGGTGTTCAATGCCATATGGTACTTTAATGTTGGCTATCAAGTTGTTATGTACCAAGTTTGGTCAAGATCCATTCATTTTCCAAGCAGCTAAGCCCTAAACTAATTTTTATATAGCTCATATAAGAAAAAATTCTCATTATGGGCCCCCGGTGCCACATGAGTGTTAAATTTTGAAAAAAATTAGCCTATTTCCATCCCCGGAGCGTACTCAAAAGTCTCCAAAAGTTGCATGGCGACCGAATGAATGGTATAGTCAGCTAACGGGAATAAAGTATTTAACGCTTACAAAAATAAAGATTTTGGGCCCCCGGCCCCGAAGGAACGGACATTAGGAGTTCAATGCCATATGATACTTTAATATAGGATATCACGTTGTTATGTACCAAGTTTGGTCAAGATCCATTCATTTTCCAAGCAGCTAAGCCCTAAACTAATTTTTATATAGCTCATATAAGAAGAAATTCTCATTATGGGCCCCCGGCGCCCCATGAGTGTTAAAATTTTGAAAAAAAGTAGCCTATTTCCATCCCTGGAGCGTACTCAAAAGTCTCCAAAAGTTTCATGGCGATCGGATGAATGGTTTAGGCAGCTATAACAGACATGCATACATACATACATACTTTGATTTTTATATATATAGATTATGTCATAGTAACATTAAACATTCTTCTTGAAAATCTAAATAACACTGGAATGTCTCCTTTATATGTCATCTTTTGACCAACTACACAAAAAGACAAGTGTGTTGACATTATTTGGTTCATGTGATGAGCGGGTCTAATTGACAATATAACCAGCCGAGCTTAAAACGGTCTTGGCAAGAAATTACATTATCGGATATCGGTGTTCATTTAGTTTCCAATATTGTAGAGGGTTAATGGATTCAGGAACTTTCATCTCCATTTTGCAACGCAGTAATTCATCAGAAGAGCTGTCGACATTTTCTGTCTGCCATTAGCTTAATACGCTTTTCATTAAGTTTGATAAGTAGGCGAAGTGTTAGAACCATGATAGGCAAACTTTATCAACATTTTGAACATTCCCGTCAGTCAATAGTTTAAAACCAAAATGTTTGTGTAATCTTCAGGAAATTAGTTATTATTTGTCGGCCGCTATTCTTAATAATTTTTTTTTACTTTGTTACTTGCAATAGTTTGTAAGTTATGGGTCGATTAATCGTTAAAAAATAATTTAATCGTTAAAACTTTTTAACTATTAATCGAGAAATTAATCGTTAATTTTCGCAGCCCTAACACAAATCACTCTCTCAAAAAGATAAATAAATTAAGTCTTAAAATTTTCAAAATAGTACAATATATATATATATATATATATATATATATATATATATATATATATATATATATATATATATATATATATATATACATTTATATATACATTTATATGTATCGTATTATCTTGAAAATTGTAAGACTTAATTTATTCATCTTTTTGAGAGAGTGATTTGTGCTTTAATATGAGAGAAATTTAACACGAGCGTAACTACTTTATCAAAATCAACGTTTTCCCCAATAAACGTTTTAATTTTATCGTATTTTATATGACTGCGATAAATCTCTCCAATAAACTACAAGATAAACCTAGTGATCTAGTGATCATAATAATGAGCTAATGCTTTATTAATAGACTAATACACAAGTAGACATTTTCGCTAAAACCTTCATCAGTAGAAACAACTTCGACAAGTATTGAAATAACATTTACTTAATATAATTACATACTTTATTAAGGGAAAAATATAATTTAGTAAAGAAAAAAAGAAGAAACGTAAAGAAGAAAGTTGGGCATAAGTTGGGCATAATTGTTTAACAAGATATACAAAGAGTAAGGAGGGAACAAGAGTTACAGTTAAAACCACAACTGGAAGAAATATTCCATCAATACCAAAAGTTGTGAATTTGGTTGAAGCTATATCGAACCAAAGTACCAAATCTTTTCATAAAACTATTTTCCATTAAGATCAAATCAAGGGTATTGCTCGCAAAACATTGTCAGTACTGCAATATCTGAAATCTCACTATGATTAGCACTTTTGAATTGTTTAGAGAAAGGAAATATTGCCTGTTTTATTTTTAATATATATTGTTTAGGTCTCCTCTAAACCGATTAAAGAGCCGACGACCTGTCTCACCTACGATGATTTTCTTACACCTTTTGCAAAGAATTGCATTAATCATGTTGCGGCATTTGCAAGTGGAACAATCTTTTATAAAAAAAATTTCAAGACTGTCTGTGTCGAATACATATGGACAAGAATGGCAACGGTTACGGTTGCAACCTATTGTTCCAATGTGTAAGATATATCATTATTCTCTTTATGCTGAAAAATCCACAATAATTCCTTCTTTTATTTTTGAAATTTTGGATTAACTTGAAAATAAAGCCTGGGACAAGTGGCGTAGCTAGGGGTGGGGGCAGTCCACGCCGGGTGGCACACATTTAAGGGGCGGCATTTGTGGGCATTTGAAAAGTAAAAACATTTCCGACAACCGCCATTTTTCTTTTGAAGGTCGAAAACAAGGTGAAACAAAAATATTCGTAATTTCTAATCTTAATTAACAGATTCTTAAAATATTTATTTGATCACATAATGGATGTTATAACTAACGCAAAACCATTCAAAAGTTTTAAATCGCTCAAAAAAGGTATCGATTTGTTTGGAAAGTTAAGCGGTATACGTCACAGATGACGCTTTTATTAGAAAACGACACAAAAAACACATCACCGCTGGGCCGAATAACATGTGCTAATAATATGACCACGACAGTTTTTACGTGTAATTTCGACATTCGAAGAATGAGGCGCGAACAAGTACCTAGAAGTCATGGTGGTTGAGATATTGTGTTTAACTTGCAAGTACTAATTTATATTACTCTTTCAGTTTTCAGAAAATTATTGTAAGGTAAGTTATTAAAATTTAAATTTATTTTGTTTTATTGAATTAAAGTAGCACACATAATTTGTGTTTTTCATTAAAATACGGTTATTCATTAAAATTGTTACGCCTATCCAATTAAAATTAACGTAATGTGTAAATAATTTGAATTCGTCTATTTTATGGAAAATTATTGAAATTTATGACAAGAATATGAAAATAAATATTCAAATTTCTCCGTTAATAAACACTACAAGAGGCATACATAATTTCGAAAAAGACATACTTAAAAATTTCAAGCGTCTTGGAAAAATTGACATCTGAAGAAGTAACTGGTAAAACGAGATAAGATGCTGGAATTTTACTCAATTCAGTGCAATCTTTTTCCTTTCTATGTTATCTCAATTTATGGGAACCCGTCATTTTTGTTAAATTAATGCAAACCCATTGCACGGAACAAAGAGATGTGCTAATAGAAAAAGTTGTTATATCAGTCAAACAATTTGTGAAGAGTTGGGGATATCAACTGAACGCGGAGTTAGAAGGGGTAAAAATATGAGTGGGGAAAATTAAGAAGACGTGGTTTTATTTTAGAACAAGAAGTACAACGAGAAATGTTTTTATCCGTGAATGGAATTATAAAAGAACACTTTGATGATTTGCATGTCCTAGAAAGAAAATATTCGTATATAATGCCATGTAACCTACTAAATGAAGCATTTGAACATCAAATAAATTACTTTATTGACATTGATAAAGAACAGTTCAATATTGAAAGAAAAAGAATACAAGTTTTTATATACTACATGAAGAGGAATTATGTTCGAAAAACGGGGGTAAGGCCCCCTTGACCTATTAAAATTTATTCAACAGTATAGATTAGAAACTTCTGTACCCAACATTGTAATTTTGCTATGAATTTTTTTTAACAATTGCAATCAATGTCGCTAGTTGTTAAAGGAGATTCTCCAAACTGAAGTTGATAAAAATTATCTTCGTTCCACAAATGAGCGATTTAAGACAACAAAATTTTGCAATATTGTCCATTGCACAAAACATTACAAATAATGTAAATTTTGATAGCATAATACACGATTTTTTTATATGAAAGTTAGAAAAGTAAATGTATAAATATGTTTACATACTAATGTATACAATTTCTTTGTTTGTAAAAATAAATTATTTATATATAAATACAAAATAAAAGAATAGTAATTGGTAATGTTTTTTGGGTGTAAATTTGGAATATGTTTTGTCTCATTGAGAGAGAGACTGCGACCTAAGTAACTTTCTTGTGGCCTTTAAAAAAAGTATCGTCTATTTTTATAAATGTGTATTCATAGATATATCATCTTATGCGGCCTCTTTCATTACTGCTTACATGAATATGGCATGCAATAGTAAACATGTTCCCCACCTTTACTACGTTTCAATTACAATTATTTATTCATGTTTATTAAGTAATAAAAAAACATCATATAATCGACTAAGTGGTCGTCCATAAATGACGTCATGTGATTTTGCCTCGAAGAAAGATTTCGCCCCCTCCCCCCTCGTCCCAATTCGTCACAAAAACTTAGACCCCTTCTTAATTATGATATTACAAAGCCCTCCACCATAAAAGCCGTATTTTCTATTTGAAAATGAGCATGTTTCAAAATTTTTTTTGTCATTTTAGAACTTTTTAGTGTAAGGCTGCGCTCTAATATCGTGACGTCACATTTCTTAAACACCCTCCCCCTAGTTACACATCGTCACAAATGTATGACTCCCCCCCCCCAATGCGTGACGTCATTTATGGACGTCCCCATAAAAAGGGCTTTCAATTGGAGACCGCCCTGGGCGGTAAAAGTTCTGGCTACGCCACTGCCTGGGACACTGTTTCTTTAATGAAATTTGAAACTCCAGTCGTTTGTTATTCATTTCTTTTTGTCGCCAATCGATCATAAAGTTATTATTTGCAAACTTTTAAATTATTTGAAACACCTGACCAGTAAAACGTTGATGATCTTCAGCCGTAGTTTCTAGACAGTATTTACTTTCGACCGTTTTACCGTCAATACTTTCTTAAGACAGTTTAATTGCTTGATAATTTCACGGGCAATTATTTTTTACTTTCAAAAGTTACTGCTGAAAAAGTTATTATTTCTAGATACAGTTATTACTGCTGAAGAAGCTTTTGAGTCTAGATGCAAGAGTTACAGTGGGTTTTGGCTCTTGCCTTACCTTCCAGATGCAGTCATTACTGCTGATGAACAGCTCAAGGGTAAGACCACCGCATTTTCTACTCTCGCCATCCCAGGCCTTGATAGTAACGTTGTAAATGGCGTCTTTCCCACAGTCCAATTCGATGTTTCCCCCCGCTTTGATGTTTTTATAAACCATAACGTTGTTTAAGCTACGATGCGGTGTACCTGAAATCATGGTGGAACTTATGTATGATATGGAAGTTACATGATTTTTGCACTGAATAACTTGGGTTACACGGGGCATTGAGAGTGTAACATTGATGTGTGAGAGATGTTCATAGTCCAATATCCAATAACTTAGAGTTTTCATGCATATGGGCGGTAACCTCAGAATTACAGGAAAGGTAATCCAGTGGTGGATAAAATCGTGCGCTTTAAATTAATATTTAATTTTAAAAAAGATAACCCCAGTTAGATTATTGTGATATATTTGTAATCATACCATCTTTGTAAGAATCTTTCCATAAGTAATTTGTTAAAATTAGGTCTATTTGTGTCAGGATATTAAAATAGTGATAAGGTATTTGGTACTGTCTGTACAGGCCTTTGTGTTATTATTTCAATGGATCCCACAGTGAAAGCAACAGTGCAATCGGGAGCGGTGGACTTCTGATAATCTTTGCTGGAAGTAATGCAGTTGCATGATGCTATTTGTATGAACGAAATGTTTAAGGATGAGATCTCTAGCAGTAATCGTTGTAAAAGAAAGTTTCATTATTTCTTGACCACCGTAGATTTGTAAATTCAAAAAGTAAACAAAAATTTAACAGTGCATTGTTTGACTAACATAATATGCTGCATCATTGTTACTATCCAGAGTTAGTGCCGAGTGGAACATACCGACAATCACTTCAAAGACAAAAATTAAATTTCAGTCTTTTTATATTAGCTTGTGTTGGTAATAATTTCATTTATTTTTTTAAATTTATTTTACCAATTATTTACCAACACCTGCATAATCGTTATCTTTACTTTGTACCCTGTTCCGCCCTAACTTAAATAATTCAATATATTGCAAAATTATTTAAATTTTATATAATAGATTTAATGTATTTTAACTTTATTACAATTTTTAAAAATGAATCCAAAGATGAACTGTGGGTACCTACCTACCAGGCGCGGCAATGTCGCTTTGTCCTCGTACCTCTCCCATTGGTCGTGTTCTGTTTCATTTTGTTGTACGATTTGCAGATCCCAACATTGCATGAACCCGCACGCTGAATCCAAACAAACAATGACATTTGAACTAAAACATAACTTCTCCGCGGAGTACGGGGTAACAATTAGTTTGAACAAGGGGTGTACCGGATTTAAACTTTTGAAATCCGACCGGAGACGGAATCGTATAGCAGAACGAATTTGCGGTAAACGTCACAAAATTGTGCAGCCTTTTAATTACCGCGATTTAACCAATTTCCTGCAATAATGAATTGCGACTTAACGGGAGCTATATATGCTTTATAAAAGTATAATTAATTGAATTGAATAGATTAATCGATTAACTTTTTCTCAATTGATCGAAAACAATTCTTTTTAATCAGTACCAGCCCTAATATATATATACTAGTGTATTACCCGTCAAAAACGACCGAAATTTAGAAAATAAATATATTTCAGCTGAAATCAATTAATTCAATAATCAAATAATGAGAAAATGTAGAGAAAAAGAGGGGAAAATTAAATGTAATTTCATATTGAACAATTTTGTGTGGTCGTTCGAAAAGATTTATTTTTGGTGCAGTAATTTTTTTCAAGGCTTATTTTTAGCGTTGCGCTTTCTAAAATTAAATAGCGTTATGAACGAACGAACATGCACTGCAAATTATATATATATTATATACATATATATATATATATAGATAGATACACACACTATTATTTAGATAGAGATTTATTTATTTTATGTTTTAGCTCAATTCATATGTATGGTTGCCTATCGGTTAGCTTTTAAGATTTATTTTAAAGTTATAACTTTTTTAAAACCCCTCTATGTAAATTTTTTTTTAAATCTGAGAAAAAGTCATTTTCATTACATTAAATGTCGATGTTTTTATTCAGCTGAATCTGTTTTTTGAATACTTTTCAGAAAATGTGTTTTGGGTTGTCAAAACTGATAAGTAATTAAACAGTTTAAAACAATGCTAAGTGAGAAAAACTCTTTCAAAATTCTTAAGTACCGCTTCCACTTCCAAAACCTGCTGAGTAAAATTGTTATCGTTTTATAAAACAAAAATATATTAATTTAACAAGATTTTTACTCAAAATGTTCTTCTTATGTGACCAACATAGACCATGCACAAAAAAACTACACACTTCTAGAATTTACAAATGATACTCTTTTAGAAAAAGCATTTTTTTCTAAAAACTCTAAAAAGTGACTATTAGTAGGTTTTGCAACTGGACTCCTCATATGAATGATAACATTGAAAACATTTCTCTTTCTAATGGTGACTGGAAAACAAAATCAAAGTAATAATTCAAAAGCTTCCGTTTTTTTTTCAGAATAAGAATCAGAATAATTTGACGATTTTGTTCATAGAAAACTATGGAATCATTTTGAGAAATCAGTTCCGGATCAATACTATAATATTAAATTTTTTTTTAAAGTAAATGACAATCCAAGTATGTTTATTTCCGCAATTCTACTCCTGGTCATTAAAGTAATCAATTTTTCATGTCTTTTAACTTTCAAATGTAAAACTTCATTGTGAACTTTGAGGGCATTATCCGACACTTTTATTTAATTCTTCGCGAATTTGCACAAATATATGTGTCAGAAAGTCTCACAATGAACAAGCAGGAGAGCTCCATAAGTTGCATTCTTGGAACATTCTTCGTTCGTGTTGAGCAAAAGTGATTCATAGGCGTGATTTCTTTTGTTTACATTGATAGAAGAGTCATTATACTTTTGACATAATAACATATTCCATCAAAGTAATCGTTTTTTTTAAAGTTCTTAAAATCATCTTAAAATGTTTACATTGCGGCTTATAAAAAGAATTAGCTGAAAATTGTATTTAAACAAAAACCTGTACCTCTAACGCCAACATCAAATGATTCGTTTAATACATGTCTGTGAGACTCTTTTTCAAACTTGATTTAATTTGCTATTTGCTTGATGTGGATCGATGTATTTCTCTTCACGTTAGTATACAATGGTGCCCATTTTCCCAGCTATGGTATTAAAATGTTAGTATACAATGGTGCCCATTTTCCCAGCTATGGTATTAAAATGTTAGTATACAATGGTGCCCCTTTTCCCAGCTATGGTATTAAAATGTTAGTCTACTATGGTGCCCCTTTTCCAAGCTATGGTATTAAAATGTTAGTCTACAATGTTGCCCCTTTTCCCAGCTATGCTATTAACATTTATTAGTTTCATTTTTTTCAAATTCGTTTCGATTCAGGAGCCCCACACCCACATTGTGTCTCACCCCTGCCCGCGTCTCTCTACTACATTTCTCTCTGTATATTTGTCTAAATGTTGACGGCTGATTTTGGATACATAGCTTAATTGTTTTTCGATAAGTCAATCAATAAAAGCTCAATTAATGTGTAAAAGCAAATGTGTTATGTCTCAAGAGAACCCTTAATATTTAGATCAACTCCCAGGACACCCCCAATATTTTGGTCAACTTTCAGAACACCCCTAATATTTAGGTCATCTTCCAGGAAACACCTAATAATTAGGTCAACTCCCAAAACAACCCAAATATGTAGGTAAACTCCCAGAAGACACCAAATATTTAAGTAAACTCCTCCCTTTACTCACCTCTGTCAACCAGGACCAAGACTGTCAGAAAGAGGAGATGGCCGGCTGGACCGAATGATAACAACATCACGGAATTGATGCCTGGACTGAAATAAACTATCAATCAGCTGTATCAAAGATCGAGTGCCCACAAAGACATGGAAAAATGATAAAGATTGAATTTCAAGAAAGACATATATTGACCATTTCTCACATACGTGCACACACGTACACATACAGTATACATAAGTGCGCAAATACCATTAAAACGTACTTTATAAAAGTCACTATTAGTAGTAATCCCCCCCCCACAACTTTAACTCAATCACACTCTCGCGTAAAAGAAGTAATTAAGATTTCAGCTTAGTTAATGTACAGTTTACGAAAATAGTATCTCTAAAATGTTCACAATGATTTAAATATAGGATTTCATTTACTATTTACATAAGTTTTTTAAAAAATATATATTTTAATGAAGCAGCATGTGTTTCATCCTAGTGCTGACTGTCCACCAATCACAATTTATTTTTAATGACGGGTGGAGGGAAGCAGACAATGCCAGGATTAATGTAGAGGTTAAACACAATAAACTTTCTCAAAACAGTTTTTATTATGTGTTCCTGAAATGTCGTTAAGAAAAATAGATTTTTAAAAATTAATAAATATTGCATATTTTACTTTAGATAATTAAAGTGATTCTTAAGCCTTTGAAAATATATTTTCTGGGCTTTGTGTATTTCGGTAAAATCATTAGGTGTAATCACAAGTGAAAATAACACTTCAAGTTTTTCTTACAAACCTGTTTAGATATAAGAAAAGAAACAGCGGTGCAATGTGTGTTAAAGCCTTCAAAGTCTCAATAATGAGATCGTGCCTCAGTATTAATTACAGTAATTTTACACGTCTAAACGGGACACTGGACTGAACGAGTTTGCACAATCGTCGGAGATATCAAATAAACTCAAACAATTCTGACACTCAGTTTACGCACTGATTAAATAATAAACAACTCCTTTGAAGGGACGAAATAATAACATTGCATTTTTGTCTTACTTTTTTAAAAATACCGTGTCATACACCAATCAGGACCATTCATCCAGTCGATGCATAAAG
The DNA here is from genome assembly GCA_944989445.1 of Ampullaceana balthica. Taxonomy (NCBI): domain Eukaryota; kingdom Metazoa; phylum Mollusca; class Gastropoda; family Lymnaeidae; genus Ampullaceana; species Ampullaceana balthica. The sequence goes on from CALYLW010000018.1 coordinate 2,477,453, forward strand.
TTTTCACTCCTTCAAGTTTACGTAAGCCAAGATGAAGTTCGTGTCGAATTGACTCTGAGAGCGGACTGCTTACAAGTCGTAGCACGTGAACATGGGCCCTTTAGATATAGGAATGGAGGAGCGGATTAAATTGGGGCAGGGCTGAGGTTTATAGTTTGACACGACCTTGACCTTTACAGACGGTTTCCCCCTTTTGTTGATAGTTGTCAAGACTAATCCTCCTTGTTGTGTAATCAGTTTTGGGGTAGTTTAAGGACGTGCATTTTAAAGCGTTGCTTGGAGTGGGAAGGCGGAACTGAGGGGGGGGTGTTACTTGGAGCAGGAAATTATCAAGGGGAAGGGGGTGGCTAAATTTAAAAGAAAAGGCGGTAGAGAAGAAAAACTCAGTGCATGAAACCTAGAGTATGACGTATGGTCACGTGACTTTCGTAGCCAATGTTCGTTAAATGTTACGTAGAAGAATGTGAGAACTTCATTGATCATGAAAAATCTTCAATTTTTTTTACTTTAAAAACTTTAAAACACCGGATGATATATACATATCATGGCCGTACGCAGGGGGGGTTCGTACGTTCGAACGAACCCCCTTTTGCGAATGTGCCCTTTTTTTGTAAAACGTAGATCTTGACATTATTGAGAGATTTGAATATGAGGGGCCAGTGTTATGATGGCGCTGCATCTATGTCGGACGCTGTCTCATGAGTTCAAGCGAATATTCTGCGAGAGGCCCCATTGGTAGTATACACTCACTGCAGCATTTATGCTTTAAACCTAGTGATCATCTTATACCAAAATTTGTAAAAACGGTTGATCACACACGAAAACAATACGCTATTAGACCAAGTGCTTAACACAAAATAATAATATCAGGGCGGAAGTGCCGGCTCACTAATGAATTTCCAGGAAAAGGGGAGTTTCCCTTTCTGCGTCCCTCGTTATGCAAATCTTCGCTCGTTAAGGGAGCAACTTTTTCCATGAAAATGTTGCTCGTTATGAGAAAATCTCGTTATGAGAGGTGCTCGTTATTAGAGGTTTGTCTAATCTTAACATGAAATGCCTTCGCGACAAGTTTGCGAACCCCCCTTAAAAAGTCTGGGTACGGCCTTGCATATTATACCCGAGTCTCACTGATCTGTTAGCCTGCCAGTGTGGAATGGAGAAGCATATTATAGTTAGGTGCATCATGGGTCACGCTGATAGCAAGTATGTGGCTGTTGTTCTCATAATGGAGAGTTGCTTGAGCTGAGTTCATACAAGTTCTGTTAAACAAAGATTTATGGAAGGCCAGAGTCGTGCGAGAGATGGTGAATAAACGGAGGAGTGAATGGTGCAGCATTATCTGGTGTCCAATGCTAGAGTGCTCGAAAAGGCATCGTTCATCTCTGTTACTATATTCGAGTACATATTGCCCATAATTGCTTCGTCAAACAAAGAGGCGGCACCATCAGGTCTCGTCAAGCGTGAAGCTTAAACTTTGCACTGACATGCACATAAATCAATTAAAATATTTTGGACACTTTACTTAAGTTTTCTTCACATTTTGATCAATCGGGGTTAAAGTGCAGGTAGCTTTTGGTCTCATAATGTCTGTATTCGACACCATCCTCATTAATTTCTAATACCATCTCAAATAAAAATTGTTGCTTAAATTTGCCTCCAGATGTATTTCATACTCTGAGTTTTCCTGTAGCTCGTCATTTCTATAACCTTTAAGTATTTTTTTTTAAACAACATTTCATTCTATTTTGGGGACTGTCTGGTGATTTTAAGAGGGGACCGACTAGGAGAGTAATCGATCTCTTTTCTCTTCGTATTCTCTTTCTAGCACCTCCAACAAAAGGCTCTGAGTACGTACTTCCCATACACCCGGTGACAGGCCTTTGATTAGTAAATACTTCAAAGATCTAAACATGTTTCTCATGGTAAATGTTTTGTATGCAATATTTTGAGTGTGAGAATATCTTTGGGGGTCACAGATCTTAAAACTTCGTTACACTTAAATAATAGATGTTAGGGATGCATGCCATTAAGGTTTGCTATTTGAATTTTAATATTTTTTATCTTGCAGTAACTGATTCTCTTTTCTCAAGGTAAGACGTTAGCTAAGCCGTTCAAAAACTAGACGGTTATCGGAAACAACATAAGCTCATCTTTCAGCTAAATCGTCTGCTAGTGAAAAAGTGGCAACTTGTCAAATACTTTAGCTGATAAGATACATAAACTCAAGATTTGACTTCAAAATCTTTATTTTTATGATGGAGAATGTAGACGGAGAAAATGAGATGATCTATTCTTTACTGTAACCCAAGCCATTGTATATGTTGTCTATAAAAATGAAATTATTTATCTATTTAAACTGTGAGTTTATTCTGTATTTATAACTGTGACCTTGTAAATTTATAATTATAAATATCACATTGTATATTCATTTTAATTGTGACCTTCAAGATTTATCTTCTAATAGAGACCTTTATTCATATTTTAAATGTACCTAGCTAGAGCCTTCTGTTATTTCTGTTCAACAGATCCATTAAATAACTTGAAATACAATTTTAAAACAATTTCAAAGACAAGTCAGGTGAAGATTTTTCTTAAATCAAGTTTATTACCCTCTTGACTTTTCCGAAACCAACAAATATTTATTTTCTTAAACTAAGGCGTCACTAGTGTTTGTGTCACCCAGTGCGGTGTCTCGTGATGTCTCCCCCTCATAACTTACCCCATAGACCTCCTCAGAGTCTAAAAGTGCCAAATAACAGGAATATACAGAATTGTACGTTTTGGTGTCACCCTTTGTGATAATTTCACCCGCTGCGGTACGCACCGGAAGTGACGCCTTTGTTTCCAAATGAAATATAGATTTAATAAGATTAGATATTAATTCTATGTCAAAGAGAAATATTTTTTTTTACTGAAAACAAAATACATAGCATATGTGTTAATTAAACAACCTCGTAAAAACGAAGTTTTTTACTATAAATCCCTTATATGTGAGACAGAACTTAAAGTATTGATATGTTCAATATAATACGCAACGCGCGACATTTACAGACTGAAACTGACTGATCTCCCCTTGCTATAAAAAACGGGGTTGGGGCTGGTCATCGATGACTGGACTGAACTCCAGCTCGTGGAGGTGAAAAATAGCAGACGCGACATTGAATTATAAACTAAAAATGCATTAATTTAATTACGGTACATTCGATCGATCTGAAATTTTGAAACAATGAATTATTAGGTGACACGAGGCTCTGTGCAAAAAATCAGTTTGACGGCATCACGGGAAGTGTGTCATTTTTTACTTTTGTTTTTTCCGCTCGACAGACGGCGAACGACAGAGATGACGACAGACATGATTTCTGCTTGTGGGAAGTTATGCAGCAACTGTGGAAAAGTGAATCATTTTTCTGCTGCATGCAAATCAAAACGTGTAAAAGTTGTCACCCGTCAACTAAAAGATCACGTGGATTACATCAGCCCCAGCTTTTTATGATGTCAAAAGACCAGTCAACGTGACTGTGGATGCTTCACGAGACGGACTGGGGGCTGTACTGATTCAAGGTGAAAGACCGGTGGCGTATGCTTCTAGATCGTTAACAGATTGTTAAAGAATATATGCACACATAGACAAAGAAATGCTGGCTGTAGTATTTGGAATTGAACATTTTCATTACAATGTCTATGGTCGCAAAGTCACAGTAGAGACAGATATTTACTAGTAAGTTGTAACATAATACTCAGCAGTACTTGTTACCTTTAAGTTGGTAGTTTGTTTCTTCAATTATTATGTTTCGAAAAATTATGTGTTTGTCATACCCAAATTCTTTTTTAAGAACAATAACATCCCAAGATTGTTCGGCGACAAGCAACAACGTTTATCATCATTTATTTTCCCCGCTGTGCTGAATGCTCTCTCACTATCAATTCTTGTTAAATGTACTGATTTCTGGTTATTGTTTTTTACTTTTTATATATTTGTATATAAACTTCTTAATATTAATTTAATTTGCATTCCAAAAATTCTTTACTACATTAATCTCCGGATGCTATCCGGATCTGCCATAAGTATTTGCCGAATCCGCATAGTGGCATAAAATCGCGATATCCGGTCTGGATATCCGGCATTCCGTATATCCGAATGTCCCCTAGTTGTAAGCAATATACAATAGAAGGTGTGTTAGTTTTTTTTTGTATTAGGTTATTTAAACAAATGGTTAAGTGATTATTGAAAATTTTAAATAATATCCATCTACCATTTAAAGCAATATGAACAGAAAATCAAGTTAGTGTACTACATATAGTTATACGCGAATCTTGCTTAAGACTGCATGGGCATTTCATGCATATCGTTTAGGATTGAATGCATATTAGATGTGATGAAATGTTTCTTCATTTAAAATGTCGTTTTAAAATTGAGTATAAAAAAGTGTACTTGAGTTGATAATTATTTAATCTGAAACGACGGCTACAGTAGCATTTCTGATACCTTATGTTGTCAGCACGAATGAAGCAACAGGTTTGCAGCTTGACAACGCAAAGGTATTTTATAACTTTATTTAAGATTGTTACAGTAACTCCATGACTTATGTAAAGTGTAACTGTAACGAAATGAGAAAAGAAAATAATCACCAAAGTAACTGTATTATCTCCCCTCTAGTTCTCTCTCTTTCCTTCTTCTCCTTTTCCCCTCCTTGTTTTCTCTTCCCTCAAGTCCTCTCTTTCCTCAAGTTCACTTTCCCTCTGGTCCTCTCTCCATCTCACCTCTTGTCTGCTCACCATGCACACAAATAGGCACAGAGTGTAACAAGTGATGCACATAAAATAGCAGAAAACAGAGAATTTGATCTTTAAGCAGCTTTATTATATTTATAGTTTAATGTTATATCAGACAAAATAGAGGCGTGCCTTTTAAAGAAGTGTTAACATTAATGAATTTAGAGTAAGTTATGATGACTTAAATTAGCTTCAGTAGAGTTACAAAAGTAGATACACTGTTGAGATAAACAGAGATGAATCTCGTCTTCAACGTACACATCTCGATATAGTCTGAAAAATGTATTAATTTCAAATCCATTTACGGTCAAAGATTGAAGATCACACTGTTCCCAAATAGGCCGGCTATTTCACAATTTTGGCCGAGGTCCCATGAAATTGAAACAACTAGCATTATTCATTATATACTATTTTGGAATTTCTGGAAGCGGCGAAAAATGACTGGTCTAGGTCTGATGTACAAGTACTAAGAATAACAGTAAATCTCTAAAAAAAAACAAATCTGCAAAATTAGACACAAACCATGGATAAGTGTAGGTTGCAATAATCTTCTGTATATACGTAGAGTCTGTAATATATAAGATAATATAATTTTAAAAACTGTATATAGTAAATAATCAAATTTACACAACTCCATTATTTTATTTTTTTCGTCTTTACCCAAACGACACATGCTACTTTTCGAACTGAAAATCTGAGATCTCGCTACTTCCTGGCTACATGTGAAACAAGCTACTCTTGAAAACCTCGCTCTATTTCTCGTTTGTTTGTTGTTGTTTGTTTTTGTTTTTTTTGTGTTGATATCCAGACATCCATCCGATATACTTGAAACACCTCTCATTATCTGAAATAAAATTGTGTAATATTGGAGCTAAAGACACACGTGTGACACATTTTGATATCAAACCACGAAAGCAGATGTATGCTTAGAGGCCAAGCTCGAACAGAGAAGATGCCACGATTTGTAAGGTAAGGCAGAAATGAAACGTAGAGTAGAAAAAAAGTTCATTCGATTCTTCAAGACTTCTTGCTCCGTTTACCAGCTTTCTTTATTTTTTGAAGTCATCTCCTTTGCCGACTTATTTTTCTTTTCTGGATTTTGGAATTGACTCTTGTTTCATTTGACAAAGCTGTTCTATTTCCATCCTTCCTTGCACATTTTTTTGTCCTTTTCCCCACAGGATTTCTTAGATGTTCTTGATATTCTTGATGTTCTTGATGTTCTAGATGTTGTCCATCTTCTTAATGTTGTTGATGGTGTTGATGTTCTTGATGTTGTTGATGTAATATTGACATCGCTTCCCTTGATCTTCTGGTCTGAAAGTTATTTTTAAAGATTAATTCCATAAACGGGAATAATAATCCTGGGGTATGGGCAGATGTTTAGCTAAACGTAAGTTCGTTAAAAAATGTAAGGAAAGATAACAGAAATCAGAGCGCACTTGTCATGAATTTTAAAAAAAATAATTAAATGACAAATTGAGAACTATTTACCATATTATTACGGTTTTTAATAGTTTTTTATGTTACTAGCTATTTCAAATATTAGGCAAGTAAACCCTTTTTTAAAAGAACTGCTATAAATTGATTGTAACAATATCATAAACAATTGAAAATAAAATTCACAAATGTCATCAAACAGTTAACTTTAAACTTACCGTAAATGTGCGGACCCTTGAACGTTTTACCTTTTGATTTCGGGATCCCTGATAAATAATCATAATACTATTAATAATTAATTCTTATTCACATAAATAATTCTAAGTCTTATAACAAATGATCTCTTCTCATTATTATTATTGTTAGTATACCTTAGTTAATTTTTTTTTAAATTCTGTGTGATTATATGGATAACCCGCCTGGTAACGTAATTTAAGATTTAAGTTAATGTATGGTTTATTTTTTTTATTGATCTTGTTTTCAGTTTAAATATATAATTTATAAAACACACATTTAAGTTGTGTAATGTAAACGCTAATTAACCCTTATTAAACCGAAGCCAGATTAAACTTGAACAAATTATAAATTGATTAAATCTTAGTGATTGGGATACAAATTGTTTTAAAATGAAATTGAAGGGAATAAATATGTCACTAATGGTGTCCCTAGTCGGTGCGGACCGTACCGGGTGACATTAACCCTAGTGACGCCTCTGTATGTCAGCAATTAGTTTTATTATTATTATAATTTTTTTTAAGTCACGGCGATTTGAGGGTTGATGTTGTCCATTTTCTGTTTCCATATCTCCCATGTTGTATTTTTCCATTTCCACTATTTCCATGCGTTAACTAGTGTGCAAAAATATACAGCAAAAATTTTGTTTAAAGTGCAGCAGTAGTTGGATTGTTCCTTCATTTCTTTTATTAATTTCTTACTTGGCTTTTCTTTTCTTTTAGTAAGAATTCCTTTTTATTTCACTCCTTTCATATTTGGAAGGTTATCAATGAAAAGGAATTTCCCACACTTAACAAAGTCCAACCCGGGTTATCCCCCTCCCCTGTGCTACGCCTCTTGGTCGCGGGAAACTTGGCTTTTTATCAAAAGGGGTGCGTCTCTACACGAAACAGGTTAGAAACATGTAGACTAGCCTATGCAAACTATAAGAACTCGCTTCTAACTGAAACAGCTAAGCTGCATCTCTAGCTAATCATCTCTTCTAAGCGACACGACAAACTACTAGCATACACCGTTCAATATACGAACTGATTGACGACTTACATTCATAGAGTATCAAAAATCCTGATCTCGTTGAGAAGCCGCCATGCTGGACCATGAAGTTGACCTCAAGTTTCTTACACTTGTAATACGTCTTTAGCTTACCTACGTCAGTCTTGCTGATCTTCCCTGGAGAGTGTTTTTAAAACAATTCACATTGAAAAACATGCACATTTTAACCAATACAGTATTGGTTTCAATCGTTGGGCGTATTTATTTGCCTTCAATTTTAAGCGCTTCCACTTATTTTATCTCAGAAATTCGATGACGAATATTGTTTTAAGTATTGATTTCAAATAAAATATATTTTGTAATGAACATTTTGGTGATAATTAGTAACATAATTTATTGGGGACTGCGTTCAAGCGGCGTCGTTAAAAAAATAGTGGAACAAAATTACGTATATATATGGAGACAAAAAAACTGTTGTAAGCATAAATTTACGGCACGGGTTCAAAATAGCGACTGTCAAAACAGCGACCGTCATAATAGCTACTTCAAAATAGCGACTGTATCAAAACAGCGACTGTCATAATAGCGACTTCACCACATAGCTATTCTTGTCCAACCGTTCACCTAACACAGTGGTTCCAAACTTTTTTGACATATAGACCCCTTTTCATTGTCGAAACTTACCCAAGGACCCAAAGTGAAAAAACTACATAATGCATAGTAACAAATAAAATTTTTAAAAAATAGCAACATTTTGATGAAGTATTTATTGAAATTAAAAATTATGTTTAAAATAAAATTTAAAACAATTAACTTATGCTATACATACACGCATTCATTCAAATACAAACAACTGCTCAGTAAAAATAAAATTTGAATCATGGTTACCCGGGAAGCTTTTTTTAACAATATTGACAGCCACGTTGTCAAAACGTCCTGTGGTCGAACTGTCCGGGGGTTACACAATGACATGTTACGAAGGCTAGACTAAGTGACGACCATGGACCCCGTGTTATGGAGAAGGTAAATAAATGGATTGGGGCTGAAAGAATGTAAATACCTTAAGAAAGGACTATCTGACCACATTGCCTTGGGGTGGGGGTGGAGTTGGATAGGTTTGGAAGGACTTGCTACCTCAGAGGAGTGGTACATTTAACACAATCATGAATTCGCACTTAATGTTGATTGGTTTTCAGTCTATATACTTTTTAGTTGTAAATTAAACGTTGAAAATAACTATTTCATGCCGTTTTTAATTTTTAATAGATAATAATATAAAACTATATTATTTTTATTAATTTTTTTTTAATTAGAAAAAAAACACAATTTTACGAGGTAAAAATGATAACGGCCGAAACATCCGGGGATCAAAAAGTCCTGTAGTCGAACTGTCTCTAGCTTGTAAAAAGCAGCCACACGCCACCTCCGCCCCTACCACCACAATCCCCCTCACTTAATCGACCACATCTATGTTTGTTAATCTCTATCGAGCTTTCTGCAAAATATATTTGACTGAAGTAATAGCAGTTATAATTTTATTTTTTTCACAGAATTTTTTTGTTAACAAAATGTGTCCCGAAAATGTGTATACACTCTTTACAACACCAACATTTATTTATACACACCTCAAGTTGATTGTATTTAATTTTCTTTGTCCCTTCTGTACAAAAAACCTCCATGGCTTATCATGTCTTACTTTTCTTGATTTTATAAACTCCATTGTAGTTGTAGGCTAGGCACAGTAAGTTTTTCAAACATTATCACAAACAAAAGAAAAAGTCGCTATTTTGATACAGTCGCTGTTATTATGCAGTCGCTATTATGACGGTCGCTATTTTGATACAGTCGCTGTTTTGATACAGTCGCTATTTTGAAGTCGCTATTATGACGGTCGCTGTTTTGACAGTCGCTATTCTGCCCGGATGCCAAATTTACAATACCAAAAAGGGAATGATTTTATAATAATTAAATGGTTGGAAAATAATGTTAGAGTTAATAAAGTTAAAAACTCATTTTTTGTTGTAAGTCGTGCACAAAATGTCGTCAAACTACAACATTTAGATGTATGGAATTAATGATTAAAGAATGATTCCATACAACATTGGGCTAAAAAAGACTACTTTAATTGAAATATGTACAACACTTCCAGTTAAACAATCTGAAATAATGAATTTTTTCCTTTGTAATATATACTGAAGGAGCGTATCGAACCCAAAATTCATTTCAGGCATAAGATTCTATCCGTTCATTTTAATTATGAATAGTTTTTATTCGAAGAATTATGCGTAGAAAAATTAGTGAATTAATTAACAGAAACACTTTGTGGGCTGTTTCTAAAGATAAATATACCTGTATAACTTTTGTAACAAAAAAGCTATATACTATTTAAAAGACGCTTTATATTATTCTCATAATGGAACGAAGAATTTTACCGGAGACTTGAAAATAATAAACACAATTATAGTGGCTTTCATATATGTTATGATTATAACAAAAAACTTCTACACCTGTTTTCCAATAAATAAGGATGATGAATAAAATGTATGTTCAACTGTAATTTGAAGCTAGAAGATAAATGTTGACAATATCAACTATTAGGCATCTGTATAAATGAATATGTATGATGACCTATAATTACTAATACAAATTCTACTCAGGGCAGATGAGAATACTTCAAATGGGTCTCAACATTCCAATTCGAACTTAAATTTAACATTTGAAATCCAATTTGTCTTGCACTATTCCCTCTTCTCTTGTCCTTACAATTACTGCAAATTATTCATTAATAAAAAAGAATACACTGATTAAAATCCCCCTCTATAATTTGCATGGATTATTTCTTTAAAAAGTATCCATCAGAAAACACAACAAAACAACTCACAACTTTTCTTGCCCACTTTAAACAGTAAGGTGTCACGGGGATCTAAGTCAAAGTTGACGACCTTAATCAAGAGATCCAGGCCAGCAGTTGGCGCCTCAAGACTGTGATTGAACGACGTCAATTCTCTCAGATGGCGAGTTCCTAGTGGCCTTCTGTAGTTCCACGGGAACCTGGCATGACTCCTCAAAATACCTTTGGAAGACTTGCTTGTGGTTTTCTTTATAATAGGAAATTCTCTGACTGGGAAAAAAAAAGGGGGGGGGGATATGTTGGTAAAGGAAGCATTTAATTTTATTCGTTTTTTTTTAAAAAACAAGAAAAAAAAGCAATGCTGCCACTGGGCAGAAAGAAAAAAAAAGTATTCTTACCTACTAAAGAAATAATGTAATTTGGCTTGCATTTTAATAATAATAAAAAAAAATTTTGCTTTAATTTAATTTCAGTGTTGTATTTTGTTAAATGTACCCTTTTGATCTTTTTTGGCATTTTTACACTCATTTTCTTCTGTAGGCAATCGGTCCTGTGATTTTGATCTATTGTTATACCCTGTAAACAAAGCAAAAACAATCTTGACATTTGTTTTGCTCGAAGCCAAATAGACAAGATATTAGCGTTAGCTTACCTAATAATTTTATATGCATTTAAAAAATGATGATTTTTAAAATAAAAATATAAAAGAAAGTCCCTAAAATTCTGTCCATTGGGTGTGTGTGGGGCCACTTCCTACACAGTTTTTAAACCACAGTTGTCCTAAAACTTCATGGATCTGTTATTCCAGCGTTTGACCTCTATGTATTTTGTACTCAATAGATCTTAACGTTTTATTCGTTCTGATTCATATGATATTGTCAGTTTTAAAAAAAAATCAATGAGTCAGTTCATTAATTACATTGAGGCCATGGGTCAGCTAAAATTTAAACGCGGACTGTGTTTCGTCCGCAGACCGGACTTTGGGCACTCCCGACACCAGAAGATTAGTAGGCAAGCTTAGACATCAAAATTATTTCATACTACATGAATACTTAAACGTGTCACATTTGTGGCATTGTTACAGCTAAAGGTATGTGCGCTTCACTGAGAATGTTACAGTTGAAGTCATTGGTACATGGAAAACTTACTTTGTTAGTAATATTTTGTTGCTTACATTGAAACTTGACGTGGAACGATGGTACGACGCGCTCGTGGTAAACATTGAACACAAAAGATGCCACTAACGTACTGTTAGAACACTTAGTAGCCAGGATATCGCAATCGCCGTTTGAATCTGTGATGTAAACACGGCTGTCTGTTAAAATACAGAAATGATACATAAGAATAAGAAACATAGCAAGTATATTATGTGCTAAACAATTATATTTGAATGATATTTTATTACAGTCTAAAATATTTAATAAACATAACAAAAATGAAAATTCTATTGAATTTAATATCGGGTTTAAAAATTAGGTACAATCGTAAATCTAAAAAATGTATCAACTTTTTACACCTAAATATTGTTGTCATGCGTGGGTGTCTGTCGCAGGTATTAGTCATTGTTCTATAGACGTAGTGTCATGCGCGGGGATCAGTCGCAATCATTAGCCAAATGTTCTATGACGTAGTGTCTAGCGCGGGGATCAGTCGCAGTCATTAGCCAATAATCTATGGCATAGTGTCATGCGTGGGGATCAGTCGCAGTCATTAGCCAATGTTCTATGACGTAGTGTCATGCGCGGGGATCAGTCGCAGTCATTAGCCAATAATCTATGGCATAGTGTCATGCGCGGGGATCAGTCGCAGTCATTAGCCAATAATCTATGGCATAGTGTCATGCGTGGGGATCAGTCGCAGTCATTAGCCAATAATCTATGGCATAGTGTCATGCGCGGGGATCAGTCGCAGTCATTAGCCAATAATCTATGGCATAGTGTCATGCGTGGGGATCAGTCGCAGTCATTAGCCAATGTTCTATGGCGTAGTGTCATGCGTGGGGATCAGTCGCAGTCATTAGCCAATGTTCTATGGCATAGTGTCATGCGCGGGGATAAGTCGCAGTCATTAGCCAATAATCTATGGCATAGTGTCATGCGTGGGGATCAGTCGCAGTCATTAGCCAATGTTCTATGGCATAGTGTCATGCGCGGGGATCAGTCGCAGTCATTAGCCAATGTTCTATGGCATAGTGTCATGCGTGGTGTGACACGAGATCCGTGCCATAATAACGAAGTTTGTCTACGTTCAACGGTTGTTGTGCTCATTAAGACTGTCGTTTTTACCTATGCACTGTTTGAATTGCCTAAACAAATATAACATTATTGTTATCTGCAATTACTAAATAGCAGACTTTTAGAGAGAAGTGGATACGTATCAACAAGGGGTTATCCTTAGTGCCGCTCTTACACTGAACATATATTCTAGTAGTTTGTCATGTTCGGTTCTAACACTACACTGTCGACGCCTTCTACCTTTCATCAACTGATAACAGAGAAAATTCAAACTAATATGTAATTAGCAAGATTTGCTGCTAAGATGAGGCAAACCGGAAGTGAAAAGCTATACAAAATAGTTTTAGTCATCTAACATAAAATTTAGATATGGTAGCGGGAAAACAAAAACAACAATTATTAGAAAATAAGGGGGGGCATGAACGCACCGTTTTTTATGTTTGCCTGTAATACTTGTATTTCAACACCCTGCACGTCTTTCATAGATGGAGGCGGTCTTATGAAGGCACGGTACCTATGTAGGAAAAATAATAAAGGCACATACAATTCCATTATGTAATTTGCACATGTGTAAAAATTAATTGTTTTGTTAATGAAAAAAAAGTGTGTGGTTTGATTACCGGCATGTACCGGAGTAGGATCAAAGTCACTTATTGTTTTGCTCCTGTAATGTTTTAAGTAAATTTTACAATGAATAATTTCTTACATAATCAAATTATGCCTGAATCTTTGTTTTCATAATTGTGATTTAAAGTGTTATCAACATCTCTAGAAGGGCCACATTAACGCCTATGTGATTATTATAGAGAATTTTTGGGTGGTAGCGAAGATCGTATGAATCTTTGACATTGTCAATGATAAATCTTGTGTTAGTTGATATTGATGTAATCAGTGTGTGCATTGTCAATGACAAATCTTGTGTTAGTTGATATCGATGTAATCAGTGTGTGCATTGTCAATGATAAATCTTGTGTTAGTTGATATTGATGTAATCAGTGCGTGCATTGTTAATGATAAATCTTGTGTTAGTTGATATTGATGTAATCAGTGTGTGCATTGTCAATGATAAATCGTGTGTTAGTTGATATTGATGTAATCAGTGCGTGCATTGTTAATGATAAATCTTGTGTTAGTTGATATTGATGTAATCAGTGTGTGCATTGTCAATGATCATGAATTTTAGGCATAATTTCACACAAAATTAAAAGACACATTTTAAACAACCAAATATATATCCCTTGAGTTCATTATTAGACTTAATGTATTTTGCTGATTTGTCTAAAAAACTGTATAAAAGCCACAACCTTCGACGAGGATCGCCCTTCAGACTCTTAGAGGCCACCAACATTCCACTTTCAGATTCGATTACTTGATGCGTGTCTTTGACGTCATAAATTGGGGTATCTGGCGGTTAACAATACATTTCATTTTTTTGAAAAAAAAATTTTTTTTAAAACACTACAAAAAGTATCATTTCTTAAAGAAATAGCAGTACTGGGCAGAGTTCAATTAAAGCGTTGGCGGCAAGCACATTTGCTGTTGAAATTAATATCCTGCATGTTGCCAGGATTATTCAGTGAAATTTCATCTCCTTGAATATTTTTCGTACAAGTAGCATTATCTTGTGCTCTCTCAAACATACTGGAAACATTAAGACTCCCTAAGACCACGAAGTTATGGGATACACATGAAAAAATCCAGCAATACTATTGATTTTTCCATGCTTGGCGCCTACTCTTTAAATTTTGTAGACGTGAGAAAATTTATTTTGTCCTTCTTAGTGCATTGAAATAAAAGTGGGTTGTTAAAAAATTCATTTTTTCATCTATTTAAAAAAAAGAATTTTCAAATAAAAAAACATTTTAAAACTTGACTAACCGGACTTCAAACAACTGTAGTTCAATTCAAGGAAAGATGGTACCTCGCCAAAACATTTGGAGAAAGGGAACATGATTATAGTTGGCTTGTAGGTTACATTGCAGCTGTTCTAAATTATGGGAGAAAATACACAACTTCATGGGGAAATTTTAAAAAGTTCCGCGTTTTAATTTAAATATATGTATATCTATATATATATATATATATATATATACCCAGAGAAACGAACAGAAAATAGATGGGCACAATTGCTTAAAAAACACAATATATTAGAAGTTGAATGAAGAATCAAAATTCACATTTAAAACAACTGAAAAATATTCCATTTGAATCAACGTACCAAATCGTTTTATTAATCTTTTTTCAATGAAAATCCTTTAAGGGTATTGCTCGCATATGGATGCAATAACTTAAATCTCGCTATGAATAGTAATGTTGATTTGTTTAGTGACAGGAAATAGGGCCTGTTTGTTTATATTTTACATGTGCTCTCTCAACCGATCTCCCAGGCGATGACATGTCTTAACTACGAAGATTTTTAAGCGAAGCCATCTTTTATTTGAATTCTTTAACGAGAAAATGAAAGCTGTCTGTCTTCAATACATATGGACAAGTATTGCAACGCTTATGATTGCAACCTTTTGTTCCAATGTGTAATACATTAGAGTTATTCCCTGTATGCTGATAAGTCAATATTAAATTTATTCTGATATTTTTGAAAGTTTGGATTGACTTGGGAATAAAGCCTGGGTCACTGTTTCTTTAATGAAATATGATGCTCCGGGCGTTTGTTATTCATTTCTTTTTGTCGTCAATCGATCATAAAGTTATCATTTCAAACTTTTTAACTATTTCAACATCTTTGATGAACTTTGTGTCTAGATAGTGTAGTTACTGTGTGTTTCAGTTTTTGCCTACCTTCCAGATACAGTTGTTACTGCTGGTCAACAGCTCTGGGGTAAGGCCGCCACATTTTCTATTTCCGTCAGTCCTGGTATAGACAGTAACGTTGTAAATGACGTCTTTCTCACAGTTCAATTCGATGTTTCCTCCCGTTGTGATATTATATTCCATAACGTTGTTTAAGCTACGATGTTGTCTACCTATAAATCATGGGGGAACAAATTTATTAATTAGAAATAACATGACTTTAGTACTAAATAATCTGGGGATACACGGGGCATTTAGAGAGTAACACTGATGTATGGGAGATGTTCATGGTCCAATACTCAACAACTTACAGTTTTCATGCTAATGGATGGTCATCCCCAAAATTAAAGGGAAGATAAACCAGGGGTGGATAAAAGTGAGAATTTGAAATTAATTTATATATATTATATATATATATATATATATATATATATATAATATATATATATATAATATATATATATATATATTTATTTATTTATATATATATTTATATATATATTTATATATATACTTTAAAAAGCTCGTGTATATTCGTGTACCAAATTTTGCAGGACGGTTCCTTTTAACCTGCAGAAGGTTTTAGTAGAGTTTTTTGTAATTCTCCCTTTTGCCGGAAAGCCGTAAATTAAATATATAGAATCTATATATATAAACACTTTTTAAAGATTAGTCTTATATTAGAAATGCACTAAAAAGTAGAAAATAAATTTAAATTTTGAAATTTACAGTCAGAAGAGACCTTTAGTTCAAAATTTATGAAAAAGTTAAAGTTTAAAATATGACAGGAACGTTAAATCGTAGGTGAAATCGATTATCTCGTTGTTCGCCATGACTAAAAGACTAGGGTGCTCAGTTTAAACTTAGTCTTTCAATATCTATGCTAGATGCTAGATGTAAAAACAAAGTTTTTGACTATAAATCCCTTATATATGAGACATAACTAAAAGTAGTGATTATGTTTAAACACGACATTTACAGACTGAAACAGAATTATCTCTCCTGGTTTTAAAACCGGGCGCAGGGACGGTAGGGGGTGTGAACAGTGACAGCCAACGTCAACGCGTGAACTGGCACGTGAAAGAATTATAAACAAATAGTGGGTTCGGATGTTTGATTAAACTTACAAAGCAAGTTAATATAAGACTAGTAAAAACTCAGAAAATATAGAGACAAAGGGGCGGGTGTTTAGTATAAAAATTAAAGATTTATAATTAAGAAGGCAAAAAAATATCTATAAGTGAGAGAATGGGTGAACTGCATATGTAAAACCTCATAAGCGCCCGCCCAACGTTTTTAGTCATATTATATGAAAGTTCTTGAACTTAGTAGTTTTAAATTATTTTCTTCTTTTTATTACACTTATAAAAACGTGGTTTTTAAAAATCTTTTTTTTTACCTCTATTTATCACACACTAAATCTGCTATTGGGGTTTTGATATATATAATTTCCAAAATATGATGTCTCATCGGTAAAAGTGATCCAAAACATAATTACTTTCCTTTTTGAAATTATACCATTTGCATTAAAGCCTTAATTTTAAATCGTATTATATAGAGATAAATATATATATAACAAAAATTATGTTTCATTTCCATATTAAAACACCTGTAAAGGCTAACAAAAAGTATAGTTATTATTTGTGCAGTACTTAATTACAAGACTTTATTTTAAGTTAACTTTCAATTAACTTTTATTGACTAAAAAGGGTACGCAAATTTTATTGCAAGCTTTTTAAATAACACTGAGTTAGTTTCTTTAAATTCTTTTCGAAACTTCATTACATTTAAAACATTTACAATTTACTTTTTTAGCTCTTTAGAATAATCAGCTATTTGCTTTTAGAGAGGAGGTGGTAGCTTAGTTCCTTAACTTATAGCTGATGTTACAAATATTTCATTACTTTAAATAGTCTAACGATGTGGGGTCGTAAATAAAATATGGTTGTAAGTGAATGCGGTTGTCGTCAAATATTTAAAAACTGGCAGTTAACTTTATTAGTACCCTTAAAATTGTGAATGAATTTTAAGAGAAAATCAATTCTCTATATGAAAAGAACTAGAGAAGTTGATGGTGTTTTTTTTCTTGATAGCATTATAAAAATCTATAGGCTACACTCTAAACAAAGTGTGTTTAAAGTTTATAAAGACTTAGATACCTCCTTAATTTATTTTTTGTCATTTTCTTGATTTACTTCATTTAGTGTCCCTTTTCTATACTAATAAAAGCTCTCCAATGGTCCAACTTCCCATTTGAATAAAAGTCTGTAAATTTCAGACTCATACTAAAAAAGTTAAGCATGACTGAACTCTGAACTACAATTAATATTGAGTAAAATCGCCTTCTCTTATATTAGCTAAATTATTACAATATAAACATTGGCTAATTGGCTGATGGATAAATCTAGACCAAATGTAAGTTAACATGAACCTGATAATATCTGATGTGAACTATACAGTTATTGGAATTTAATATGTCCACTCCTTTATGTCCAGGACACCAACAAAAATGTTTGTCTTCGTTTCACACACCTTTTTAAAGCGAATAAAGAAATCTTGAGAGTACTTAGCTAATAATAAATCTAATTTCCAGAAATATAAACATGGGGAAAAGGGGGCGCGGGATAGAGAAAAAGTGGACTTAATGATATAATTTACAAAATATGATGTCTTATCGGAAAATGGGAATCAACAAAGAATTGAATCTCTTTGTGAAGCATCAACATATATGATTTTGGAATCCATCGATAAATAGGAACGTTTTTTGTGTGTTTTTTTTTAAATGTATTTTAATTTGCTTTGTTATTGATCAATTTCACTTTTTTACTTTAAGTTCTATTAGCGTATTAAAGACTACAAGAGTTTCATTCCGAATGTAATCTCATGCTACGTTGGATCTATTGCAATGAGAACTATTTGTTTGCAGGATTTTAAATTAAATTAATGCTCATTTCAAATCGTTTGTTTAGTTTCATAGTACTCTTTATATTATATAATAATAATAATAATAACAATAATAAATTGATTATTTATATAGCGCTGTATCCCAGTAAGGAACTGGGCTCACAGCGCTTTACATGAAAGAAATTACATACCTATAAGTATTAAATTAACCTTCATATCATAACAAACACAAAAATTACAGTACATTATACATAAGCTACGTTAATCATTTACAAGAAATGTTGTTTCATTAATTTTGAAAATAAATGTTGAAAAGATGTGTCTTAAGTGCAGTCTTGAAGGACTTGGTTGTTTGAATACTACGTATGTGTAATGGTATAGAATTCCATTGTTTGGCTGCACAAAAAGAGAACGACCTTTCACCAAATGTTTTGGTGCGTGTCGTAGGAACAGAGAGAACGCGTGTGTCTGCAGAAGATCGTAGCTGGCGAGTGGGTGAGTAGACCGACAAAAGTTCAGTAAGATACGATGGGCATGAGTCCGAAAAGAAGTTGTGACAGAGAACGGCCAGTTTGTAATCAATACGGGCTTGTATAGGCAGCCAATGAAGTGAGTGAAGAAGTGGAGTAACATGGTCATGTTTTTTTGCCTTGAGCACCAGTCTGGCAGCTGAATTTTGAACTTTCTGTAGTTTTTCAATGCATTGTTTTGGCGCACCAGACAGAAGAGAATTGCAGTAATCCATACGAGCTAGTACTAGAGCACAGACTAGAGTTTTTGTTGCACTAACTGTTAAGTAATGACGGATTGAGCTGATCTGACGAATGGCAGTGTAGGCAGAGCGACAGATGTGATTGATAAAGTTGTTAATAGACATGTTGTCAGAAATAATGTAGCCAAGATTCCTAGTCGATGTTGTGAACAGAATATCCGAACTGGCTACCTGAATTGACTTCGGAAGAGACAAACTACTGCGTGATTTATTGTTGCAAAATAGAAGTGCTTCAGTCTTGTCATCATTCAGCTTGAGTTTGCTGAACGTCATCCAAGACTTTACCTCATCAATGCAATCTTGCATCAATTGGACAGCGGAGTCCAAATTAGAGGGATCAGTGTGAGTATATAGCTGAGTATCATCTGCAAATGATTGGCTTTTAACTGAATGCTTTTCGAGCAGTAGAAGTAGTGGTCTTGTATACAGCACAAAAAGTACCGGACCCAAAACAGAGCCCTGAGGCACACCATAAAGCAAGTCAGCTTTGTGAGAGATACAGCCATCTACTGATACTACCTGTGATCTGTTAGATAAGTATGATTGAAACCAAGCCAGAACTGAGCCAGAAATTCCAAAATAATTTTGCAGGATTTTCAGCAGTGTTTGATGGTCGACAGTGTCAAAGGCTGCACTAAGATCTAAGAGGACCAATATAGAAATTTTCCCACTGTCCAGTGCGAGTAGGAGGTCATTTGTTACCTTTAACAGGGTGGTCTCTGTGCTGTGAGAAGGTCTGTAGGCCGACTGATTGGGACTTAGAAGAGTGTGGTCATTTAGATAAGCAAAAAGTTGTTTTAAGACTAGTTTTTCAATGACTTTCGACAAAAATGAAATATTAGACACAGGTCTATATATAAAAATGTCTCAGAAGTAGAGAATTACATTCTTCATATGTATATTTCTGACGAACTGAAAGTTGCATTCCAAAGAGTAAGCACAAAATTTACCGTATATACTCGTTCGCAAGCCAACCATTTTTGGACAAAATCTAGGGGGAAAAGTTGGGGGTCGGCTTATGAGCGGGTCATTAACGTATTTCTGCATGGATATTGAATACCGATGTTGTTATTGTAGATCATCAAGGTCCTTTTCTACATTCTACAAGATTTGACTGCTCTATCAGAAGCTATAATATATTATTAAACATCTGCACTTACCTTATTTAATCATTTTATTTATTTTTGTGTACGTTGTTTTAACTGTTTTACAAATTTTGTTTTGAACAACGAATTTTAATGTACTCGCTTTCGTCACTGTCAAGTAAAGATTTTTTTTTAAATACCGTTAACTCTTGCCTAACAAAGAGCACAAAGACAAAGATAGGCAGTACAAAGTAAACAATCATAATGACGGATTTAGCTTGTAGTTTAAAAACATTTTTACCATTTTGTTTAATCTGTCCTATTATTTATTTATTTATTTTATTTATTTTTTTATATTTTTTTTTGGGGGGGAGGGGGGATGCTTGTGAGCGGGTTATATACTTTTAATACTTTTCGATTCCAAAAGTGTGTGTGTGTGTGTGTGTGTGTGTGTGTGTGTGTGTGTGTGTGTGTGTGTGTGTGTGTGTGTGTGTGTGTGTGTGTGTGTGTGTGTGTGTGTGTGTGTGTGAGTGTGTGTGTGTGGGGGGGTCGGCTTTTGAACGCCCGGTCTATAGAACGAGTATATAAGGTAGTTATATTATAACCAGAAGGCGAACTTATATCTTCGCATACACATGCATACTTAACATATAATTATTGGCATATTTTCGCTACGTATTAAACCTCCGAGGGCAGTACCCTCCCGCTGCAGAGCGCGGGTAAATTTCTAGTATTATATATATATATATATATATATATATATATATATATATATATATATATATATATATATAACCCCAGCTAATTCATTGACATGTATTTTTAATCATACTGCATCGTTTAATGACCTTCATAGCGCTACTTTGTTAAAAATAGGTCTTTTTGTATCAGGATAGAGTACATAGAGATATGGTCTCTGGTGCTATCTGTACAGGCAATTGTTTTGTTATTTCTCATTTCAAAAACTCATATTGGTAATATATTCATTTAGTTACTAACTTCTCCTTCATAATGTTCATCTTCGCTTTTTACCCCCCCCCCTTTCCCTCCCGCCCAGACCAAGATAATCCGATAAATTACGGCTTTTCAAAATGTTTAAACTGGATCCAACATATAGTAACTTTGTTACAAATGTAAAAGATATATTCAATATATTGTAACTTTTTTACAATTTTTTTAAACTTGATCCAATATGTTGTAACTTTGTGACAATTTTATAAAATAAAATCCAATATTGTAGCTTTGTTACAATTTGCAAAATGAATCCAATACATCGTATATTTGTTACAATTTTTTACAAACATGAACACTGAGAACCTACCTTCAAGGCTCGGCAGTGTGGAGTTGTCCTCGTATTCTGTTTCATTTTGTTGTACGACTGGTAGATCCCAACATTGTATAACGCCACCAGCTGGATCCAAACAAACACTTTTAGTTAAAATAAAACATAACTTCGCCGCTGATAACGGGGTAACAGCTAGTTTGAACACAATCAAAGTTTATTTTGTTTGTTTATTATTGGCCAGGGTTTTATCAACTTGGGGTAGGGGTGGCCAGCGCCTCGCGCCTCATTTTGGGGGGGGGTGATATTTAGTGATATGACGAATAGAAGTGATAAAAATAAGATTAGAAATGTGATTTTAAATATGATTATAAATTAGGTCTAATCCTCCCTTTACTCACCTCTGTTAGCGAGGACCAAGACCGCCAAAAAGATGAGATGCCCGGCTGGACGGCTTGATAACAACATCATGGAACTGATGCCTGGACTGGAATACACTCTTCCGATCACCTGTAGCAAAGATTAGATGCTCACAAGGTAAAACACGGAACAAAACCGAAGATTGAATTGTAAGAGTGAGTTTATTGGCAATCTCACATAGATGTGCACACACGCACGAATACACATGCGCGCCAAAGCTATTGAAACACACTTTATATAAGTCACAATAAGTAGTACACCCCCACCCCCCCCCCACACTTTTTATGTGATCCCCCTCTCGAGTGCAATAAATAAATAAATAATTATTATGATTTCAGTTTACGAAAATAATATCTCTAAATTTTTCACAATGATTTAAATATGTAGTTTCCTTTCAAACCTCATCAAAACTATTTTTAACTCAATTTCCTTGGGAATTGCGTTTATATATTTGAAATGTCTGGCCAGTCTTTTCGAGCTTTGAACAACAACTCCTCCTGAACCATACCAGATAGAGGGTTCGGGTCTTTTGCAAATTGTTAAGGAAATCCTAAAAATGTGCATGGGCCAAAAAAATTCCGAAAAGGTTTATTGGATTTCCTGAAAAATTCGAAAAACCCGAAAGGATATCACTAGATTGTCAATTTCTCGCCAATCATAACATCTAACCGGTTGAAACAAACTCCAAATAATAACTAATAATATTTAGAACAATGTTGGAGAAGGAATTTTTGAAAAATCTCTTTTCGTTCGACTCCCGTAATTTTAGCAGCAATTTGTAAATAGCATTTGTTTTGTTTAGTTTCATAATTATTGATTTAAATGCTTTTAATGTCATCTAGAACAGTGTTTCACAAACTTTTTAGTACGGCGGACCGGCATGAATTTTTTCCATTGCACCAGGGACCGGTGCACTATTCTCCCTGTACCTACGTGGTAGTGAAAATAGCTCCTACGTGTCCTACAGCCCTTAATTAAAATAAAATTTAATACATTTGTATTCTCAATAAGTTTAAATAAACGATCACTTAAATTATAATGAGCCGACTCCTAGTTTGCAAGTTTATAAAGTCGAGCCTCAAGTGAGACTAATGCTACACGCAATGGAATACGAGTATTCATACTTTCCAGCACGTTGTCTTTACAATGCTAATTGTTGAACAACCAGTCTCAATAGAAAAGATGAAAGAAATGGAACAAAAATTCCTTCAAAATTTACTGACAAATCAACCTTCGATGCAATGAATGGATTGCGTATCCACCCAGTATCTTACCGAAGGAAACTAGAATTCGAAACTATCGATGAATTTTCTCAAATACTCAAGACTTAATGATGACTTTTTGTAGAAATGGAGCATCAAACTCTGCTTATGCATTATAGATAAGTGTTGCCAAATTGTGAAACATATACAAAAAATCTGCTGATACTCGACTCTTCCATGCTTCTAGCTTTCTTTTCTGCCATGGTAAAGCATGAAGCCACCCTTCCTTGCATCGAGATAATTGAGCTTATTTAAAATGGCAAAGATATTAGCCACTTAAGCCAACTTGATTGTCCAATTCACATTTCGAAATAGTTGAGACCAATCCGGTATTTTCTACTGAAGAAATTGGTCGAGTTCTCTTCGCAATTCAAAAATTCTTGACAGTATTTTTCTCCAAGATAACCATTGCACATAGGCATACAGTAAAAAGATGTTCGTTTTGACATTTGCTTGGTGGCTAAACGTTCACGCTGAACAAAAGAGTGCAGAGTACTTAGCCAATTTCAGATGTTATATTTGCTGCGCTTCAATATATCAAGCCATAATGTCGATGCGTGGAACTATTGTGCCATCTGAGAGTGTCTTGGTCACTTTTTTCAGTTTGACGGTAACATTTCCAAACACACATCCTTAATGCACCCTATTACGAACGCTTTACCGGTGGCATGTTTTTTTTTGCCCAGGCATTTCGCAGCTTTACGAAGCGCGCAATGCACAAGTATTTATGTTTGTTGAATCAAAGATAAGATTCTGACATTTTTTTAATCAGCTCCCCTTCTTTCGAAGAACTCTTTGGGGTTTGAACTTATGCCTAGTAGTTAAATGCCTCTGGAGTTTGAGCACTTCATTGCATTCGATAGAATATCGCCACAAATATCACAATGAGGTCTTGGGGTATGAGAGTCATCCACACTCACAAAACCGAATAGAATAAATGAAAAGTCATATTTTAGAGTGAAGCTAGTAAGAATTCGTTTCACCGAAAACACGTTGTTTTCATTTATTATGTCTCCATTACCTTATTGTGAAGAAGATTTTGAATTTGTTTGATGCTCAGCATTCTTATTTCATCTCTTTATAAACACATGCATTGGTCCTTTATTTTCCATCTATAAATTGGCTATACTAAATCTTTTCAGTATCACATATCAACTCAATTCTCTCTGTTTTTATTTTGGAAGTTTTGAACGAAAATATAAAATTTCATCATTTAAGTTTTACATTTTACAATATTTACAAGTGCAAATCTATTGTTTGAGCTTGGGGTGGGGCAGAACTATAATTCTGAGCCATCAATGTTCGTTTCCTACTTTTTTGGAGAAGATTGAAGTGATCTAATCCCCAATATGTGGGGCATCTCCTTCACCCCCCCCCCTTAATTTTTTATTATGACTACGTATTGAAATAAATGTTGACTTATTTTATTAAAATTAAAACAATTATTTTAAACGAGCAACCAAGCCCGTCCAAGGACGATCAGCCACCTTTCGGTTGCATTTTGTAACTCCCCTCCAACAACCGTCTCGACCGGGATTACATGTGCATCGCGTCAAAAATACTATTCATTATAGTTAAAATAAATAAGTCGTAAAAACAGAGCTTTTTGCTATAAATCCTAACGCGCATAACTCAAAATAAAGTCTTGGAAGAAATACTGCACCAAAAATAACTCATTTTGAACGTCCGCGTAAATGGCGTAAACGTGTTCAATATGATTGGCTGTAGGAGTCATATGTGTTTGAGTGACCAATTGCTATAGATGACCGAACAGAACGGACAGAAAGGACAGAAACTTGTCTTTTATAATATAGGATTAGTTGTTTCATCTTATGTGCTACTGTAGAAAAGCTAACATATTTTATGGGGTCATTTTGTAAAAATGTTTGCAAATGGAGGATTTTAATTAGATTTTGCTTCCCTTTCCTATACCTTCTGCGGACCGGTGGCTGATGGCTACCGACACCGGTCCGCAGACCACCACTTTGAGAAGCACTGAAATAGTATGATAGTTAATGGGGTTTTCCCGCTTTGTGAATGCTATTGATAGACAGTTGCGTGGTGCGCATTATATTGACACATTTTTAGTGTGACTCTAGAATGATTTTCCTTGAATAAAAAAAATTGGAAATTCTTAGTTGGAAATTGCGTTTAAATACTCATGCGGGTTTTTATTACTAGTTTTAAATTGTATTATGTTTTTTAAACTGATAGTATGTTGTTCTTTTTTTTTAAATGTATCTTTTCAGATGTGCAATCTTCTTCTGTATAGAAGAAGCACCTGTAACAGATAAAATAAGATAAGCTGAACATCTTTAATGACTTACCTGTGAATCTTTCAAGGATACTCGCCCCTATTACCCCCTCACCCTAACGACCCGCTCACACCGCCACTCTATCCGACCCTATAACAAAACCAGTGCCTCCGAGAACCGCTGGGAGCCTGCTCTTGTAACATATATTTATATCGTTGCCGGGGTTCTTAAGTTTTATTCACGTTAGTTCTCGAGGCCCAACCAGCCAACCAAATTCCTTACCGTCTCACCCTTACCGTCCGCCCCAATCTGTGCAGCAACATATACCTTACTCCATGTGCTTCCCACTTACCAGGTACCCTATTTATAGAACTCAATGTTTTATAAGATATTCATGTTGCCTGTCCGTAGTCCAAGCGAAAAATACCGAAGATTTCGTGCTGATTAGTGATCCAGATAAAATCAGAACATGAGAATATTGTGTACGTGAGAAAATGAAATGCATGGAACTTGGTTAGGCACTAGTATATCAAATCACTGGAACCCGTATGCATGACGATGGTAATTTATTGTGCATCGCTTTTTTGTCAGAAACGATCATCGATCTTTAATTTTCAAAACAACTTTGTAAAATTTAAACAAGTCTTTAGATGTTTCTTTGAAACGTCATTCTAAAGGAAGAAAGACGGCAGTGTGTCTTTCTTTTTCTAACAAAGCAACAGTATGACTGTTACTTCGTTTCACCCAAATTCTTGTCAAACGTCGATGGCTAGTGCTTGTTGTCCACCAATTTAAAAAATTTTAATGAAATATGTAGGGAAGCAGACATTGCGAGGATTAATGTAGAGGTTAAACACAATAAGCTTCCTCAAAACAGTTTTTTTTTATGGAATGTTCCCAAAGTGTCTTTAAAAAAGTTGTTAAATTTATAAATATTGCATTCTTTTCATCAGAGTGTTAAAGTGATTCTTAAACCTTAGAAGTCCTCATTAACCAATTTGCTAAAATATATGTTTTGTGCAATATGTATTTGGGTGAACAATATCATCACTTGGTATCATCACAAGTGAACAACATTGTAATTTTTCTTACAAACCAGTTTTGAAATGACTAAATGAACAGCGGAGCAGTGAGTGTTCCAAAGCTTCCAAAGTCTCAATAATGAAAACGTGCCTCAGAATTGATTACAGTAATTTTACACTTTTAACGGGACCCTGCACTGAACGAGTTTGCACAATCGTTGGAGACATCAAATAAATTCTAATTGTGACACTGAGTCGATGCGCCAATTAAATAAGGTAATATAAATCCTTTGAATTGACGAAATAATGATAGCATTGCATTAACTTCTTAATATTATAAAAGCCTTTTTGTCATATAACAATCAGAAATGTTCCTCCAGTCGTTGCGTAGACAAAGTTTTCACTCCTGCAAGTTTAAGCCTAGATGCTACGTTCGTTGCGTAATGACTATCAGAGCGGACTGACTGCAAGTCCTTGCAAGTGAACCGGGGTCCCTTCAGAGATAGACATTGGGGAAGGACGCTGAGTTGAGGGGTGGGGGTTGACATTTATAGAACACTAGAAATGACATTGATCTTTACAGACAGTTTCCCCCCATTGTTGATGGGTGTCAAGCCAAAATCTCCTTGTTGTGTACTTAGTGTTGGGGTAATTTAAGGGCGTGCAAGTCAAAGCGTTACTTGGAGTGGGAGGGTGAGGCTGAGTTGGGGGCGCGGAT
This sequence comes from Ampullaceana balthica, assembly GCA_944989445.1. NCBI lineage: Eukaryota > Metazoa > Mollusca > Gastropoda > Lymnaeidae > Ampullaceana > Ampullaceana balthica. The sequence goes on from CALYLW010000018.1 coordinate 2,504,506, forward strand.
ATTGCTTGGAGGAGGAAATTTTCAAGGGGGAAAAAAAAGGGGGGGGGGCTAAATTAAAAAGATAAGGCAGTAGAGCAGAAAAACTCAGTGCATGAAATCTAAAGTATGACGTAAGGGTCACGTGACTTTTAAAGCCAAGGTTCGTTAAATGTTACGTGGAAAATGGTAGAACTTAAAGGATAATGAAAAAGTCTTCCAATTTTTTTTTAAAAACTTGAAAAAAATGATGATTTATTCATATCAAACCTGAGTCTCATGATCCGGTCGCCTGCCTGTGTGGAATGGGGAATCATAGTTTTATGCATTATGGGCCTCTTTAATAGCATTTGACAAAGTTCACCACCTTAGTTTACTTAAGAAACTTAACTACTATGGAATCTCAGGTCCCTAACATCAGCGGATCCAAGACGTCCTTTTGGGTAGGGGGCAAACTGTAATAATTAATGGATCTAAATCTTCACCAATAAAGGTTAACTCAGGAGTTCTGTGGTGTACTGAATGGTTTCAGTATTTGTTCGTTAATTATGGTCATGGTCAAACATGGAAGAAAATTAGAATACAATCATAAGCAAGTCGTTGAAGTTCACATTGAACGCCATATTTATTATTTACTTTGCTGCCGGAAGTGACCACGTTATTTTACATAGTTATTTAAGGTGTTCACATTCCGTAATACTCAATATACTACAAGTTCCACAAGGAAATTTGCTAGGTCCCTTACTCTTTTTAATTATTATAAATGATTTACTCAACAACATCTCAAGATGAACAAAAGATATGTTAATTGCTGATTATTGTATAATCTATAGAACAATAAAATCAGAACAAGATAGCAAAATTTTACAAAAAGATACATGAATTGATAAAATGGGAAACTAACTGGAGCATGTCTTTCCACCCACAAAAGTGTCAACTGTTAAGAGTAACAAAGAAAAAGAAACAAATAAATTCAAAATATTACATTCATGGAAAAGAACTGACCCAAACTAAAGATGCAAAATACTTAGGAGTCATAATAAATGAGAAACTATCATGGAATCCGCATGTCAATGAAGTTATTAAAAAATCAAACAAAAACTTAGGCTTATTAAAAAGAAACTTTTACAAATGTAATAGAGATATAAAACTACAATCCTACCTCACTTTGGTGATACCTGTATTAGAATATGCATCTTCTGTATGGGACCCATCCACCAAGGAAAACATTGATAAACTAAAACAAATTTTAAAAAAAGAGCTGCCAGATTCATTACTGGAGATTTTACTGGAGAATATTAAAAACTGACAAGAATAACACCATTAGTTAAATCATTAAACCTTGAAACACTAGAGGATAGAAAAACCAAGAGCAAAGTAGTAATCATACATAAAGCAATTAATTCTAATTTAGAAATACAACACAAAGATAACTTAATACAACCCTCAGATAGACATAAGAATAAAAAAACACCTTTCTTATTCCGTATGCAAGAACAAACACATAAAAATTTTCGTTCTTCCCGTCCGGAATCTGGGCGTGAGATGGGTTGCCTGAAGAAACCAGGAAAACCAAAACTTTAACAGCATTTAAATCTCTAAACACAAACCATAGATAAGCATAGGACGAAAGTATCTTCTGTATAGAAGGAGCGTCTGTAAACAGATAAGATAAGAGGAGATAAGTGGCTGAAGTTCTCATAATTGAGAATGGCTTGAGCTGAGGTCATACATGTCATGTTAAACAAAGATTTATGGAAGGTCAGAGTCGTGCAAAAGATGGTGAATGAAGGGAGGGGTGAATGATACAGCATTATCTGGTGCCCAATACTAGACGGCTCGAAAAAGCATCGTTAATCTATGTTACTATATTAGAGAATATATTGTCCATAATTTCTTCGTCCAACAAGGAGGTAGCGCCATGAGGTCAAGGTAAGCGTGAAGCTTAAACTTTGCAAAGAGACAGTGGCGTAACAACGGGTTGGCATCGGGTCAGTTGCCAAGGGCGGCAACTGAAAAGGGCGCCACTAAATCTCTAATTTTTAAATTTGTATTTTAATAAATACAGTCGGACCTCTCTAAGTCGAACTCAAAAGGACCCGAAAAACAAATTCGACTTACGGAGTTTTTGAGTTAGGGAAAATTGCGTAATAGGCGCCGATTAATCAAGGACAAAGTAGATATTGACAGGTGGGGTGAACAGCCATTACGGCTAGTAGGCTTGACAGGAAAGAGAGGCGGTGTCTATGTATCATATGAAAGGATGTCAACTTGCTTTGACATGCTGAAACAAGCCCTTGAGAGGAGACACCTTCCCTCCCCTCCACCACTTTACTCCCTCCACAGTGGGGTGGGGGATTAAGATTTTTCTTTTTAAAAAGAGTCACAGCATGCAGCAAAGGAAAGCGAATTAGCTACCACTTACCACTCTCTTTTCTTGTCTTTTTCATTTTTTTTACTTGCAAGGGTCGGTTAATCCCTCGTGGAATGCATTAAGATAAGATTTTCCGTCCATTTACGTGGTTCTTCGGAACACGTGTTCTGAAATTTCACTCCAGAATAATAGCCCAAAACGCCTTGGAAAATTCGACTAAAAGACGTTGAAAGCCAAACATCTTGGAGTTAAGAAGATCTAAAATACATTAGTCTCATGGAATTGGCCGGGACCTAACAATTAATTTGATATAGGGAGGTTTTCGACTTAGGGAAATAGCGAGGTCCGACTGTATTTCACTTTTATCCTCGATAACAAAAAAAAGTGAATAATTAATTATATTTAAATATATTTCATTTAAACCATTATAATATTTTTATTATGTTTCTGGCCTTAGCGGGGCTTTTTATCACACAAATGTCAATATGATTTTACAGTCTTTCTTTTAAAAAGAAAAATCTTACTATCCTAATCCCACTGTCGAAGGACTAAAGTTGGGGAGAGGAGGGAAGGTGTCTCCTCTCACGGACTTGTGTCAGTATGTCAAAGAAAGTTGGCTCCTTTCATATGAAACATCACCGCCTCCTTCTAGTCGCTATGGCTTTTTTTCTCACCTCCCCCCCCCACTTGCTCAATATCAATATTGTCCTTGATTAATCTGTGCCTATTACGCCCGTTTCCCTAACTCGAAAACTACCTTAGTCGAATCCCCCCCCCTTTTTGAGTAACTTCAGTTGAACTTAGAAAGGCCTGACTGTATTAGCAACACGCCAATACGCCAGCTAACGGAAGTGATGAGCTGTAGTCGGTGGAGTGTTATTTAAATTTACTTTTAATTGTGAGTTTCTATCGTTATGTATGAGATAATGAGTATGACACTTTGACACTATTGTTTTTATTTATAATACATGTCACTTCAAGTTTTGCTGTATTCTTTATTAACGTAACAATATCCCGTTTTATCCACCAATTTATTTGGTATTATTTAGTAAATAATAAACTTTAAATTAGAATGGTTCCTGTCTTATGTATTTTTTATATTCACGTTGTATGACCGTCACTGTCAGACTACGTAATTATTGTGATAAATACAATAAGAGAATTTCAATAATATTTTCTAACAATTGAAAAAATTGCAAAGCTGAAATTTGTCAATTTATCAAGGGCGCCGAAAATAAATTAGCCAAGGGCGCCAAAAACCTAGTTACGCCTCTCTGCATAGAGATACACAGAAATAAAATAAAATACTGTTTGACCCTTTCCTTAAGCTTGCTTCACACATTAATGAATCGGAGGTAGTGTGGATGTACCCTTTGGTCTCATAATGTCTGTAAAAATCGACATCGTACTTATTTTCTGATACGTCCTAAGATACACATTTTCGGGCATTGGTGGTTGTTTACATTAGCTTCCAGATGTATTTCATGCTCTGAGTTTTCCTCTTGCTCGCCATTTCTTTTGCATTTAACTATTCCCATTAAAAAAAAATTGCATTCTATTTTAGGATCCGTCTGGTGATTTTAAGAGGGGACCAACTAGGAGAGTACCCTATTTCTTTACTCTTCGTATTTTCTTTCTAGCACCTTCAACATAAGGCTCTGAGTACGTTCTTCCCATACACCCGGTGCACAGCTTTTGTTTAGTAAATACTTCAAAGATCTACACAGGTTTCTTTTTGTAATTTTTTTATGCAATGTTTTTGTACGAGAATATCTCTGGGGTATTGTTACATACATCTTAAAGCTTCGTCACACGTAATTATAGTAGAAGTTAGATTTTATGTTAATCTGTTTTTGTCTTTCAGTATCTGATTCTGTTTTCTCAGGGTATGGTGTTATCTTATCTGTTACAGACGCTCCTTCTATACAGAAGATTATTGCGTCCTACGCTTATCTATGGTTTGTGTTTAGTCCTGCATTTTCATTAGAGATTTAAATGTTGATAAAGTGTTGGTTTTCCTGGTTTCTTCAGGCAACCCAATTCCACGCCAGAATTCCGGACGGGAAGAACGAAAATTTGTATGTGTTTGTTCTTGCATACGGAATAAGAAATGTGTTTTTATCCTTCTGTCTATCTGAGGTTTGTATTAAGTTTCTTTGTGTTGTATTTCTAAATTACAATTAATTGCTTTATGTATGATTACTACCTTACTCTTGTTTCTTCTATCATCTAGTGTTTCAAGGTTTAATGATTTAACTAATGGTGTTATTCTTGTCAGTTTTGAATATTCTCCAGTAATGAATCTGGCAGATTTTTTTTTGAGTTTGTTCTAGTTTATCAATGTTTTCTTTGGTGGATGGGTTCCATACAAAAGATGCATAGTCTAATACAGGTCTCACCAAATTGAGGTAGCCTTTTCGTTTTAAATCTCTACTAGAAATATACCCGCACTTTGTAGCGGGAGTGTGCTGACCCTTTTTACCACGTTTTTATTAACTTGCTTTCGTTCCTGTTTGTCTGTCCACAATTTTTCAAATCTGCCAACGTAAAATTAATCCACTTCTGATAGACCTAGAGATCTCAAAATTTTACCACAGATAGATCTTGGATGAAAATGCATTGTTTCAAAAATGCAGATCGATCGAATGTACCGTTATTAAATTATTGAACTTTTAGTTTATCTATATATAAGCCTATGTATTATCTGTCTGCCCTTGTTTACATTACATTCACGTTTCGAGTTCACACCAACCCCGACCACAAAAACCATGTTGAACATCAAGGGTAGATCAGTCATTTCCAGTCTGTAAATGTTTGTCGGGCAGTGCGTATTATATTTGAACATAATCAATACTTCATAACTCACCATAGCATACACTTAGACTAAAAAGAATAAAATAAATTGAAGTAAAAAACAAGATTTTTAAAAAACCACGTTTTTATAAGCGGACTAAAAAGAAGAAAATAAATTTTAAAATTTAAAATAAGTACTATGATGTAATATGACTAAAAACGTGGGCGGGTGCTTTTTAGGCATTTGGCTAAAATGATTAGGGTTTACAAATGACGAATAAGAAAATGAGTGAATTGAATTAGTAAAGCCTGAGAAGCGCCCACCCCACGTTTTTAGTCATATTAAATCATAGTACTTATTTTAAATTTAAAAAATTTTTAAATTTATTTTCTTCTTTTTAGTCCGCTTATAAAAACGTGGTTTTTAAAAATCTTTTTTTCTACTTCTATTTTTCCCAGTAGTAGTTGCTGGTTATTACAATTTTTATTTGCCAAGTTATATTTAAGATTCATCTATTAGTTAAAACCTTACGGGAAACAGAGATATTCCATTTTAAGGAGAAGAAATTAAATATAAGTAAATATATTTAAGAAAGAGAGAGAGATAGAGAGAGAGAGAGAGAGAGAGAGAGAGAGAGAGAGAGAGAGAGAGAGAGAGAGAGAGAGAGGAGAGAGAGAGAGAGAGAGAGAGAGAGAGAGAGAGAGAGAGAGAGAGAGAGAGAGAGAGAGAGAGAGAGAGAGAGAGAAGAAAAACAGTCACAATAATTTAATATTTACCATTTTACCGCGTGAGTTGTTTTCACTTAATGCAGTGCCTTTTAACATTACCTTACTATTTAAAAGATATGATTGATTAAATAATGAATCTTGACGACCATAATAACTAAATTTACTATTTCATTCCAACTTTACTAAATAAACAATACTGATAGGTTTTCCGAAAGAGCTCTACCACCCTCGTCAATCAAAAATTGTATAGATAATTACGTCACTGCATAGTTACACAATTGTAAGTAATACAATATTTGTAACCGCGTCTTTGAGATAAAGAACATGTGGCAATATATCTTAAAAAGGCAAAGGCTACATAACTCATAGCGCCAATAAACAAAATTATAAATGTACTTTTTAAATACTTTTTTTTAAAAAACCGTCACGTTAAAATGATATCAAGAAAATGTGCACACCATATTTAGACAATAAAAGATAATAGAAAGCTGGCCGCATAAAATAAAGTCTTGTTATAAAGTAAATGTATTGGACCAAAATAACTCTTCCTTTTGACGTATTCATAGTTGTTTTAACAGGGAAATGATATTTTAAAAATTTTATGTCTCTAAATTTTACGATTTATATTTACAGTTTTTATGAAATTTGTATAATTTCAAAAAGGAATCATTTTTTTTTGTTCCCTATTTCTGATAAGGCATCATATTTTGTAAATTATATTCAATACACACACACCACATTTTGTTTCTGAAAACATATATATATATATATATATATATATATATATATATATATATATATATATATATATATATATATATATATATATCCACATTAAAAAAAAAGATTTAACTGACTATTAATAAGCATAACTGAAAATGATTCAAAAGCAACTTTGGAAATGGCCTATGTTATTCCGATTACAAAGGAATGAACCTAGCATGTTCTATTCGCAATTCATATTAATTAAGCGTTTTCAGAATCACATTATTAAATTTAGTCAACTTCTGATAATACGTTCAGTAGCGAAAGTTTATAATGTATAGTGTATATATATATATATATATATATATATATATATATATATATATATATATATATATATATATATATATATATATATATATATATATATATATGTATAGCTTATGTAAACTTTTTTAAAGTGTACATTTATTTGACATAGGCACCACTTTCCACATAAAATAAACTCGCTACATCTATGGTTTTTAATTAAATGTCGAGTTATGAAATATATTTTTTTTAAATCTCAATTTCATTCACACATGTAAAATATTAATTCAATGCATCGTGGAAAAATTAAAATAAAATAATTTAAACGCATATCTAATATATAAAGCTCAGTTGATTTTGTGTATGTTTGTTTGTTTGTATCCGTTAAAAAAAAGGCAACTGCTTTGTTGACATTTTTCCAAAAGATCTCTACCACTGTCGTCACTAAAAAAGCTTCTTACATATTTACGACACTGCATCGTAACACAATTTAATTAATACAATATTTGCATCAGCGTCTATGAGATAAAGATAATATGGCACTACTCCCCTCAAAGGCAAAATCTACTTAACCTATAGCGCCAATGAATTAAATTATAAATGTTATATATGAAATTTACTTTCTAAAATACTTGAAAGAAACTAAAGCAGTCGTATTAAAAAGAATTCAAGAAAATGTGCGCACCGTATTTAGACAATAATAATAAATGGTTATAGAAATATTATGACTTAATATAACGTCTGCTCATAACAACTGGACCAAAAATAACTCTACTTTTGTAATATATTTATAGTTGTTCTAACATGGAAATAATATTTGAATTTTTATATATTTGTGTCTACATTTACGATAAAAATTTACTGCTTTATGCAATTGGTATAATATCATAAAGGAATGCAACTCTTTTTTGAGTCACTTTCATGGTCCAACAACAGATTTTAATTCTAAAAAATAAAGAAATTATATTCCACATTTTAAAAAAACAAAACAAATCAAATGTCTGTTACAAAACGAATGTGAAACAATAAAGATAACTTATTTTAAAAATGGCCTATGTTAATCCAACTACAAAGGAATGAACATAAAAAATTCACTTCGCAAAACAAAATAATTAAGCGTTTTCAGGATCACTTTATTTAGTTTAATCTGACATGTTAATAGGTCCGGTAGCCTAAGTTTAAATTGTATAAGTGTATAGCTTATGTAAAAGACAATAGCATATGTTAAAGACAAACAAAATATAAATGTTATATTAATAGGACACAGCTAAATTTAAGATGCGTACACGAAAATGTGCGAACAATAATCAGGCCATAAAAGATTTTAGAACGCGCACCGCTAAAAATGAAGCCTTGAAAAAAATACTGACACAATTATTACATAAATAGGTTTTTATTTTTAATGTCCAGTTATGAAACAGAAAATTATTAAAACAAAATCGCAATTAAATTTAAACGTGTAAACAATTAAACCAAATGCATCGTGTAGCTGTTGTAATTAAATATGTTGACGTGTATATAATATATAGAAAGTAACAGTAAAGAAAATGACACTTCTTTGTACTGCACAGCTCAAATTAAGAAAAGTACACGAAAATGTGCGCACCGTAAATAAACTATATTTGGAATGCGCACCGCTGAAAATAAAGTATTGGGGAAAAAAACTTCACCAAAAATAACTCGCTTTGAACGGAATTTGAACGTCCGTGTAAAGTTGTTCAATATAGAAATGAGGTTAAATTTTTCATTCTTTGTCTCTGCATTTTGTGATTATTTAATTTACGGCATTCGGACACAAGAGACAATTACAAAAACTAACTTAAAACCATCTCCGGGGTAAAAGGAACCGTCCTGCCAAATTGGTCACCGTCTGTCATTTGGTTTTTCCGTGGCTGTGTAACAGATAGTCGAAAAGTGAAACATACACACATACAAAGATACAAACTGTGTAAACACTAACTGAGCTTTATATATTAGATTACATTTGCAAAAGTTTCTTTTTATAAAGCCAAGGTTTTGTTTGATTTTTTAATAACTTCATTGACATGGGGATTCCATGATAGTTTCTCATTTATTATGACTCCTAAGTATTTTGCATCTTTAGTTTGGGTCAGTTCTTTTCCATGAATGAAATATTTTGAATTTATTTGTTTCTTTTTCTTTGTTACTCTTAACAGTTGACACTTATCTGGGTGGAAAGACATACTCCAGTTAGTTTCCCATTTTATCAATTCATGTAAGTCTTTTTGTAAAATTTTGCAATCTTGTTCTGATTTTATTGTTCTCCGGATTATACAATCATCATCAAATAACCTAACTTTTGTTCCTGTTGAGATGTTGTTGGGTAAATCATTTATATAAATTAAAAAGAGTAAGGGACCTAGCAAAGTTCCTTGTGGAACTCCTTAGTTGACCTTTATTAGTGCAGATTTAGATCCATTAATTATTACATTTTGCTCCCTACCCAAAAGGAAGTCTTGGATCCACTGATGTAAGGGACCTGAGATTCCAAATTAAACTAAGGTGGTGAACTTTGTCAAATGCTTTTGAGAAGTCTAGTAATATTTTGTCTATTTAATCATTATTGTATAATCCTTTTGATAGTTCAACTATTAAACCTATTAATTGTGTTTCACATGATCTGTTTTTTCTAAAAGCCGTGTTGATGTGGGCATAGGGCTAGTTAGTTAAGCCTTTCAAATCTAGTAGGTTATGGGATGCAACATAGGATCATCTTTCTGCTAAATCGTCTGCTACCGAAAGAGCTATCACTTGACACATAATTTATCTGATGTTATACATACAATGAAGATTTGACATCGCTTTCTAGAATTTTATGATGGAGAATGTAGACGGAGAAATCGAGAGGATCTATTATGTACTGTCAACCAAGGCATTGTATATGTAGTTTTAAAAAGTTATCTTGTTTATCTATTTTAACTGTCGAAACGGGGTGGCCTCTACGTGGTTCGACAGACGAGTAGGGCTGCGGAGCTGACCGCAACCTGAAACCGACAATTCCTGGCAGGCAATCCCGAAGTCCGATATGTTAGTAGTTAGGTGCTAGTCACATATGATTACAGTCGATGTACGGATCTTAGGCAGAGGATCAGATGCAATGCCGATAATGAAAACCAAAGTACTCGTTTAGGGTCGGGTTATTCCGAAGCGACCGTTTCGTCCCCCTCAGTTTGCTAGCAATGCCATTGAGCGGTGCCGGTTTAGGGCCAGGAGCGCCAGTACGGGTTAGCAAAAGGTACCGCGAAGAACGTAACAGACGCCAGCTCTGAGGAAACCTTCTGGTGGGGGTTACGCCCTAGGTAGGTCATTGATGGTCCCCCGCATTGTGGAAATCCTAACCATAGAGACTCGTGTGCTTTACTGGGGTGGCGCCGAAGTGATAGCGAGTCGAAGTAGGGTAAATTCCACCCCTCCTTTTGAGGTCCATTCAGTGGGAGGCATTTTCGACTTTATGTCTTGGATGCCCAGGCGGCCGCTTCAGAAGCACCCTCCAGGGGGGGGGGTCTCTCAGCTGTTAGGTCCGTTAGGGGATGAGAGAGCTGAGGGGGTTTCCAGGAAGACCCATGAAGAGCACTAAGCTAGGGGCTGCTAATTTTTTTCCACATGTAGGATCTATTTTAACTGTGACTTTATTCTTTATTCAAAACAGTGTATTTTTTAAATTATAAATATCACCTTGTGTATTCATTTTAATTGTGACCTTCGAAATTGATCATCTATCAGGGACATCGATTCTTATTTTAAATGGAACTAGAACCTTCTATTATTTTCCTCCCAACAAATCCATTAATAACTCAAGGTACAATGTGTCGATTTGTTTTATTTTTATATCTTCTTTGTTATATAAAAACAATGAAAAACATTAACAACAACTACAAACAAACAAACACACAAACCAATTTTATTCACTTTAAAACTGTATAGCTTATGCTGTGTCTGCGTGCAAGTTATATTTACTAGTCTTATAATAGCTTGCTTTGTAAGTTTAGTCGGACGGACTATTTTTAAAATCCCAATTTTGAACCCCTTCCCGTTATCCAATCATTCTGAAAATTTTTCAAACATGTTCAATTTCGGTGATAGTATTTTTGTGAATTTTACGGACTTTTCCCATGGCTAGATTTAATTAAATTAAATATTTTCGATTTACCATGCAGCAACGAAGAAGTGTACGGGGAATGGAGAAGTTCAAGGTCATCGCCAAAGACCACGTGGTGTGTATCGCCCAATCAGAGAACATTGCCAGCTCGGCAGACGAGGCTATTTTTAATATCCTAATTTTGAATAATAATGTAATTAAAAACGAATAAAGAGCAATAAACATTGAAAAATTTAATTTAAAAAATGTCAAGAATAAAAAGTAGTAAATAAAAAATATATTAAATATTTTCGATTTACGTCTGCTAGAGTTAAACCTCAGCAGTCTGCCTTAGTGACTAGCAAGGGTCCAAGTGACTGACCAACTACAAGTGTTTTACTGCACGGGGATTTCAGTCCCGTGATGAGCAGGGACATGACAGTGGGCCTGAGACACACTGCCCCTTGTCTGTGAGAGAGATTGATATGCTAAGCAGTTAATAATGTGGTAGACACAAAATGAAAACAAAACAAATACCTGAAAAGAAAACAAAGACGGAAACTGCTACACAACGGAAAAAACGGCTGGAAAAGGCAAGGCAAAAGGACAAGGAAAGACGTGAGAAGGAAACTGATGAAAACCGGAAAAAAACGGCGGGAAAAGAAAAGACAATAAAAATATATATAAAAAACTTTTTAAAAACTAGTCTTATTTTAGAAATGCACTAAAAAGTAGAAAATAAAAATTTTATAAAAATGTACTAAAAAGTAGAAAATAAATTTAAAATTTGAAATTTATAGTCAGAAGAGACCTTTAGTTCCAAATTTATGAAAATGTAAACGTTTAAAATGAGATAGGAACGTTAAATCATAGGTGAAATCGATTATCTCGTTTTTCGCCATGACTATAAGACTAGTTCTCCTTTCCCTCTAGTTCTCTCTCCATCCCACCTCTTGTCTACCCACCATGCACACAAATAGGCCCAGAGAGTAATAGATGATTCACATAAAGTAGCAGAGATCAGAGAATTGTTGTTTAAGCAGTTTTATTATATTTATAGTTTAATGGTATATGACATAAAATAGAGGCGTACATTTGAAAGAAGTGTTTACATTAATGAATTTAGAGTAAGTTATGATGACTTAGCTTCAGCAATGTTACAGAAATATACACATTTTAGAGCTAAACAGTTAAACGCACAAATCTCCATAACTAAAAAATTATTCATTTCAATTCATATTACTACCTTCGGAGTGTGGTCAGTGTATCAAGGGGAACAGATGAGGACATCGAACGAAGAATAAATTGGCGCGACAGGCTTTTGTCAATCTGAAATAGGGCTGGAGATCTACATTCATCTCTGTCAAAACAAAAGAAATGATCTTTAATACCAACGTTAAAATGATCCTACTTTATGGATCCGAAAAATGGTGAACGACTGAGACAACCAAAAATAGACTCCAGACCTTTGTTAACAGATGCCTCAGAAATATTCTGAAAATAAAATGGTTCCACTCGGTCGAAAACTCCAAGCTGTGGTAGAGGTGTGGACAAAGAACAGTAGAACAACAAATCATGGAAAGAAAGTGAAGCTGGATTGGACACACCCTTAGGAAAGATAACAGCAGGGCTAGGCAGGCCTTAGATTGGAACCCCAGGGCAAACGACAACGAGGAAGACCCAAGCGTACATGGAGACGGAGCATGTTGGACGAGGCTGGAAGGACTGGGAAGAGCTGGGAAGAATTGAAGCGACTGGCAAGGGACCGTGTAGAGTGGCGAGCTTTGACAGAGGCCCTATGTTCCACAAGGAACTCGAAGGACAAATGATGATGATCATGATGATGATGACGATGACTTAGCTTCAGTAATGTTGCAGAAATAGACACATTCTTCAGCTTAACAGTTAAACGCACATATATCCATATCTAAAAAAAATTATTCATTTCAATTCCTATTACTGTCAATACTTGAAGATCACCCTGTTCCCGAATAGAGGCCGGCTGTTTCAAACCTTTGGCCGAGGTTCGATGAACTTGAAATAACCAGCATAATGCAAGTATGCTATTTTGGAATTACTCGAAGTGGCGGAAAATGTCGAGCAAGGTCTAGTGTACATGGGCTGAGAATAACCGTAAAACTCTAATCAAAATTCAAATATGCAAGAAACAAATCATGGATAAGTGTAGGACGCAATAATCTTCCGTATTGACAGAGTGTCAGTAATATATAAGATAATGTTTCGTCTTTAGCGAACCGATGCATGCAACTTCGGGAATTGAAAATCTCAGTTCTTTCTACCTCCTGGCTACATGTGAAATAAACTACCCTTGAAAACTTGGCTATTTTACTTTGCTATCCGCCGGGTACACTTAATACACCTCCTCTTTTCGGAAATAAAATTGTGAAATATTTGACCTAAAGAATCAAATGTGTTACATTTTGAAATCAACAAAAGGAAGAAGATGAATGTCTATAGGCCAAGCACGAACGGAGAAGATGACACGTATTGAACTGTCACGCAGCAATTAAACGTAGAGTAGAAATAAAGTTCATCAGATTTTCCAATCTACGAGCTTTTCTTTATAGTTTCCAGGCGTCTCTTTTGTCGGCTCCTTTTTTTTTGTGTCTTATTTTTTTGGCCAATTATAATGTCAGTAGTTTTCTCATCTGTTCTATTTTTAACCTTCTTTACACCACATTTATCTTTCTTTATCTCGGGTTTCCTGGATTTTCTTGATGAAATGTCGACATCGCTTCGATTGCACTTCTGATCTGAAAATTGTGTTTTAATATTGTTTTAGTAAACGGGAATACTGACCCAGAAGTATGGGCGCATATGTAGCTAAACATAACAAGAACCCGTTAAAAGAAAGGTAAGAATCATCAGCGCGTACTTTTTATAAAGTTACAAAAATACTAAAAAACCAAATATTGTCGTATTACTATAAGACAGTAGATGCGCCGGCGTTATAACAAAAATTAAGAACTATTTTGTTTTTTATTTTTGTAAATGGTACTAACATTTTCAAATATTAAGCACGTAAACTTTTTTTTAAACGTATGGCTAGAAATCGATTGTAACATTGTCATTAAAAAAACGAGAAGAAAAACTTTAAAAATTTTAAGAAAACATTTTACTTCAAACTTACCGTAAAATACCGGAATTTTTAAAAACATTTCAGGTTTTGAGTTGATAATCCCTGAGAAATGAAACAATTATTATTATAATTCATAGGATATCTTCTGATGGTTATTAATTCAATAATTTTTATATCTTTTAAAAACGTTCTTGTATGATTAAATTGATAATCCATATGGCAACATAATTTAAAACTTACAATAATGTCTAATTTTTTTAAAGTAATTTTTTAACACTTTGAATATATATATTTAAAAAAGCACATGTAATTTGTAAAATTTATAATGTAAGCGCTCATGAACCCTATTGCGCTAAGCCAGACTGAACTTGAAATAAAGTAATTAAGTGAATCTTATCGATTGTGTCCCAAATTATTATTTAAAATTTGATGAAATTTAAGGAAATAAATATTTCAGCCATTAGTTTTATTCTTATTATAAAATAATTTAAAGTCAGGGCATTTTTAGGGGTGATTTTGTCTATTTATTGTCTGTTTCTTTACCTTCCACTGTTGTATTTTCCACCATCCCGATTTACATATGTTCACTGACCCCTGGTCACCTTAATTTTGTTTTAGGATCAATGCTATAATGATTTTTATTGGTTGGAAACCTCAGGTTGGTAATAGTGTATGCGCGTGTGTGTCTGTGCGCACGTGTGTATTTATTGAAAATTGAAGACACAGGGCAAATTTTAGCTTTTGACTCGCTTATGCAAGATATAATGAGTTTGCTTAAAATGAATTAACTAAGCTTTATCTTTGGCTAAGCATCTCTTCTAGGCTACACGACAGACCAATAGCATACACCAAGCAATAAACGAGTTCATTGACGACTTACATTCATAGAGTATCAAAAATCCTGATCTCGTTGAGAAGCCGCCATGCTGGACCGTGAAGTTGACCTCAAGTTTCTTACACTTGTAATACGTCTTTAGCTTACCTACGTCAGTCTCGCTAATCTTCCCTGGAGAGTGTTTTTGAAACAATTCACATTGAAAAACATGCACATATAAACCAAGAAAGTACTGGTTTCAATCATTGGGCGTTTTCATTTTATTTCAACTATAAGCATTTTGACCAATTTTATTTCAGAATTTCGATGATAAATATTGTTTAAAGTATTGATTTCAAATATATATATATATATATATATATATATATATATATATATATATATATATATATATATGTGTGTGTGTGTGTGTGTTTGTGTGTGGCAGTGTGCCCCGTATATTAGTTATAATAAGTATTTATTATGACTTGATTTAAATGTAGAACTGTGTGGAGATCAAAGACTGACCGCCACTGAGCGCGGAGCTGAGCGCGGGTCTTTAGATCCTAAGGGCGGTTAGTTGCCTTCAAAGAGTGACCGCCACGAGAGCGGAGCTGAGCGCGGGTCTTTAGATCCTAAGGGTGGTTAGTTGCCTTCAAAGAGTGACCGCCACGAGAGCGGCAGGTCTTTGATGTTACGAAGGAGCTGGGCGCGGTACGGACAAAGACGGCAACTGACCAGGGTGACCAGAAGTGTTAGAATCCTATTCGGGTGCTAACCGGCGCGGTCAGTAGATTCGGGAGTCCGTGGGACTAGAGGTGCAGAATGTGACATTCTGGCAGGAAAAGTTATCTCGCTTGAATTGGGAATTCAAGGAGGTAGCGGAGCGAGGTGACCGAAGGTGAAATGCCGCAGGGTCGCACCAGACACGCTTACGTCAAACCGTCCCATCCCCCTAATTTTAATCTAGGGAGGGCGGGGCTTTGTGAGTGATGGACTGGACACACATGGACTGTGAAGGAAATGGTTGGACATAGGTGTAGTCCGAGATGACTGACAATTAGACGGGTGGAGTCTGAAGGGTATTAAACGGGACGCACTCGAGTGGAAAAGAGGGAGGAGTGAGAGAACGGTCTAAGTGAAAGTTGTGTAGAGCCAGTGTGTTTTAGGGCGCAGCGGTTAGGGATTAGTAGCTTAATTATACTTGTACACTGTGTCATGTTAGCTTAGAGAGAAGTCAATAAACATTATATATAGCTATAGTCCTCTTCTTACCTGAATTGTGTTATTTTTGAGGCCCCTATCCTATTAACTCCTAATATATATATTGTATTGAACATTTTGTAGATAAATAGTTTAGTAAATTATGGTGGACTTCGTTCAAGCCAGAGGCGTCACTAGTAGGTTGCGGGTGGTATACTGACTGCTCTGGGTAACACCAACCCTAGTGACACCTCTGGTTCAAGCCCTGTAATTCAATAAATAGTGGAAGAAAACTAAGTATAAATATATTATTAAAACTATTGTAAGCAAAAGTGTTCAATACCAAATAACTAAATGAGTTTATAACAATTAAATTGGGAGAAAATAATTGCGATTCACTAATTTTAAAAACTAAATTATGCAGTAAGTCATAACCAAAAGCATATATTCCCTTTATAAAATTTTGACGAATGAAATTTGATTTTTAAATAATAATTCCATAAATATACGGAAGAATTGTTTTTTTAATGTATCGAGATATTTACAACACTTCAAGTTAAACAATAGTAAATTATGTATTTTTCCTGTGTTATATTTTTTTGAAAAAGGCGTTTAGTCCCAAAGTTCATTTAAGGGTCAAGGATTCTTCTGTTTGTTGATTTTAATCCTGAACTGTTTTGATTAGAGGCATTAGCGTAAAAAAGTTAGCGAATTTATTAACAAAAACAATTTTTGGACTGTACATATACTTACGTAGACTACCCGGAAAATATTAGAAAAGTTCGAAAAGGTCTCAACATTCCACTATGCCCTGAAATTTAATCGGGAAATCCCAGTTGCCATTGGACTTGCCCTCTTCTCTTGTTTTTGACATTACATCAAAATGTTAATTAATACAAATGACCCATATTGACTAATATCACCTCTTTATTTTGCATGGATTCTTTCTTTTAAAAATAGTGGATCATAAAACCAACAAAACAACTCACTAATGACGCCGTCCACTCTAAACTGTAAGGTATCACGGGGATCTAAGTCAAAGTTGACGACCTTAATCAAGAGATCCTGGCCAGTAGTTGGGGCCTCAAGTCTGTGATAGAAGGACGTCCATTGGCTCTGATGGCGAGTTCCTAGTGGCCTTCTGTAGTTCCACGGGAATCTGTCGTGACTCCTCAATATACCTTTGGAAGACTTGCTCGTGGTTTCCTTTATAATAGGAAAAATGTTGCCTGGGAGGGGGGTGTTGGTAAAATAGGCATTCGATTTAATTTTTTAGAAACAAAATAAAAATAATGCTGCCATTAAGCTGCAAATAAAAATTAGTCTTATATATTATATAGTTAATGTAATTGGCTTAGCATTTTAAAGAAGATAAAATTTGGGAAGCTTTAATTTATTTTAAATATTGTATTTTAAATTTTACCCTTTTCAACATTTTCGGAATTTTTACACTTTCCTCCTTTAGACATTTTGTTCTTTCTTTTTTTTCCTTTTCTATACCCTAGAAACAAAGTAAAAATAATCTTGACATTGTTAGTCGATCAAAGCCAAACATACAACAAGACATAATAATTCTACATACATTTTAAAAATATAATAATAATTTTTAAATAAAAATATATACTGTAACTTTCTCAAAAAAGCATTTTCTGTCAATTAGTTTGTCAATACCTTCACAGCTTTTGAAAATCTGTGACCGTCTGATATCAACTGAAATGGCTGAACAATGGTCACACTACTCACAACCAGTGATTTAAACTTACATTGGTTATTAGTCCTCTCCTCTTGGCATCTGTTCCTTTTTAACCACGTTTTTTAACCACGTTTTATTAACTCGCTTTCGTTACTGTGGATTTGTTTGTTTGTCTGTCCACAATTTTTCAAATCTGCCAACGTAAAATTCAACCACTTCTGATGGTTCTTAAAAGCTAAAAACGTTGGGCGGGCGCTTATGAGGTTTTACATATGCAGTTCACTCATTCTCTCACTTATAGATATCTTTTTTGCCTTCTTAATTATAAATCTTTAATTTTTATGCCAAACACCCGCCCCACGTTTTTAGTCATATTATACGAAGGTACTTGAATTTATTAGTTTTAAATTATTTTCTTCTCTTTAGTACACTTATAAAAACGTGGTTTTTTAAAATCTTTTTTTTTACCTCTAGTTATTTTATTCTTTTTAGTCCACTTACAAAAACGTGGTTTTTAAAAATATTTTTTACCACTTTTTATTTTATACCAAACACCCCATAAGCACCCGCCCAACGTTTTAAAAACACGGTGCTGTGATCAGGGGGTGAACTCATGGATGTCATCAAAAGCAGACGGTACAGATGCTTATATATAGATAAACTAAAAAGTTCAATAATTTAATAACGGTACATTCGATCGATCTGAAATTTTGAAACAATGCATTGTCATTCAAGATCTATCGGTGGTAAAATTTTGAGATCTCTAGGACCATCAAAAGTGGTTTAATTTTACTTGGCAGATTTGAAAAATCTTGGACAGACACACAATGCCACAGTAACGAAAGCGAGATAATAAAAACGTGGTAAAAAAAATTTCACAGAATTGTGAAGGAAAAATCTTTTTCTGGATTTATAAAAATGTCAAACTTATATGCTCAAGTACTATGATGTAATATGACTAAAAACGTGGGCGGGCGCTTTTTAGGCGTTTGGCTAAAATCTTTAGCGTTTACAAATGACGAGTTTAGAAAATGAGTGAATTTAATTAGTTAAGCCTGAGAAGCGTTTTTAGTTATATAAGTTTGAAATTTTTATCAATCCAGAAAAAGATTTTTCCTTCACAATTCTGTGAAAAAAATATATATTTTCTTCTTTTTATTCCGATAAAAAAACGTGTTTTTTTATAATCGTTTTTTTTTACTTCTATTTATTACCACGTTTTTATTAACTTGCTTTAGTGTCTGTCTGTCTGTCGGCAATTTTTCAAATTAGCCAACGTAAAATTAAACCATTTCTGGAAGTCCTAGAGAGCTCAAAATTTTACCACAGATAGATCTTGGATGACAATGCATAGTATCAAAATTTCGGATCGATCGAATGTACCGCAATTAAATTATTGCATTTATTAGTTTATCTCTATATTAGCATCTGTACCCGCCTGCTGTAGTTTAATTTCACGTGTCGAGTTCACCATGTGACCTCATCGCAACGTTGGGGGTGCGCTGATGAGGGGTTTGGTAAAATAAATAGAGGTAAAAAAAGATTTTAACAAACACGTTTTTACTAGTGGACTAAAAAGAATAAAATAAATAAAGGTAAAAAAGGATTTTTAAAAACCACGTTTTTATAAGTGGACTAAACTAAACTAAACACATATTCTGTAGGCCTGAGACTAATCTCTTAAGGCCTTGGCTAGTACCTGGGCAATCTGCTCCATCTGTTGAGCATTGCCATACAACATTGTCTTTACATGGGACTCTTCCGCCTCCCTCACCCCCCCCCCGGCTATATCAAGCGCCGGGCAAGACGTCACCAGGTGTACGACTGTCTCAGGGGCTTGGCTGCAATGACGGCAGCTCGAGTCCCTGTTGTGGTCTAGCCTGTTAAAGTATGAGTTGGTTGGGCAATGTTCTGTTCTCATCTGAGTCACTAAACTCTGGTGTTTGCGACTCAGGTTCCACCACTGGTCTGAACGGCTTGGCCTGGGCATGTTAGCAAATACCCCTCTGGCTGTCGTGTTGTCAGCCCACTCCTGGTACCACTTATTTCGGAAGTGGTCCTTTAGCCAGGTTTTAGCCCCAAGATAAGTGATTGGGGCCTCTGGTTGGGGCAGGGCTGCTCCTGCTTTGGCCAGGGAGTCTGCCTTTTCATTGCCGTTAACATTCACGTGACTCGGGATCCACTGCACTGTTACCTTACCTCCAAATCTTTCGAATCTACCCACGTCCTCCAAGATGGCGTCAACCAAGTGGGTACTACGTTTCTCACTAGCCAGGACTTCGAGGGCTGATCTCGAGTCACAAAACAGTACCGTGTCGAAACCGAAAAATTTCCGACCCCTGCAGTGTCCGGTGCACACTTTCCAGGGCCCTGTGTATAGCTTCAAGCTCCGCATCGTAATGCGATGCCATAGTCCCACAGGGACCTAGAAGTTCTTCTTTTGGTGGCCCTCCTATTGGGTATAAGATGAGCACACCATATCCTGCAATTCCTTCACTTGAACTGGCAGACCCATCCGTGAACACTTTCACGTGGGTTCCCGCGAACCCTTCTATCGTCTCAAGGGCAGCCGCTTTCTGTACATGTTTAGGGCTGCGTTTCGTCACCGCCGTGTCAGTCAAAGACAAACGTATTTCGGGACGTGTGCATTCCGCGTAGGACGGTTTGAGTGGGACACTTATAATTTGTCTTCTATTTCGTGGGGGTTTGACGTTCCTATCAAGTTCCGTTACTTGGTGCATAAATGAGGAACGTTTCAAACACCCACGTCCGCCCCAGTTGTGCTGCATTTGGTAGCAGGGCTCCCTAATGTCTAGCCTGCGGTACCTCTCTGCAGTCGTAATGATTGCCTTGTCCCTACGAATATCGAGCGGCTCTACGTTTGCAATGACTTCCACAGCAGCTGTGGGTGTCGTTCTGTATGCGCCACAGATAAATCTTAAAGCCTGGTTCTGGATTCGACCCAGTTTTTCCAATGCCGTTTTGCTGGCAAAGGCTTGGACGGGCATGCTGTAGTCCATAATCGACCTCACACTGCCAAGAAAGAGAGCTCTGAGTGTGCTTGCTCCAGCGCCCCAGTTTGTGCATGCAAGCTTTTTCACCAGGTTGAGCTTGGCGGTAGCCTGGGAGTACAGGTCTTGTACAAAGTTATGCATTTGCACCTTTTGATCCAGTTTGACTCCCAGGTATACCGGTTGTTTGTCCCATTTGAGCGCCACATCGTTTATTTCAAGCACTATCTCCTGTTTGAGAATGGTTCTGCCATTAGTGAAAAGGGAATAGATCGTCTTCTCGGTGTTAATTTCCATCTGCCACCTCTGCATGTACATACTGATATACGAAAGGTCTCGCTGTAGTAGCTGTTGCAGTCGGTTGGCATCTTTACCGGTGCTCCAGATGACCAAGTCATCTGCATACATAGCCGCACTGGATTGCAACATTCCAGGGAGGTCGTTGATGAAAGCCAAGAACAGTGTGCAACTGAGTGCTGACCCTTGGGGTAGCCCCTGTTGCAGCGTTCTCTTACTGGAGGTTTCACTGCCATTAAGTTGTTTGGATCGTCCGGTTTGTGAGAAAACCTTGGATCCACCTGTACATGTTGGCAGTTACGCCTAGGGCTTGTAATTTCAACAACAGACCGGACCTCCAGACCCTATCGTAAGCCTGTCGGAGGTCGAAGAAAATTGCCACAGTATGCATTTTTTTCTGGAGCCCGTCTGTTATGGACTGCAGAAGACGGAGCACTTGATCAATCGGCTGCTTTCCCTTACGGAAACCAGCCTGATTGAAATTCAGACTATTCGTACTTTCCAAGTACCAATAGAGTCTGGCATTCACCATTCTCTCAGCTACCTTCCCCAAACACGATGTTAGGGAGATCGGACGGTAGCTGTTTAGGAGTCCTTGACGTTTACCTTCTTTAGGAATTGGAACGATGTTAGCGCTCAACCAAGCTCCAGGCAGGGCACCCGTGGCCCACGTCCTGTTTATGATATTCAATAGCGAGGACATTGCTATCGTGCCAAGGTTTTTAATCATCTCGTTATTTACTTTGTCTTGTCCTGGTGCCTTGGCGGCTTTGCACTTACTGATCGCCGTTTGCAATTCGGTCATAGTGAAAGGGGCGGTAAAGACCTCAGCATGCGGTCCCCATTTCTGGGTCTTTTCTCCATGTTTCCTGAGACGGTTCAGGTTCCGGCTCTGACTGGTTTCTTTCTGCTTTAGGCTCACACTTGCAAAATCCTTATTCAAAGCATCGGCACATTTTGTATCTGTGGTTACAGTGCCTGTGGTCGTTTGCAAAGGGCTCGGATTTTTCGTTTCCCCTTATAAGTGGACTAAAAAGAAGAAAATAAGTTAAAAACTTATACGTTCAAGTACTGTGATTTAATATCACTAAAAACGTGTGGCGGGAGCTTATGACCTTTCATATATGCAGTTCACTCATTCTCTCACTTGTAGATCTCTCTTTATCCTTCTGCATTATAAATCTTTAATTTTTATACCAAACACCCGCCCAACATTTTTAGTCATATTAAATCACAGTACTTGAACGTATGTTTTAACTTATTTTCTTATTTTTAGTCCACATATAAAAACGTGGTTTTTAAAATTCCTTTTTTACCTTTATTTATTTAGCACCAAAGTAGAATGGGGTTTGTGAGGTATTTGTTTTTAAACACTCCGCTTAAATGCTGATTGCCACTATTATAAGTCTAGATACCAGTTGTATTTGACCTGCCAGTATTATAGGTCTAGCTACCAGTTGTATTCAAGCTGCCGGTATTATAGGTCTAGCTACTAGTTGTATTTAAGCTGCCAGCATTATAGATCTAGCTACCAATTGTATTCCAGCTGCCAGCATTATAGGTCTAGCTACCAATTGTATTCCAGCTGCCATTGGCACATCACAAACTAATTTGTTTAGTAATACTTTGTTGCTTACATTGAAACGTGACGTGATACGATGGTATGAAGTTTGTATTGTAAACATTAAACACAAATGAATCAGTGTCTAATCTTTTAACAGGACACTCCTCATCTTGGATAACACAATTGGTGCGGTTTGAATGTGTGATGTAAACACGGCTACCTGTTTAAATACAGAAAGGATAATAAAGCAGTTAGCCCATAGGAATTAAATAACATAGCGAGTATAATATATACAATGATATTTAAATGTTATTTTTGTTTCAGTCTTAACATTAAATTAGTATAATAAAAAGTTTCTTTAATTTAATATCTGCCTTAAAACTTAAAAATGGTGTAGTGATAAAGAGAGAATAAAATGAACAAAAAATTATTTTTTTTTAAAGATGAGGCCCAACTGCAGTTAGGAATGTAGAATCTCGCATGAAAAAGCAGAAAATAATTTTTAGTCACAAAGTTAGTAGTCACACAGGGACACTCAGAACTCCAAGTTTTATTGATATTTATTGTGATCGATTGTGGGATTTAATGTGAGATATAAAATTGTATCAACTAACACAAAAGTTCTGAGTCCCCGTGTTGACGACATATACAGATCTGGAATCCTGCACGAGTTAATAGGATAGGGGCCTCAAAAAATATTGCTCATGTTTAAACGCGACAAACATTTACAGACTGAGATTGCCTTAAATCCCCTTTTTTTTTGTAAAACGGAGGGGGCAGGGAAAATGTTAGGTCACGGATGGCTGAACTTAACTCTACATATAGAGATAAACTAAAAAATGCATTATTTTAATTGTGGTACATTCGATCAATCTGAAAATTTAATAGCTTAATCCTCCCCCACAAGCCAAACCTACTTAGAAAATTTCAGCACTCTACCAAGTCAGAAAATGTGTTAACGATCGTTTTGAAAAAGTTGACAACAGATCCGGAAGCGTTGAATACGGAATCCTGCACGAGTTAATAGAATAGGGGCCTAAAAATTAAATCTCATTTTCATATTGAACAATTTTAAGCGGACGTTCGAAAAGAGTTATTTTTGGTGCAGTAATTTTGTTTCAAAGGTTTTTTTTTAGCGGTGTGCTTACTAAAAGTACATAGCGTTACGAACAAACATACATAGCAAATTATAATAAATATTGTTTATTATATACAAACGATCAACAAGGCCCGTCCAAGGACTTTCTGCCACCGTTTCGGTGGCATGTTGTCTAGGAGTAACAGTCGTGAGTACCAGGTGGGACACACTTCAAGATGGAAAAACAGTACTGAATGATGACAAAAATTGTGCACCAAAAATAACTCGTTTTGAACATCCGCGAAAATTTGTTCAATATGTAAATGAGATTTATTTGTTCTCCGCTAGTGATTGGCTGTATAAGTCTGTAGGAGTTTGAGGGAACAATCGCTATCGAGGACCGAACACACAACTGCCTTTTATTATTAAAGATGTGTAATTATCAGTTTGTAAACTGAAATACATTTTATTACCACCCCCACCCTTAAAAGTTGTTCTTTATTGCAATAGATTAATTAAAGAAAACGATTTTTTTATCTTTCATTAAAAAATGTCCAAATTTGTTTTTCTGTTTTGTTTTATGATTGTAATGAAACGTTTATGGTCATTTAAAAAGCTACTTATTTTGCCATCATTTTTATCCTATGGCGTATTCTAATGAGTGGGGTCTGTCTGAGCCATTACCCCCATTGTTCTTTGGCGTAGTGTCATACGTGAGAGTGTCGCGTGGCCCAGAATCAATACGGTATCAACTAAATTTGAAATTTTTCAAAAGTTCTTGTTCTTAAAAAAATTTCGTAAACCATATTAAATTCGTTCTGACCTGATCACTGTTTTTATTCCCTCAACAAATATAAATGCATTATTATCTGCAAATACGAAATACAAAATTTGTAGAGAGAGGCGGATACGTTTGAAGGGGCTGGTCCTTGGTGTCACTCTTTTACTAAACATGCATTCCAGTAGTTTGTCATGTTCGATTCTAACACTACACTGTTGACGCACTCTACCATTCGCCAACTGATAACATAAACAATTCAAACTAATACGTAATCACCTAGATTTGCTACTGCACTGACTCTAACCGAAAGTCAAAAGCTATAAAAAAAAATTCAGTCATCTGACATTACAATTTGATATAGTAGCGAAAAAACAAAACAAAAAATGAAAACAATGAAGGAAAGATAACCGCACCATTTTTTATTTCTGCCTGCTTGACTTGTATTTCAACACCCTGTACGCATGTCATAGATGGTGGCGGTCTTATGAGGGCCTGGTACCTATGTAGGAAAAAAACCACAAGACTTATGAAAACGCTTAACATTATCCAGCATATACATTTACATTATTCGAAAATGTCTAAATAAGTTATTAGATTTTGATAACGAGGAGACGAATCGTTAATGGAATAGAATCAAATTCACATATTTTTTCGTTGCTTTAAAAGTTTTAAAGTACATTTTTCAATGCTTTATATTCCCAAACCGTACCCATCAAACTGAATTATGGCTGAATCGTAGTTTTCATAATTTTCTTATTCACAGTATTATCACCACCTCTAGAACGGCCACATTAAATCCTAAGTGATTATCGTACAGGGATTTTTGGGTGCTGACGGAGATCTTATGAGGCTCTTGAATTGTTCATTATAAATCTTGTGTTAGTTGCTATGGATGTAATCATGTTTTAGTTGCTATGGATGTAATCATGTGTTAGTTACTATGGATGTAATCATGTGTTAGTTGCTATGGATGTAATCATGTGTTAGTTGCTATGGATGTAATCATGTGTTAGTTGCTATGGATGTAATCATGTGTTAGTTGCTATGGATGTAATCATGTGTTAGTTGCTATGGATGTAATCATGTGTTAGTTGCTATGGATGTAATCATGTGTATCTTGTCATTGACAGAAATTCGATCAGGAATTATGTGCATGATTTCCCACATAATGTTAAAACATATATTAAACAACGAAACATATAGCCTGAGGATTCACTGTTAGACCAAATGTATGTGTACGTTTTGTATAGTCTAAAGTACTGTTATAGAAAGACATAACCTCCGGTTTCCAGTTTCACCCTCCAAACTCATAGAGGCCACTAACATCCCACTTTCAGATTCGATTACTTGATGCGTGTTCTTGACGTCCCGAATTGTGGTATCTATCAGATAACAATACATTTCATTTAAAAGAACAACTCATTATCTCTTATACAAA
This sequence comes from Ampullaceana balthica, assembly GCA_944989445.1. Classification (NCBI taxonomy): domain Eukaryota; kingdom Metazoa; phylum Mollusca; class Gastropoda; family Lymnaeidae; genus Ampullaceana; species Ampullaceana balthica. Next base: position 2,530,470 of record CALYLW010000018.1, read on the forward strand.
TAACTGTAAGGGAGTGAATTCAAGAGAGGTTCAATAACTCATTGGTTAAATTGACATTGCCATTACTCATTTTTTTTTAAAAGTTGATAATAATAATGCTTATTTAATTGTTTCCAAATATAAACAAAATCATTTAAAAATTTGACTAACCGGACTTCAAACAAGTGTAGCTCAATTCAAGAAAAGATGGTTCCTCGCCAAAACATTCGGAGAAAGGGAACATGATTATACTTGGCTCGTATATTACATCGCAGCTGTTCTAAATTATCGGAGAAATAGCAACATTATAAATTATAGGGAGTGTAAAAAGGTTTCATGTTTTGATTTTTAAAAGTATCTCTTGTATAAATATTAGGGCTGTTAACGATTAATTTAAATTTAATAGTTAACTTTTGAAAAATTAACGATTAATTAATCGTTAATTTCGATTAAAGTCAAAGTTGAAATTTTTGGTTTCGTAAGTAACATTTATTAAACGTACTTGTCGAAAATCGAAATAACACTGGAATGTCTTCTTTATATGACATCTTTTAACCAACAACGCAAACAGACAAGTGCATTGACATTATTTTGTCAAGTGATGAGCGGGTCTTATTGACAATATAACCATCCGAGCTGAACAATCGTTCACATAGCTTTAGATTGTGTCAGCCTAAGTTTCTGATACTGTAGTGGATGTTTGGCTTGCAGGTGATATGTAAGCGAAGTCTTCAAGCCATGTTAGCAATGTTCCCTTTAAGCAGCGTGCCTGCGCAGATATTTGACCGACGCCACGCAGGAGCCTAGAATCACCGCACAGCACATTTTGTAAAATATTGCACAATAAAAATGGAGGTTGTGCAAATTTGCACACGAGTTGTTTTTTTAACTTTGCACACGGACAAACGAAGCTTAGACTTAGAGGGAACATTGCATGGTAGGCAAACGATTTCTCTCAATGGACACAATAACCTTTATCAACATTTTGAACATTCACGTCAGTCAATAGTTTAAAACCAAAATGTTCGTGTAAACGTGCGGAAATTAGTTCATATTTATCGGTCGAAATATTTTACTTTTTGACTTCCAGTACACTAATAAGTGGTGGGTCGATTAATCGTTAAAAAATAATTTAATCGTTAAAAAATTTTAACGATTAATCGAGAAATTAATTGTTAATTTCCGCAGCCCTAATAAATATATATAAAAAGTTTTATCTAAAAAAAGGAAAACAATATTTAAGACCTAATTTATTAACGTTTCCGAGAATGCAATTTTCGCTTTAAAGTTAGTGAAATTTAACACGAGCGTAACTACTTTACCAAAATCTACATTTTCCCCAATAAACGTTTCAATATCTATATATATATAATACACCAGAAATTAGGAGAAGCACAAGACGCGAGCAAATAGGCATGACGAATGACCCTCGCTAGGGTCGACCAATCACATTTTATGGTGGCCAGTGAGGATGGTGCGGGGGGTGGGGGGACTCAACCACAGTGCGCACGTCTCGGGACCAAAATTGCGTCGGCGGTCCGCCCAATGATCTTTCGCGTTGTTCCCATCTCTTCGTTCTGCTGTTTGTGTCCGTTCATTCCCCCCTTTCTTTGCACCATCTATGAGCAAGTCTGCGGCGTATGCCCCTCCACGGTTTGTATCTAGTATTATATATTATAGGACTGCGATAAATGTTGTTGTTGTTTTTTTAAATACAAGATACACAGACTGATCGTGGGATCAAAACAATACTTCAAATCTTTATTTATAGACTTATACATACTCCAATATTCTCTTAAACAGTATTTACTGTCGAGCATTGCACTAGCCATACTTTCTTATGACAGTATTTACTGATTCACAAACTTGCACTGATGATACTTTCTAGAGACGGTATTTACTGCTGAACACGCCATTGTGTCTAGAAACAGTAGTTATTGCTGAAAAGGGCCACTGTGTCTAGATACAGTAGTTAGCCTACTGCTGAACACGCCATTGTGTCTAGAAACAGTAGCTATTGCTGAAAAGGGCCACTGTGTCTAGATACAGTAGTTAGCCTACTGCTGAACACGCCATTGTGTCTAGAAACAGTAGTTATTGCTGAAAAGGGCCACTGTGTCTAGATACAGTAGTTAGCCCACTGCTGAGCAAGTCTTTGCGTCTAGATACAGTAGTCCCTGGTTAACAAATCTTTGTGACTAAAGACGGTAGTTATACTGCTGAAAAAGCTTGGTGTCTAGATGCATTAGTTACTGTCAGTGGGAGCTCTTGCCTTACCTTCCAGATGCAGTTCTTACTGCTGGTCAACAGCTCAGGGGTAAGACCTCCGCATTGTCTGCCCTCGTTAACCCAGGCCGTGACATTCACGCTGTAAATGACGTCTTTCCCACAGTCCAATTCGACTGTCCCCCCGCCTCCGATGTCGTCATACTCTTTGGCTTTGTTGTTTAAGCTACAATTTGTTCTACCTGAATTTTTTTTAAAAAAGTGGGGGGGGGGTAAATTACGCCTGTAATAGATAAGGTAAGTTTGTAAATTGAGTACAGAATAACCCAGGGATACACGTGCGCTTGAAAGTGTAACAATAATGTATTGGAGATATTCATGGTCCATTGAGAGTGTAACACTGATGCATTGGAGATATTCATGGTCCACTTTCCAAACAACTTGGATTTTTCATGCTAATGGGCGGTCACCCAAGAATTAAAGGGAAGATAATCGAGTGGTGGATAAAAGTGTGAGCTTCAAGTTAATTTTAAAAAGAAAACAACCCAAATAAATTCATTGCAATATATTTGTAACCATTGTGCATCTTCAATCATCTTTATAGGATTAATTTCTGACAAGCCTGACAGGAAGTAATGCAGTTGTATGTAGGGGTCTACCGATATATCGGCACCGATATCTGGATATCGGCAATATCGGTATCGGTAGCATGTAAAGGTCCCGATATTGACGTCACCGATATTTCATAATAAGTGACATTTTGACAGCAACAACAACAAAAAAAGTCAGAAAAACAACTATCTTTAGATTTACAATGTCTCGACAAATTAATATATCGACACGATACCGGTATTGAAATAGCCAAAAGAGTCCTAGTATTAATATGTACAGCCACGATATGGTGTGTCATGTGCTATGATATTGTTTAGGTATCGGCCGATTTTCGTATACTCGGGAAATACTGTGTAAATAGTGCCGATGCCAAGTATACCGTAATTGCTCTAATAAATGGATAACATGTAAACATTATGTTCACGTAATTGCTCTAATAGCAAAGTTGCACGCAGAATCGCAGATGTCTAAAACATTTCGTTTGGATTGAAATAACAAAATGTACCGTGTGCAGACTTGTTGTCATTGGCAACCATTCATCCTTCAACCTCATTTTCACTCTATTACTATTACTTTGTTCTTATTGTTTCATTCATAAAAGGTGGCCGTGTGCAAAAGCCATTAAACTATTGGTTAGACTTTAATAATTACGAGTCAAAGTTGAAGTTTTAAAAGGAGTTCCTAATTTTGCTTGTACATTTTTATAAAGGACGGTTTGTTTTGTCATGAATCCTATGTAGGTCATGATCTGGAACTTGTAAACACATCAGAAACTTTGTTTCTGCAAAAAAAACTATAGGTAATATCGGCAAAAATGCATATCGGTAGACCCCTAGTTGTATGATGCTATCAGTAAATATAAATAATTACGAGTGATAAATTTAAGAATGACGTCATCAAATAAGACCACTGGTTTTTGTCCTAACAAATACTCATATCGGAAAAAAAATATCGGTAATATCGGTATCGGCAATATCGGCAAAAATGCATATCGGTAGATCCCTAGTTGTATGATGCTATCAGTATAAACAAAATGTAATAGGGCGAGACTTCTAGCAGTAATTTAGGCCACTCATATTTAAAAAAAAAGATTTAATAATAATAATAATAAATTGATTATTTATATAGCGTTGTATCCCAGTAAGGAACTGGGCTCACAGCGCTTTACATGAAAGAAATAACATACCTATAAGTATTAAATTAACTTTCATATCATAACAAACACAAAAATTACAGTACATTATACATAAGCTACGTAAATTATTTACAAGAAATGTTGTTTCATTAATTTTGAAAATAAATGTTGAAAAGATGTGTCTTAAGTGCAGTCTTGAAGGACTTGGTTGTTTGAATACTACGTATGTGTAATGGTAGAGAATTCCATTATTTGGCTGCACAATAAGAGAACGACCTTTCACCAAATGTTTTGGTGCGTGTCTTAGGAACTGAGAGAACGCGTGTGTCTGCAGAAGATCGTAGCTGGCGAGTGGGTGAGTAGACCGACAAAATTTCAGTAACATACGATGGGCATGAGTCCTAAAAGAAGTTGTGACAGTGAATGGCCAGTTTGTAATCAATACGGGCTTGAATAGGCAGCCAATGAAGTGAGTGAAGAATTGGAGTAACATGGTCATGTTTTTTTGCCTTGAGCACCAGACTGGCAGCTGAATTTTGAACTTTCTGCAGTTTTTCAATGCATTGTTTTGGCGCACCTGACAGAAGAGAATTGCAGCAATCCATACGAGCTAGTACAAGAGCACAGACTAGAGTTTTTGTTGCACTAACTGTTAAGTAATTTCGGATTGAGCTGATCTGACGAATGGCATGCAGTGTAGGCAGAGCGACAGATGTGATGGATGAAGTTGTTAATAGACATGTTGTCCGAAATAATGTAGCCAAGATTCCTAGTCGATGATGTGAACAGAATACCCGAACTGGCTACGTGAATTGACTTCGGAAGAGACAAAGTACTGCGTGATTTATTGTTGCAAAATAGAAGTGCTTCAGTCTTGTCATCATTCAGCTTGAGTTTGCTGAACGTCATCCAAGACTATACCTCACCAATGCACTCTTGCATCAATTGGACAGTGGAGTCAATATCAGAGGGATCAGTGTGAGTATATAGCTGAGTATCATCTGCAAATGATTGGCTTTTAACTGAATGCTTTTCGAGCAGTAGAAGTAGTGGCCTTGTATACAGTACAAAAAGTACCGGACCCAAAACAGAGCCCTGAGGCACACCATAAAGCAAGTCAGCTTTGTGAGAGATACAGCCATCTACTGATACTACCTGTGATCTGTTAGATAAGTATGATTGAAACCAAGCCAGAACTGAGCCAGAAATTCCAAAATAATGTTGCAGGGTTTTCAGCAGTGTTTGATGGTCGACAGTGTCAAAGGCTGCACTAAGATCTAAGAGGACCAATATAGAAATTTTCCCACTGTCCAGTGCGAGTAGGAGGTCATTTGTTACCTTCAACAGGGTGGTCTCTGTGCTGTGAGAAGGTCTGTTGGCCGACTGATTAGGACTTAGAAGAGTGTGGTCAATTAGATAAGCAAAAAGTTTTTTTAAGACTAGTTTTTCAATGACTTTCGACAAAAATGAAATATTAGACGCATGTCGATAGTTGTTTACATTGTTTTGGTCTAACCCTTGTTTTTTCAGCAAGGGTTTTATAATAGCAGATTTACATAATGAAGGAAAGGTGCAAAATTTTAGACTTTCATTAACTATATTAGTTACTGTTGGGAGTAAATGATCTAATGACTCAACCAATAGTGGAGTTGACATATTTTTGGATCAAACTAGATATTTGAAATTTAAAATATACACATATTTGACCGTGCATTGTTAGACTGACGTTATATCATGAATACACATATTGGACCGTGCATTGCTAGACTAATGTTATATCATGAATACACATATTGGACCGTGCATTGTTAGACTAACGTTATATCATGAATACATATATTGGACCGTGCATTGTTAGACTAACGTTATATCATGAATACACATATGGGACCGTACATTGTTAGACTAACGTTATATCATGAATACATATATTGGACCGTACATTGTTAGACTAACGTTATATCATGAATACACATATTGGACCGTGCATTGTTAGACTAACGTTATATGATGAATCATCGCTACTAATACAGGGATGGGCCTAGTGGAACATACCGACAATCAGCTCAAAGACAAATAAAAAAATAAAATAAAATAAAAATGTTCGTCTTTCCAATATATTGTAACGTTGTTACAACTTCTTTTAATGAATACACAATATCGTAAATTTCTTAAATTTGTAAAAAAATGAATTCCATATATAAGTTACCTTTAAAAAATAATTCTAAAAAATGAATCCCCTATATTCCAACAATTTTGTAACAATATAGTACAATTTTAACAAAATCAATAAAATATATTGTAAATTTGCTACAATATTTACAAAAATGAACACTGAGTACCTACCTGCAAGGGGAGGCAATTTCGATTTGTCCTCGTGGTTCTCCAATGGGTCGTATTCTGCATCATCTGTTTGTACTTTCGGCGGGTCCCAACATTCCATCCACCCACCAGCTAGATCCAAACAAACGCTTTTAATTAAAATAAAACGTAACTTCTCCGCGAAGTACGGATTAATAGCTACGGGTAGTTTGAACACTTTCAAAGATGGACAGTTTGTTTATTATTAGTCAGGGTTTCATCAACTGGGGATAGGGGCCAGTAGTGACTCACACCTCAATGGAAGTGATAAAAACAGATGAGAAATAAAATGTTAAAACGGATGTATATTTGATTATGTATTACAGTATAAATATATTAATACTATTATTTATATAGATATTTTTTGTTGTAGTTTTCAGCTTTATTTACAATACATATGTGCCTGCCTATGGGTTAGCTTTTGATGTTTATTTTAAACTTACAATTTTTAAAAACCTCTCTTTGTAAATAAAATTTTAAAATAAAATCTGAGAAAATGCCATTTTTATTACATTAAATGTCTATGATTTAATTTAGATGAAACTGTAAGTTTCCATATTTGATGAGTATTTGTTGGTTACTGTATTTGATGAGTATTTGTTGGTTACTATACTTGATGAGTATTTGTTGGTTACTATACTTGATGAGTATTTGTTGGTTACTGTATTTGATGAGTATTTGTTGGTTACTGTATTTGATGAGTATTTGTTGGTTACTGTATTTGATGAGTATTTGTTGGTTACTGTATTTGATGAGTATTTGTTGGTTACTGTATTTGATGAGTATTTGTTGGTTACTGTATTTGATGAGTATTTGTTGGTTACTGTATTTGATGAGCATTTGTTGGTTACTATACTTGATGAGTATTTGTTGGTTACTGTATTTGATGAGTATTTGTTGGTTACTGTATTTGATGAGTATTTGTTGGTTACTGTATTTGATGAGTATTTGTTGGTTACTATACTTGATGAGTATTTGTTGGTTACTGTATTTGATGAGTATTTGTTGGTTACTATATTTGATGAGTATTTGTTGGTTACTATATTTGATGAGTATTTGTTGGTTACTGTATTTGATGAGTATTTGTTGGTTACTATATTTGATGAGTATTTGTTGGTTACTGTATTTGATGAGTATTTGTTGGTTACTGTATTTGATGAGTATTTGTTGGTTACTGTATTTGATGAGTATTTGTTGGTTACTGTATTTGATGAGTATTTGTTGGTTACTGTATTTGATGAGTATTTGTTGGTTACTATACTTGATGAGTATTTGTTGGTTACTGTATTTGATGAGTATTTGTTGGTTACTATATTTGATGAGTATTTGTTGGTTACTATATTTGATGAGTATTTGTTGGTTACTGTATTTGATGAGTATTTGTTGGTTACTATATTTGATGAGTATTTGTTGGTTACTGTATTTGATGAGTATTTGTTGGTTACTATATTTGATGAGTATTTGTTGGTTACTATACTTGATGAGTATTTGTTGGTTACTGTATTTGATGAGTATTTGTTGGTTACTGTATTTGATGAGTATTTGTTGGTTACTATACTTGATGAGTATTTGTTGGTTACTGTATTTGATGAGTATTTGTTGGTTACTATACTTGATGAGTATTTGTTGGTTACTGTATTTGATGAGTATTTGTTGGTTACTGTATTTGATGAGTATTTGTTGGTTACTATATTTGATGAGTATTTGTTGGTTACTGTATTTGATGAGTATTTGTTGGTTACTGTATTTGATGAGTATTTGTTGGTTACTGTATTTGATGAGTATTTGTTGGTTACTATACTTGATGAGTATTTGTTGGTTACTGTATTTGATGAGTATTTGTTGGTTACTATATTTGATGAGTATTTGTTGGTTACTATATTTGATGAGTATTTGTTGGTTACTGTATTTGATGAGTATTTGTTGGTTACTATATTTGATGAGTATTTGTTGGTTACTGTATTTGATGAGTATTTGTTGGTTACTGTATTTGATGAGTATTTGTTGGTTACTATATTTGATGAGTATTTGTTGGTTACTATACTTGATGAGTATTTGTTGGTTACTGTATTTGATGAGTATTTGTTGGTTACTGTATTTGATGAGTATTTGTTGGTTACTATACTTGATGAGTATTTGTTGGTTACTGTATTTGATGAGTATTTGTTGGTTACTATACTTGATGAGTATTTGTTGGTTACTGTATTTGATGAGTATTTGTTGGTTACTGTATTTGATGAGTATTTGTTGGTTACTATATTTGATGAGTATTTGTTGGTTACTGTATTTGATGAGTATTTGTTGGTTACTGTATTTGATGAGTATTTGTTGGTTACTGTATTTGATGAGTATTTGTTGGTTACTATATTTGATGAGTATTTGTTGGTTACTGTATTTGATGAGTATTTGTTGGTTACTGTATTTGATGAGTATTTGTTGGTTACTGTATTTGATGAGTATTTGTTGGTTACTGTATTTGATGAGTATTTGTTGGTTACTATACTTGATGAGTATTTGTTGGTTACTGTATTTGATGAGTATTTGTTGGTTACTGTATTTGATGAGTATTTGTTGGTTACTGTATTTGATGAGTATTTGTTGGTTACTGTATTTGATGAGTATTTGTTGGTTACTATACTTGATGAGTATTTGTTGGTTACTATATTTGATGAGTATTTGTTGGTTACTATATTTGATGAGTATTTGTTGGTTACTATACTTGATGAGTATTTGTTGGTTACTGTATTTGATGAGTTGTTGGTTACTGTATTTGATGAGTATTTGTTGGTTACTATACTTGATGAGTATTTGTTGGTTACTGTATTTGATGAGTATTTGTTGGTTACTGTATTTGATGAGTATTTGTTGGTTACTATATTTGATGAGTTGTTGGTTACTATATTTGATGAGTATTTGTTGGTTACTATACTTGATGAGTATTTGTTGGTTACTGTATTTGATGAGTATTTGTTGGTTACTATATTTGATGAGTTGTTGGTTACTGTATTTGATGAGTATTTGTTGGTTACTGTATTTGATGAGTATTTGTTGGTTACTGTATTTGATGAGTATTTGTTGGTTACTGTATTTGATGAGTATTTGTTGGTTACTATACTTGATGAGTATTTGTTGGTTACTGTATTTGATGAGTATTTGTTGGTTACTGTATTTGATGAGTTGTTGGTTACTGTATTTGATGAGTTGTTGGTTACTGTATTTGATGAGTATTTGTTGGTTACTGTATTTGATGAGTATTTGTTGGTTACTATATTTGATGAGTATTTGTTGGTTACTATACTTGATGAGTATTTGTTGGTTACTGTATTTGATGAGTATTTGTTGGTTACTATATTTGATGAGTTGTTGGTTACTGTATTTGATGAGTATTTGTTGGTTACTGTATTTGATGAGTATTTGTTGGTTACTGTATTTGATGAGTATTTGTTGGTTACTGTATTTGATGAGTATTTGTTGGTTACTGTATTTGATGAGTATTTGTTGGTTTACTATATTTGATGAGTATTTGTTGGTTACTGTATTTGATGAGTTGTTGGTTACTGTATTTGATGAGTTGTTGGTTACTGTATTTGATGAGTATTTGTTGGTTACTGTATTTGATGAGTATTTGTTGGTTACTATATTTGATGATTATTTGTTGGTTACTATATTTGATGAGTATTTGTTGGTTACTGTATTTGATGAGTTGTTGGTTACTGTATTTGATGAGTATTTGTTGGTTACTGTATTTGATGAGTATTTGTTGGTTACTGTATTTGATGAGTATTTGTTGGTTACTATATTTGATGAGTATTTGTTGGTTACTATATTTGATGAGTATTTGTTGGTTACTGTATTTGATGAGTTGTTGGTTACTGTATTTGATGAGTATTTGTTGGTTACTGTATTTGATGAGTATTTGTTGGTTACTGTATTTGATGAGTATTTGTTGGTTACTGTATTTGATGAGTATTTGTTGGTTACTATATTTGATGAGTATTTGTTGGTTACTGTATTTGATGAGTATTTGTTGGTTACTATATTTGATGAGTATTTGTTGGTTACTATATTTGATGAGTATTTGTTGGTTACTATACTTGATGAGTATTTGTTGGTTACTGTATTTGATGAGTATTTGTTGGTTACTATATTTGATGAGTATTTGTTGGTTACTATACTTGATGAGTATTTGTTGGTTACTGTATTTGATGAGTATTTGTTGGTTACTGTACTTGATGAGTATTTGTTGGTTACTATATTTGATGAGTATTTGTTGGTTACTATACTTGATGAGTATTTGTTGGTTACTGTATTTGATGAGTATTTGTTGGTTACTGTATTTGATGAGTATTTGTTGGTTACTATAATTGATGAGTATTTGTTGGTTACTATACTTGATGAGTATTTGTTGGTTACTGTATTTGATGAGTATTTGTTGGTTACTGTATTTGATGAGTATTTGTTGGTTACTATATTTGATGAGTATTTGTTGGTTACTGTATTTGATGAGTATTTGTTGGTTACTGTATTTGATGAGTATTTGTTGGTTACTATATTTGATGAGTATTTGTTGGTTACTATACTTGATGAGTATTTGTTGGTTACTGTATTTGATGAGTATTTGTTGGTTACTGTATTTGATGAGTATTTGTTGGTTACTGTATTTGATGAGTATTTGTTGGTTACTGTATTTGATGAGTTGTTGGTTACTGTATTTGATGAGTATTTGTTGGTTACTATATTTGATGAGTATTTGTTGGTTACTATACTTGATGAGTATTTGTTGGTTACTATATTTGATGAGTATTTGTTGGTTACTATATTTGATGAGTATTTGTTGGTTACTATACTTTCAAAAACCATCCAATAATGGCACTTGCAAAGGGGATCAAAATAAAAGTTGCATATTTTTTTAAAATCCCGTTTCTGGTATAAGCTGATTTGTGAGAACAAGAAGTGTATGGAAATATTTAGGTGTCGGGATAATTTGATGTTACTTCACAGGAAACGTTACAGCAGTTTTCAGCAATCTGTATTAGGTAAAAAAATATCTTGTTTTTTTTTAAACTGAAAATCGAATTACGTTTATTTCCGCAATCATCCTCCTGGTCTTTCAATAAATCAATTATATTTTAGGTCTATTAATTTTCAAATGGAAAATTTCAGTTAAGTTTGCAAGCTTCACCTGGAACATTTAAATACTTGTTCACGACCTCGCACGTAAGGGCGTGGTATAAATATACTCGCTTGTTAGAATCCTAGTCACCAAATAGAACGTCTCACAAAGAAAAAGCTCCATAGTTTGCATGCCTGAACACTGTTTGTTAATGTTGAGCTAAGGTGATTAACAGGCGCGATGTCTTTTGTTCGCCGATCTAGAAGAGTCATGTTACTTTGACGTAATTATATAGGACATACAAGTAAAACTTTTATTTCAAGTCTAAACTCATCCAAACACGTGTAAATTGGCTTTATACCAATTCAGCTGAACATTGCCTTCAAACCACAACCTGTACCTCTAACGCCAATATCAAATGATCAATGTGATGCGTGGCTGCCTGTGAAACTTTGTTTTTCAAAACTGGAATTAATCTTATATTGATTTATTTATATGAATTGATACATTTTTCTCTAGGGTACAATGTTTGCCGCTTTCCAGCTATGATACTAACATTTATTAGTTTCATTGTTAAAAATCTCATTTCCATCCAGGAGCCCCCACCCCCACCCTGTCTCTCTGCCCTGCCCGCGTCTCTTTTCTACATTTCTCTTCGTGTTTTTCTTTTAAAGATGGACGACCTTATTTGGATACAGTATACATATCGCTTTTTTTTTAGATAAGTTAATATTGAAGGTGTGAGACCAATAATATTATGCCTCAAAGAACCCCTGATAAACTCCAGGGATACCCCTAATATTTAGGTCAACTATCAGAAGACCCCTAATATTTATGTCAGCTATCAGAACACATCTAATATTTAGATCGACTCCTCCCATTACTCACCTCTGTCAACCAGGACCAAGACCGTCAGAAAGAGGATATGCCCGGCTGGACCGCTTGATAACAACATCATTGAAGTGATGCCTCGACTGGACTAGACTCCTAATCAACCGCAACAAAGACTGAAGGCTCAAAATGTAAAACAAGGGAAAAAACGGAGATTGAATTGTAAGAGTGTTATTTATTTTACAATTACACACACACGTGCACACACGTTCGAATACACATGTGCGCAAATACTATTAAAACGCACTTGATAAAAGTCGTCACAATAAGTATTAATTCCCCCTCCTAGCTTTCAAGTAATCACCCTCTCGCGTAAAAAAATAATTAAGATTTCAGCGTAGTGTACAGTTTACGAAAATAACATCTCTAAAATTATCACAATGATTTAAATATGTGATTTCATTTCACATTTATTTACAAAAGGTTTTTTTTAAAATTATTATATATATATTTTAAGCAGCAGCGTGTGTTTTGTCCTAGTGCTGACTGTTCACCAATCACAATTTATTTTTAATGACGGGTGGAGGGAAGCAGACAATGCAAGGATTAACGTAGAGGTTAAACACAAACTATCTCAAAACAGTTGTATTATGTGGAATGTTCCCGAAATGTCGTTAAGAAAAATATATTTATAAATTAATAAATATTGCATTCATTAAATGAGAGAATTAAAGTGATTCTTAAAACTTTGAAGTCCCCATTAACCAATTCGCTAAAATATATTTTCTGGGCGATATGTATTTCGGTAAACTCACTTGGTATTAGCACAAGTAAAAACAACACTTCAATTTTTTCTTACAAATCTTTTCGAACATAATTAAAGGAACAGCGGTGCAATGTGTGTTCCAAAGCTTCCAAAGTCTCAATAATGAGAACGTGCCTCAGAATTAATTACAGGAATTTTACACGTCTAACGGGGCACTGCACTGAATGAGTTAGCACAATAGTTCGAGACATCAAATAAACTCTAATAATTCCGACACTCAGTCTATGCACTGTTTAATTAAGACAACTCCTTTGAATGGACGAAATAATAATAGCATTGCATTTTCGTTTTAATAATTAAAAAATACCTTGTCATACACCAATCAGGACTTTTCATCCAGTCGATACATAGTCAAAGTTTTCACTCCTCCAAGTTTATACCAGCCAAGATACAACGTTCGTGGCGTAATGACTGTGATTGTCGGCTGACTGCAAGTCGTAGCACGTGAATTTAGGCCCTTAAGAGACCGGAATAGGGAAGGGTGTTGAGTTGGGGTAGGGGGCGCTGAGGTTTATAGAAAACTTGACACGACCGTGACCTTGACAGACAGTTTCCCCCTTTTGTTGATAGGTGCCAAGCCAAAACCTCCTTGTTGTGTAATCAGTGTTGGGGTAGTTTAAGGACGTGCAATTTACATCGTTGCTTGGGCTGGGAGGGTGAGACTAAAGGGGGGTATGATTTTGAGGAGGAAATTATCAAGAGGAACGGGGTGTACATTTAAAAGATAAGTAGGTGGACAAGAAAAATTCAGTGCATGGAAACTGGCGTATGAAGTAAGGGCCATTTGACTTTCGAAGCTAATGTTCGTTAAATGTTACGTGGAAGAATATTAGAACTTTGAAGACATAGAAAAAGTCTTCAATTTTTTATTTAAAATTCTGGAAAGCACCAGATGTTTTATTCATATCAAACCTGAGTCTCATGATCCGGTCGCCTGCCTGTGTGGAATGGGGAAGCATAGTTTGGTGCATTATGGGTCACATTGACAGCAACTAAGTGGCAGTGGTTCTCACACAGGAGAATTATTTGAGCTCCTGAAGAAAGATTTATGAAAATTCAGAATCATTGGAAAGGCGGAAAATAAATGATGTGGCGAATGGTGCAGCATTATCTCTTACCCAATATTAGAGGGCTCGAAAAGGAAGAAACGTAACTAGGTTTTTGGCGCCCTTGGCTAATTCATTTTTGGGAAATAGGGAAAATACTAAATTATACAGAATAAATTGATTATTGAAGGATTAGCCCTCCACGCCCTTGGCAACTGCCCCGATGCCTTGTCGTTGTTATGCCTCTGCGAAAAGGGCATAGCTTCTCTCTGTTACTATACTGAGTAATTATTCCCCGATTAATTTTTTCGTCAAACAAGGAGGCGGCACTATGAGGCCTCGTTAAGGCTGAAGCTTTAACTTTGTATTGACATGCAAATAAATAAAACGAAATATTTGTTAGACACTTTGGTTGAGATTATTTCATAAGTTGATTCACCGGGGACAGAGTGGAGTTAGTAGGGGACAGAGTGGAGTTAGTAGGGGACAGAGTGGAGTTTGTAGGGGACAGAGTGGAGTTAGTAGGCGACAGAGTGGAGTTAGTAGGGGACAGAGTGGAGTTAGAAGGGGACAGAGTGGAGTTAGTAGGGGACAGAGTGGAGTTAGTAGGGGACAGAGTGGAGTTAGTAGGGGACAGAGTGGAGTTAGTAGGCGACAGAGTGGAGTTAGTAGGGGACAGAGTGGAGTTAGTAGGCGACAGAGTGGAGTTAGTAGGCGACAGAGTGGAGTTAGTACGGGACAGAGTGGAGTTAGTAGGGGACATAGTGGAGTTAGTAGGGGACAGAGTGGAGTTATACGTTGCTTTCATAATGTCTGTACACTTCAACTTCCTGCTAAATTTCTGATACACCCTCACATAAAACGCTTCACACATTTTCTATTGTTTCCATTCGCCATCAAGTTTATTTCATTCATTTTGTCTGATTCTAGCTCGCATCTTCTTTTGCCTTTATCAATTCATATCAAAATATTTTTAAAATATCTATATTAATATTGCATCCCATTTTAGAGACTGTCTGATGATGTTAATTGAGGACCCTCTAAAAGAGTGCCCTATCTCTTGTTCTCTCAGTATTTACTTTCTAGCACCTTCAAGAAAAAACTGTGGTTATGCTGGCCCCGTGCAGCCTATGTACAACTTATGTTCATTAAATACTTTATAACTTTACACACTTTTAATAAGTATCTAAATTTAATAACAGTAACCTGATGTATTTAAAATTATTATTATCATCGTGTTTATCCATTTAAATTGTGACCTTCGAGGTTTCTCTTCTATCAGAGACAATGATTCATATTTTAAATTGAACTAGAATCTTCACATATTTCCCTTCCATAAGATGCATAAATAACTTGAAATAAAATGTGTCATTTTTGTGCTTTAATCAAATAATAATTAAAACAAATTATATGACGGTGTTTGTTTTTTTAAAATCTACTTCGTTGTATGAAAAAAACACCATTAACAATAACTACAAACAAATGAAAAAGAAAATAAACATTGTACTCCCTATATATCTATATAGCTTATTTTGCTTCAGCGTTCAAGTTATATTTCTTTAAATTACTCAGCTATTTGATACCGCTGTTAACACCCATTTTAAAAAACACAAAGTTTATTTTCATGGATGTAAGCATCAGTGACCACTTGTCTACACACAAGTGTTATGTTCCTGACACTCGTCTAGGGCCACACCACAACTCTTGACACATAACTCAACTGTAGGAAGCACAAAGCTATTGAATGTGACGGAAGCTGTAGACAGATACTTATAGGAGTTGGGTGAAGTGGAAGGGAGAGAACTACAATAGGGTTACAGAAAATTTCCTATTGTTCAATTCATTGACATCTCTACGAAAGTAGCGAACGTTGTGACTACAAATTTAAAACAATTTGAAAGACAGTCACGTTAACGTTTTTGTTAATTCAAACTTATTCCCCACTTGTCACGATCCGAAACCTACCAATATTTATGTTCTGAAACAGAGGCGTCACTAGGGTTGGTGTTACCCATTGCGGTAGCTCATGGTGTCACCCACTCACTACTTACCGCAACGACATATGCGCGGTCTGCCAGTGCCAAATACCGTGAACATGCAGAGTTTTACAGTTTGGAGTCACCCTTAGTGATGGCGTCACACGTTGCGGTCCGCACCCTCAAGTGACGCCTCTATTCCCAAATGAGATTTAAATAAGATTAAAAATCACATGTCCTAGCCATCTTAGGCGTCTTTCATTATAGATTGAGAACATGCTTTTGGGTATTGGCACGCATTAGGACCTCACTATTTGGCACTTTGTCCTGCCATTTAATGCCAAGGATGCGACGCCGGCACCACAAGTGGAAGCTATTAAGCTTGCGCTCATGTAATGTGTAAGTGGTCCATGTTTCGCTCCCGTATAGCAACGTACTGATGACGCAGGCTCGATAGACACACAGTTTAGTTTTCTCCGTTAGCTTGATGTTTTGCCAAACCCGTTTATTTAGTTTGGTCATTGTGGCAGCTGCTTTTCCAACTCTATTGTTTATTTCGTCCTCGATGAAAATAATAATTAATACATAACCTGTAAGTGTTATGTAAAATAAACTATTGTACTTAGTGGTGGCAAATCTCTTATTCAGTCCGTTTTCCACTTGTGTTACGATAGCCTTGGAGTGGGGGAGTGGTCGGCTTTCTGACCTGTTTGTAGACCTTGGTATGTATTTGATGTTATTGTTCTTCTTTTTTAAAGTAACTATTACAAATTAGGGTGCGTGTGTGTGAGAGAGAGGGGGGTGGGGGAATCACCATCGCAGTGCTTTAGTTGGGGTGTTGTGGGGCTGGTGTTAAGCTATCTTGCTTTCTTTTACATTAACTGGTATATGGATTTGTGGGTGCAAAGGGAGGGGGGGTCCTTGTCTCCATTGGTTATTAGTAAATATTAGACGATGGGTTTGATTTTTTAAATGATTTTTTTTTGCTATGAATTAAATAGATGGTTAATAGTTATTTAAATTTGTAAATAAATCTACCTTCCGTCTAAAGCGAAATGAAAAGAAAATCAAGTTAGTGTTCTATATGCAGACATATATCATGTATCTCACATAAGATTGTATGTGCATTCCATGTACACCACTTAGGGTTGAATACATATCAGGTTTTATGAAATGATTTTTTTTTAAATGTTTTAAAATAGATAAAGCATGTAGTTTAATCGATCATTATTGTGTCTGAATCATCGGGCACAGTTGTGTGGTTTGTTTGTTTGTTGTTGTTGTTGTGAGTTATCAGAAGTAACTAACGCATCGTAGCAACAACCTAAAGGAATTACTGTCATCGTCATCCAATCTATTTTTACTTTACTTAACTATGACAAAAATCAAATGATATGTTATTTTAAAAAAGGAACCAACTCAGTCTGATATTCCTCTCTCCCAAAATTGAAGATTTTTATCCTGTATAACAACATCTCATGACATCACTTCCTTCTAAAAGCATTCAACATTCTATGCCGGTATACACGACTTGTCCAATGACATACGGCCCGAGTAATTTTGTACACCACTATGAAGGCTTGTTACTGCATGCAATAATATAATGGCTTGTTACTGCATGCAATAATATAATGGCTTGTTACTGCATGCAATAATATAACGGCTTGTTACTGCATGAAATAATATAACGGCTTGTTACTGCATGCAATAATATAACGGCACGTTACTGCATGCAATAATATCACGGCTTGTTACTGCATGCAATAATATAACGGCTTGTTACTGCATGCAATAATATAACGGCTTGTTACTGCATGAAATGATATAACGGCTTGTTACTGCATGCAATAATATAACGGCTTGTTACTGCATGCAATAATATAACGGCTTGTTACTGCATGAAATAATATAACGGCTTGTTACTGCATGCAATAATATAATGGCTTGTTACTGCATGCAATAATATAACGGCTTGTTACTGCATGAAATAATATAACGGCTTGTTACTGCATGCAATAATATAACGGCTTGTTACTGCATGCAATAATATAACGGCTCGTTACTGCATGCAATAATATAAAGGCTCGTTACTGCATGCAATAATATAACGGCTTGTTAATGCATGCAATAATATAACGGCTTGTTAATGCATGCAATAATATAACGGCTTGTTAATGCATGCAATAGTAAAAATTGAAAAAGCTGTAGCAATATTACCTCGTTTAACAGAAATTTTAATGAATTGCATCTTGTAAATACAGAAAACTTAAATTAAAATTTTAAAAAATCATTATAAAAACATGTTATGTGAAATTTTTTATAGAGCGTTGAATTGTATTGTTTGTCAACAATGAGACCACATGGGTTTAAGTCCCTCAACTCATATTTCACAATTAAACATAATTTGCCTGCCAATTAAATAAGATATTCTTTATGAGTGTTTTTGTGTAGTATTATTTCCTTTAATTTTTGGAAACCTTTTTAAAGTACAGAAACCGGTCACATTTTTTTTTGTTGGACATTACATTGAAATATTTAATTTTTTTTAAACAACCAACTGAACATTTTAGATTGTGAATTCATTCTCTTCCCTTTATGTCTCTCTCATGTTGGGAGGTTAACTATGTTACTGTAGTTATGTTAGTGTAAATTTTTAAACTAATTGTTTTGGGGGGGGGGCAAATGCATTTTATCAGGTAATTACCAACATCCTAGCCTCAAACCCAGTGAGAATTCTGTTTCGTCAGAAATTGACACCTTGTATGATTCAAACGAACGTTACACCCAATAAGTCGGTGTTGAGACGTATCACCAATACTGTGTTTGTTATATAACACTGACGCTTAACTTCCTTGTCTGTACTTCCTTAGTCGACCACAACTTCAAGGTTGGTAATATGGCGTTTTTTTTTAATACGTCGATGAATCAGGAAGTTGCAGCATTAAGAGAGCTTTTAGAGTTCGACTTTGTTGTTGTCACGTTACAAGTATAATAAAGTTAAGCAACTCGGTCTGATGAAGCGCTTTATCGAATTGAGTTCGTGGAAATATAAAACGTCCTTTTTTCAGAGAGAGAGAAGAGAAAAGAAATGTTACCTGCGCGTTCGATGTGGATTGGCTAGAATTGTTACTTCTCGTTATAACCTTAATGTTGACACGTTATCGCTCGCATTCCAGAGCCAAAGAGATCTATCTTTTTGCTCTCTTTGGCTCTGGATTTCACCGCAGCTAAGTTTTTATTTCTTCATATTCGTTTTATTTGTGTACTTTTTGTTCGTTGAAGAAGGTTCTTTGCCGAAACGATCCAACTTCTTTTGGCAAGTCAAAACGAATATCTTAGAAATAGACATCAGATGCAAATTTAATAACAGCCACAGATTTCGTAAAACAATCTCAGTCTACAAACAAGGTTTCTCGCAATGGTTAAACTTCCCAAAAATCATGGCTTTAACTATATGTAACAATATTTTTTTTTAAAGTACAAACTGGAACTATTTAAACGAGTCAAACATCTATTTTACATGCATTATTTTAGAAAGGTCTCCCGTACAAAAAAATCTCGTAAATAAAAGATTATCCATAAAACAGTTTGTCACCAAAATGATGTTTGACAATGACAAGGTAATTTATTATAATCACTATTTATTTAAGTATTAATATAAGTAATTTTCTATATTTCGATAAGATAAATAAAATCTCCTGAAATGTATCATTGAAAACATTTACTTTTGATTTGTATACTCGTATACATAATAACGTGAATCCCAGCTGAACTGACAGCGATGTTTTGAAAACCATTTCGTTTTCTAAGCGGATCTATGTGTTGTTATTTTATGTATATTATGTATTGATCGTTCAACCCAATAAACATAGCACACACCACAACTAGATGAAACAACAATCAACCCAATAAACATAGCACACACACCACAACTAGATGAAACAACAATCAACCCAATAAACATAGCACACACCACAACTAGATGAAACAACAATCAACCCAATAAACATAGCACACACCACAACTAGATGAAACAACAATCAACCCAATAAACATAGCACACACCACAACTAGATGAAACAACAATCAACCCAATAAACATAGCACACACCACAACTAGATGAAACAACAATCAACCCAATAAACATAGCACACACACCACAACTAGATGAAACAACAGTCAACCCAATAAACATAGCACACACCACAACTAGATGAAACAACAATCAACCCAATAAACATAGCACACACCACAACTAGATGAAACAACAATCAACCCAATAAACATAGCACACACCACAACTAGATGAAACAACAATCAACCCAATAAACATAGCACACACCACAACTAGATGAAACAACAATCAACCCAATAAACATAGCACACACACCACAACTAGATGAAACAACAATCAACCCAATAAACATAGCACACACCACAACTAGATGAAACAACAATCAACCCAATAAACATAGCACACACACCACAACTAGATGAAACAACAATCAACCCAATAAACATAGCACACACACCACAACTAGATGAAACAACAATCAACCCAATAAACATAGCACACACCACAACTAGATGAAACAACAATCAACCCAATAAACATAGCACACACCACAACTAGATGAAACAACAATCAACCCAATAAACATAGCACACACACCACAACTAGATGAAACAAAAATCAACCCAATAAACATAGCACACACCACAACTAGATGAAACAACAATCAACCCAATAAACATAGCACACACACCACAACTAGATGAAACAACAATCAACCCAATAAACATAGCACACACCACAACTAGATGAAACAACAATCAACCCAATAAACATAGCACACACCACAACTAGATGAAACAACAATCAACCCAATAAACATAGCACACACCACAACTAGATGAAACAACAATCAACCCAATAAACATAGCACACACCACAACTAGATGAAACAACAATCAACCCAATAAACATAGCACACACCACAACTAGATGAAACAACAATCAACCCAATAAACATAGCACACACCACAACTAGATGAAACAACAATCAACCCAATAAACATAGCACACACCACAACTAGATGAAACAACAAAACCTCTACGATAACATCACAGTCTTATGTTGACGTCACTGTGGTGAGATGAACCACTGATAAGACGTTTAGGTTCAAGAATAAGAACAAAACATTTACGAAACGTAAGGAAGTTAAAAATTGTACATTTATTTCAAGTATTATTTTTCGTTCACATAAAAAAAAAGAAACTTATCACAATTAAAAAATAAGATAAATTTAAAATGTCTCCAATTTAGTGACTAAAGGAGACCGTAAAATAAGTGAACAATTTGTTTAAATATGTGGTGCAATAAAATATGTTGACGATACAAACGCATCATCAACACCAATTTTCTTATTAATTTCGTTTCAATTTTTTTTCTAAAATTAATGTGTCGTAATAATACAGTTTTATACATTATTATCTGAGTAGATGTGTGTCGATGTTGTTAACATGCTATAACAGAATGACAACTCTATCATGTATGAATACGATTTCAAAGAATTCACAATTAGTAGAGATACTCATTTCATACATGTCTCTAGAAATGAGAAAATCTTTAAACGGATAAGTCCCCACAACATAAATACTTATTATGTGTGAAATATAAGTTGATTTTAAATGACATATAGCCCCAATGTATCCAACCCCACCCATCTCTAACGTGTAAACATGTGGATGATGCTATGATTTCATGTCTGTAACGTAGCTATTTGCTCTCACGTGTAAACATCCGTTTTTCTGGAAATCTTCTAGACTTTGTTCTATTAGTGCGTAACTTTGTTAGTTTATTACCACTGCCAATTAGAGCACATTATTTTTTTTAAATGGTTTGGCAGGGGAAATAACACATGCCATTAGTTACTAAAACCTGGTCATGTCCCTTTCATAGCTATCGGTCTATTCATTCATAAATTCATATATTAAATATTTTCCTTTTTACAAATTATTATTCATTATTTTTTTTTATTAATGGAGCACTTCGTAAAAAATGAAATTTCGTTTCTGTCTCCTCTCTGTGTGACGTCAGTTGACGCCCTGCAGATAGTTGCCCAGTAGTCTCTCCACACTGATGTCCTGTAGACTGAAGTGTCTGAAGAAAGCCATGCGTATCGCCTCAGCGGATATCTCTCGTATCCTGGTTACAGAGATAATTCAAGATTGTTTGGTGGTGCTCAGCTATCATTTTTGTATCGTTTAGACGTATCTTAACAGTAAATAAATTTGTCTCATATTGATAAAATGTATTTATAAACATACAACTATCTTTGGTGCCTTTTGGGTTATAACAACAGTTTTGTTTGGGTGTTAGATGTAGAGTTTATAGATGCATGTATTACTTTAACGAAATGTAAATTGTTTAAAATCTATCATTTCAAAAGAGAATTAAATAAAATTTTAAAATAATGAAGTGAACTGTGAAATTTAAGGAATAACACATTCAACGACAGAACCAGCTTCGCTGATATTAGTGACTTTATATTTAAAGGAGGCGTTAAAGGACGTACTCGACGACACTATAACGTCATTGACTCGGCTGCCACGAATTGCTTCAAGACGGCTTACCTCGGTAGCAGAAGCAGAAGTCGGTTAGTTCTCAAAACATCAGCGGGATACGCCCTGGTGCAGTGTGACATGAGGGTCAGATGGGCCTTCTCGTGTAGCCTCTGTATCTCAGCTGTGGCCCTGACCCCTCGGGCGTCTGTGGAGCAGGAAGAGATTTGGTGGGAGGGGGGGTGGAGTTAGTTGGAACCAGTGATGGGTGCGATGTTCTTTGAAACTAAAGATAAGAAATTATGTTAGTTTAAAATCAAAGATGAAGAGTGATGGTAGTCTGTAACCAAAGATGGGAAGTGATGGTAGTCTGTAACCAAAGATGGGAAGTGATGGTAGTCTGTAACCAAAGATGGGAAGTGATGGTAGTCTGTAACCAACGAGAAGCCAAAGTTTAATACAAGAGGATTAGAATGATTATGCAACTTTTTATACATATGTACTTGTAAATAAGCGTAATTTAAAAAACATAAATTTCAATATAATGTATAATATATTTTTGACTTTGTACAACAGAAACTATTCTTTCAAATTGTGTCATGCTTGTATTAAATTAACAATTTTATTAAATGGAAGTTAATAACTTAACATTTGAAGATCTTCATAGTTACAACTCTTTGCTGAATCTATCAACCTATCCAAAGTTTTAAGAATTACAATTACCACAAATTTCAATGTTAATAATTTCAAATACTTTTTTTAAAAGGCTTGACACAAAAATGAATACGTTGCAAAAAATGTTTTTATCAAACCCAAAGCAAACTTTATTAAAACGCTTTCCATCAACTTAGTGTTTGGAAGAGACTGTAATTTCTAAATTAACATAATGCAATATTCAGTTATATAAAATACCAACATTGCAGTACAAAACTATCAACTTACAATAACGAAACAAGACAATAGATCGTAGACAAGACCATTCCGTGAGGTCAGCTTTCATGACTTGGAAACTGTGCATGACATCCTTGACCTCTTGGAGTTGACCGTACAGGGTCATGAGGAGCTGGTTGTGCTTGGGGTTGTCCTCACGGGCAGAGTCAAGGTTTGACAACAGGATGTCTGAGATTTGGGGGAATAAAATATAAGTTTATCATTTGTTTCTATATTTAGGTAAAACATTTTCTTTAATATTTGTTTCTTGAGTGCTGTCACCAGGAACACTACATTATAATATTTATATTTTTTGTAACCAAGAACACTACATTATAATATTTATATTTTTTGTAACCAAGAACACTACATTATAATATTTATATTTTTTGTTACCAAGAACACTACATTATAATATTTATATTTTTTGTAACCAAGAACACTACATTATAATATTTATATTTTTTGTAACCAAGAACACTACATTATAATATTTATATTTTTTGTAACCAAGAACACTACATTATAATATTTATATTTTTTGTAACCAAGAACACTACATTATAATATTTATATTGTTTGTAACCAAGAACACTACATTATAATATTTATATTTTTTGTAACCAAGAACACTACATTATAATATTTATATTTTTTGTAACCAAGAACACTACATTATAATATTTATATTTTTTGTAACCAAAAACACTACATAGTAATATTTATTTGTATTCTGTAACCAAGAAAACTACATAATAATATTTATTGTGCGTTGTGCGTTAAAAGGAAACAGTGACTTACATATGAGGACGCTCAAATTCGTAATGTCAAATTTATTAATTAAATATTTTACGCATATTTAGTGGAAATCTCTTTTCAATTATTATGTCGTTTGTTTACAAGCCTATATATAGTAGATACCCCTTTTAATTTAATCCACACGCCTTCTACGCATCATGGCAGCATCACTGACTCTAATAAACCATAATATTAAATTCTATTAAGTAAATGCAAAACTAAGTTTTAGGCATTTTTGCAGTGATCCAATGATACTTTAATGTATAATAAGTAATAATCATTCGATGCCGTGTCAAATGAGATTTCACGATCGATGCAAGAGAGTGGTTGGTTTTACACTTAATTTTGTGCTGGTGCTACAAACATAATGTACAGTGCCTGGAAGTCAATAACTTACTTGTATCAAAATTGAGACCCTTCTCTGCAGCTACCAGCACAAAGAGCTCCGCCCACGTAGCTTCTAAGAGCATCCGCCTGTCGGACTCCTCCAAAGAGGAGAACGCTGGAAGCATCCGAGCCCAGGTGGCGCATGAATACAAGACTTCCTCGGCGACAGAGGATATCCGGTGCAAAGACAAACCGTTGGCGTTGGCCAATGAGAGAACCGACTGCGAGAACGAGGCTGGGAAAAACTGATGAGCAAATGTATGAATAAATTTTGAATGTGGCTTATTTGTGAATTTTTTATTTTAATAAATAAATGTAAATTTTTAGAAGAATTAGTTTATTTAAAAAAATTGTGAACACAGTCTTTGGTGACTTTAATTTATATGTGGGTTGTTTTCTCTATTACAGACGCTCCTTTTATAAAGAAGATCGTTTCGTCTTACGCTTATTAATTGTTTTTGTCAAGTTTTTACATTTTTATTAGAGTTTTTTGGGTTTTTTAAATTTATGTTATGATAGTGATCAGTCAAACCATTCAAGACGGGAAGAACGAGAATTTATGTGTTTATTCTTGCATTCGGAATAAGATTGGGGGGGGGGTATTTATATTTAAATGCCACTTAGGAAAAGGGAATGACATTACAGAAGAGAGCAATTTCCTTTAACAGAGCGTAGCGTGTCTTACCTAATATAGATATTTTATAATAACAAAGTTACGTGGATGTTTTGTGTAGCGACAATTTTCTTCAATGTTTCAAAAATAGGCAGATTTAACATTCATTTTGTAGGTTTTTTAAATTGTATTTGCCACACATATTTTATATTATAAAAAGTTTCACTTTTTTGTGTATTAGTTTTTTTTATCCCTGTTTGGGCGTTTCAATTAGTTATTGTGTTTCTACCAAATTATATTTTTCAAGGGCATAATTTAATTGTTATGTAATTATTTTTTCAAAATTGTGAAGGCATCTTTCTGATAGATCACTAACAGTTTTCATTTAAAAGTCCTTTATAGTCACTACACACCGTGGAGAATCTCATTGAGCAATGTGTCGAATCCCGTGCGAACGTACTATTTTTGTCAGTCCACACAAGGGAGCATCTCATGGAGTGCTCCATAGTGTGAACTTAATTTAACTCTACCAACAGAGTTGTTCTTGGTTTGCTGGTTAAGTCTTCTTTAGTTGCCAAATCGTGTCTGTCAATCAAGCCTTGCTTGTTAAAACTTTTAATAATAAACATGCCTATAGTTTGTTTGTTTTTTGTTGTTGTTTTGTGTGTGTGTCTGTGTGTCTGTGTCATGGCTTCATTTAGATATCTCTTGAACATACCTGCAAGCAAGGGTGGGTAAACATAGAGTGGAGGGGTGGAGGGGGCATCGGTGCCTGGGCGTTCGCCGGGGGCATCACATGATACGCAAAGGGCAAGTGCATCGCCATGGAGACAGGGGTTGGCTGCAGCGGGTTGATGGGGGTTGGCACGATGACGTTGGTGGTTGACGATGTCAAGAAGAGCTTGGACGTGGGTGGGGCGGGGGAGCTGCTCGGTCCAGTTTCGTGTGAATCTGAAACAGTTAAATATTGTCTGGTGACATTAAATAGATTCGTGCATATCTATTGATACAATCTTACAATCATCACAGGACAATGGAGGTGATTGGGCAGTTTGTCAAATTAGAGATATTATTTGGGTAGTCTCACCTGCAATTATTTACCATGCTACGCTTTACTTGTTTTATATTTTCCTTTACATTTAAATATTTTTTTCCGCGTCTGCATCCTGATTGACTCCCAAATACGCTGCTGATAGGTAAATGAAATGGTGCGCAGAAATAATTTATGCTCGTTGTTTTGGGCTCTGTGTTCATTTACGCATGTATTATATTAGACCTTGTTAGAATTAGAAAGGATTTCCTGGTTCTTCCTCACCAAAACAAGGCGACCTTATATATTGTATGAGGCTAAAAGAACAGGAAGGAACTTTGAAAACTAACAATACTATCTAGTGTCATATAGCATGCTATAAAAACAGTTCCTGTTTTTCTGGAAGAATCCGAACGATAAATAATGCTTAGAGATACATTTCATTTAGCTTTATAACATCAAAAACTCATTTATTTTAAATATTAGTATAATATGTTACCACTTCTTGAGATATTGTCTGTAGTATTATTAGTTTAAAAGACACACAAAAATCTTTCTAACTTTAGATATTAGAAAATACAATGTAACTGTTGAAGGTAAATTAAATGTTTTAGGAAAAAATAATATATAAAGACTAATAAAAAAGATTGCTTTAAAATATATCACATAATGGCAAATATACAGGAAAAACAACTATCGTAAGAACTTGCAAATGTCACATAAAGGTATTCATACAGCAAAAACAACTACCGTAAGAACTTGCAAAGATAAGATCGCAATATCGAATTCAAGTCATTATTCGAAAAAATAAGCGTTTGCTACACATAACATTTTTTAAAATATGAAGAAAAAAAATTCTTAAAATTTTATTTTTTTTTAATCAATACCATTGGAGGACTCCAAAGTACCGGAACGGAAATTTTCCTTTTCTTTAGTAGGTGATGAGCAAGGCAAAGGTGACGTCACTTCTCTCTTTCGCTTCAGATTGGCGTCCGGAAATCTCTCATTGCCTGAACTAGTGTTTTTGTTGTGGTTGCTATTATTAACAGCATTGTTAAAGTTATGGGCGTTGATAGCATGGATGGACACATTGTTGTTGACACTGCTGGATCCCGTGACGCCATTGTTGACATTAGCGTTGCCAAGGACGCCGCCCCCATTCGCGTTGGTCCGTTGCACCAAGTAGGAATGTGGAAATGAATCGGAGTAGGTTGAAGGAACCATGTTCGAGTGACTAGCAAGTCCGTGCAGCATTTGTATTGTTGATGGTTTATCTACATGAGTCGTGGGGGAAATCCCTTGAAAAATTCCTGTCAGTTTAAAAAAGAACGGAATTATTATTATCAAGTAATCAATTTTATAGATTATAATGACTATAAGTAAACGTTCAAATTTGTATGTCTATTTAGTTGTTTTTTTTCTGCAAGAAGGTATCCGTTATTATAAGTTGCATATCTTCAAACTTTACTTTTAAAATTCATAAAACAAAAGACAGAGATGTATTTAAAGGTTAAGCGTAGCTTATATACACCATAGTGTCATTCATTTTGTATTGAGGATATGAATGCCTTATATCAAGTGAATTAATAATTATGTATGTTACTAATATGATGTAAAGCACTGTGAGCCAAGTTGCTTGCTGGGGTACTGCGCTATATAAATTATCAAATTATCATTATTATTATTATTATTATTATTATTATCCAAGACCCTAAATCAAGTTTCTAGTCTAAGATGAATGCATTTTTCAGTTATATTTCTTTATTTTTACCGATTAAGCCGTTTTCCGAAAATATTGAACACTTAAATATTTAAATATATGTCTAATAAATGCTCTACATAATTGGTGACCCAATTTTGGACGTCTCAATTGTTTGGGCAAGTGATATTACTTGTTACATGGCAAAGAATACGCCAAAGTTTAAGCAGCTAATGTTTGCTAAACGAATTCAAATTTATTGCATTATGTCCGTGAGTTTTAATACTTTCATTGTTAAATAGATTCAAGTTTTCAAGGCAGAGCATGTTTAGGTAACCTATGAATAAATCTAAATAAATATCTATATACTAGGGCTGTTATCGATTAATTTAAATTTAATCGTTAACTTTTGAAAAATTATCGATTAATTAATCGATAATTTCGATTAAAGCCAAAAATAGACATTTATGACGTCATTAAACTGAACATTTCAAGGGAAGTAACAAAAACAGGTAATTGACTTTTTTCAAATTTTATTAAGTTATTTCCCCTGTTTCCCTGGTGTCAGCCATTTTTACCACGTTTTCATTAACTTGCTTTCGTTCCTGTCTGTCAACAATTTTTTTTTGTTTCTGCCGGTCCACATAGATTGATAAAATAAATTTTAATATTACGCGGGAGATGTTTGTACATAAAAAATATATATATAAATTATTATTAATAATTAATTATTTATTACTAAATTTTAAAAAAAAATATTATAAATATTTTCTTAAATTTTAATCGAATTTTTATTGATTAAAATTGTTTTAATCGATATTTAATCGATAAAAATTTTAACGATTAATCGAGAAATTAATCGATAATTTCCGCAGCCCTACTATATACTAAACGGAATGTACAAATATAATTTAAAAATTTGCAATTTATTAATATAGCAAAACACGAAAGCTTGGTAGGGAAACCAAGCTTATTCACGTGCGCTCAGTCCTAAATCCCCCCAAAAAAGCCGAAAAAGAGCATATGAACGTTTTTAACACTTCGGTATACTGAACAAGCAGCTGTAAGGCTCTCGGAAAAAAAATGGCAGAAAGGATGCTTTGCGATATAAAAACATTTGAAAGAAAACTGCATGTTTTTGAAAGAGATCTTGCAAGTGGGCAGCTGAACTATTTTTCAAATCTAAATATGCATCTAACAAATTCTACACAATTTGCACACAATCCTTCAAGTCGTGAAGAAATCTACAAGGCATTTTCTAGCATAGCAGCAGCTGCAAATTATAATTTTAATGACAGATTTCTACCGTTCCTTCAGATGGAAACATCCATGTGTTTTCTTACTTCTCCAGAGAAATCTAAATTTGAAGAACTTGATCTTTATTGGTTACAATAGT
The DNA here is from genome assembly GCA_944989445.1 of Ampullaceana balthica. NCBI lineage: Eukaryota > Metazoa > Mollusca > Gastropoda > Lymnaeidae > Ampullaceana > Ampullaceana balthica. The sequence continues at coordinate 2,559,994 of CALYLW010000018.1, forward strand.
AAGATCTTGAAAATTTGGAAATGGAGCTATTGGAATTTCAAGAAAGACCTACGTGGAAAAAAAAAGTATCTGATCTGCGTGCAACACTTGAGAAAATGGAGTGTACAGAGATCATACAGTACAGCAAAATTGATAGTTAAGAAAATGAAATCCTTAATGCATGGGATTCTCTGCCAAATAAGTTTAAATCAATGAAAACACTTGGCGGTGCTATTATTTGTTTGGGTCATTTTATGCGTGTGAAGAACTGTTTTCAGCTTTGAATTATGTCAAATGTATTCAAATGTGACAAAAGAAACAGACTGACATATAACCTGAGTGCTGCATGTGTTGCGCTCAAATTAACGGAGAACGAGCAAAGATTTGACGAATTATTAAAATGTATACAACAGCAAACATACCATTCAATTCACAAAATCAACTTATTTCCTGCAATAATTCTTTTTTCCTTTGAAACTCTCTTTTGTTTTTTCTCTTAAGTCTTAAGAATTATTGTGTGTTGTTTTGCTAAGCCAAAAAAATCTTATTTTAGGGATTAATTGGAGTGTTGGTTGAAATTAAGGCCCGCGGCTTCAACAAGGTTCGCCATCACTGATCTAGAAGATCTCAAAATACATTTTTAAAACACCGATATACTGAAAGATTGCTAATGCGGGGTTGATACTGATGAAAGAGTCGAGTGTAAAATAAAATTAAAAAGTTTGCCCTTACTTGAGGGAAACATCTGAGGTCTCAGTAACTGGTGTGTCAGGTTGTGCACATCTGTCCTGGTCTGAAGGAGGTGAGGGTACAAACTCTGGTAGCTGTACTCAAAACTAGAGGTAACGGTATAGACAAGATCAATACATCAGATGAACTTAAAACTAGAGGTAATGGGATAGAAAGACTAGTTGAATACATCATTAGCGATAGTGAGGTCGAGAGACAAGTTTAATACAATTTCTCGTAGCTGTCCTCCAAACTAGACGCAATGAGATAGAGAGATGAGATCAACACATCACTTTATAGTTCACAAACTCTGGTAGACTTACTCAAAAAATTTCTCCATAGCCAGCTATCGGGTGATATATGTTTATGAGCCAGTGCAGCTTTTTGATAGGAAATTTGTTTTACAAAACACAAAAACATTCTGATGAACTATATTTAAATATTTTACTAATAAACGCATTTCTAAAATCCTTCTCTCCGTCACAGTAGAGCTATCACAATAGTATTAACATTTTTTTGCATCTAAAGCATTTTTAAAAAGTGAAAAATGTTCAAAATAATAATAATAATGTCTTTTAATTGTTTTTGTTAAAAAATGCACAGTTTTTGTGTTTAAAACTGGTTTTAAATTGAGACTGGAAACAATTTAAAAAGTAACTAATATCTTGTCTTTCATAGCTGCCACATCACACAGCAAGGATGGAGACGATAGTCCTCGTCGCTCACGACGGATAAACAAGAGATGTTTAGATTGTAGGCAGCCAAAATAACTTAACGAACCGATGAAAATATTTTCTCATATCTGACCTAAAAGAGATTCTAACAGATACCACGAATACGAAAAAGAAACGGTTGTTTGAGAAAAAAAAATTTTAATTTTTTATTTTTTTGTGAAGGCAATAAATTTTTGGTGGAAAATAAGTGGGTCATAAACAAAATAATATAGTTCAGGTAAGTGAAAAAATTGCAATGGCGTTCTTTCGGTTAGAGTAGTACATGTAATTCAAATTAAATAAGTTTGAAGCTCCGTTGTTGAGCGTGTTATTTATAGCGGCCGCTGGTAGACTTAAAAATGAAAAAAAAAGAAGTTTCCTTACCTCGATGACGTGGCAACGTCTATGTAGGGAAATCTTTTGTCTGAGAGGTTGGGCGAGTCACGGGGCAATCTGTTGGTCCTTGGGGCTCGTTCATGCTGGACACCTGGAGGGACAGATACGCCACTAAATGTTTAGTCAAAGGGACGGACACACCACTAAATGTTTAGTGAAAGGGACAGACACACCACTAAAGGTTTAGTGAAATGGACAGACACACAATTAAATGTTTATGAAAGGGACGGACACACAACTAAATAGTTAGTGAAAGGGACAGAAACACCACTAAATGTTTAGTGAAATGGACAGACACACCACAAATGTGTAGTGAAAGGGTAAGACACACCACTTTATGTTAAGTGAAACGGACAAACACACCTCTTAATGTTTAGCGAAAGGAAGAGACACACTACTTAATGTTTAGTGAAAGGGACATAGACACCACTTAACGTTTAGTTAAAGGAAGAGACACACCACTTAATGTTTTGTGAAAGGGACAAACACACCGCTAAATGTTTAGTGAAAGGGACAGTCACACCACTAAATGTTTAGTGAAAGTGACAGACATACAACTTAATGTTTAGTGAAAGGAAGAGACACACCACTTAATGTTTTTTGAAAAGGATAGACATACCACTTAATGTTTAGTGAAAGGAAGAGACACACTCCTTAATGTTTAGTGAAAGGGACAGAGACACCACTTAATGTTTAGTGAAAGGAAGAGACACACCACTTAATATTTTGTGAAAGGGACAGACTCACCACTAAATGTTTAGTGAAAGGGACAGACACACCACTAAATGTTTAGTGAAAGGGACAGACATACAACTTAATGTTTAGTGAAAGGAAGAGACAAACCACTTAATGTTTTTGAAAGGGACAGACACACCACTTAATGTTTAGTGAAAGGAAGAGACACGCCACTTAATGTTTAGTGAAAGGAAGAGACACACCACTTAATGTTTTGTGAAAGGGACATACACACCACTTAATGTTTAGTGAAAGAAAGAGACACACCACTTAATGTTTAGTTAAAGGAAGAGACACACCACTTAATGTTTAGTGAAAGGGACAGACACACGACTTAATGTTTAGTGAAAGGAAGAGACACACCACTTAATGTTTAGTGAAAGGAAGAGACACACCACTTAATCTTTAGTGCACATGCTATAATGTATCATGATGTACAATTTTTATAGACAGGCACATCATCTTGTGCTTAGAGTACTTGCTGTAATATCCTTGTCATTTTTAATATTACTTTTATATAGGTCACTTTGCCCCCAAAACTTCAAGCAATTTCTATAATTATAGCTGCACAGCTGTATATTCATTATTTTATAACTTTACCTATCATGGACTTGTGATGTCTAACTATCAAATTCAATAGCTAACTTTTGGATACTGACCACGTGTACATCCTATGTATAACCCACACCCTAGGGTTTATAATGTATTACACTACAGTCCCAACTGCTGCTCTGGGACTATCTCCCCCCCCCCACTCTCTCTCTCTCTAAATGTGTATATATATTGCACAAAATTTGATACGATCTCTCTGGGCGATGTCAGATTTACTATATCACTATCGATGTCTCTACCCTTTCAGTCCCAACATTATTATTATTATTATTATTATTATTATTATTATTATTATTATTATTAGCGTCATCTCTATTGCTTCCTTTTTTAAATCAACAAATAGAATAATCAGTTACATAATTAAATGTATTAAAACTATGTACGGGGAACAATAGACCCAATCCCAATATACATAATTTGTATATAAATGTATTAAAACTATGTGCGGGGAACAATAGACCCAATCCCAATATACATAATTTGTATATAAATGTATTAAAACTATGTACGGGGAACAATAGACCCAATCCCAATATACATAATTTGTATATAAATGTATTAAAACTATGTACGGGGAACAATAGACCAAATCCCAATATACATAATTTGTATATAAATGTATTAAAACTATGTACGGGGAACAATAGACCAAATCCCAATATACATAATTTGTATATAAATGTATTAAAACTATGTACGGAGAACAATAGACCCAATCCCAATATACATCTCTATGTATATAAGCCGCATTTGTTGTCTGTCTGTTCCCTAATAACTCAAGATCCAGACAACCAAATAACGTGAAATTTGGTACACGTACACAAAATTATACCGGAAAGGTTATTAAACGGGTTTCGTTCCATATATATAAGATACTGGGGCCCGGGGGCCCAAAATGTAGTTTTTCCCTATATGAGCTATATAAAATAAAAATTATTGAAAATTAAGACGTAAAATAATGACGCAAATTAATAAACATTTTGGTGTCGAGATTAACAAGAAGGCGATTATCGCCATAAAATAATTTTTTTAATTGCTTTGTTGTTGTTGCTTTTGTTGTTGAAGTTGTTGTTTTGTTGTTGTTGCTTTGTTGTTGTTGCTGTTGTTGTTGTAGTTGTTGTTTTGTTGTTGTTTTGTTGTTGATGTTTTTGTTGTTGTTTTGTTTTTGTTGTTGTTGCTGTTGTTTTTTTTTGTTGTTGTTGCTGTTGTTGTTGCTGTTGTTGCTTTTGTGTTGTTTTTGCTGTTGTTGTTGTTGTCCACATCCCTTGCCCTGCGACGACAATGTCCTTCATGTTGTTGTTGCTGTTGTATTTGTTGTTTTGTTGTTGTTGCTTTGTTGTTGTTGCTGTTGTTGTTGTAGTTGTTGTTTTGTTGTTGTTGTTGTAGTTGTTGTTTTGTTGTTGTTTTGTTTTGTTGTTGTTTTTGTTGTTGTTTTGTTTTTGTTGTTTTGTTGTTTTTGTTGTTTTTGTTGTTGTTTTGTTTTTGTTGTTTTGTTGTTGTTTTTGTTGTTTTTGTTTTTGTTGCTGTTGTTGTTAAACCCGGGCGGGAGCCGGGTACTTGCCCCTAGTAATTTGTATATAAATGTACTAACTTGACACGAACATTATCTTTATTTTTCAAATATTGATGAAGTCAATAATTCTTCATAAATCTGTTATTTATAATTCATAAATCAAGGCATCACGCATGTAAAATTTATAAGATTTGTTTTCTTCTGGTTTCTTCTTATTTATTTTTTTATTGAAGTAAGAACGTCCATCTTTTGTGAGCTAACAATTACCGCAATCGATTTTGCATTTAAAAATCCGGTATTAAAATTGACAATAAAAATGTTTAAGAATGACCTATCTATAAATTAAACCCCCATCGGCTCAGTTACCACGCAGCTACGGGCATAGAAAACAGAAATAAAATTTTGATCTTGTTTTTGTATTTCCCTTCCGTGTGCCCCGGCAGCCGGACCCGAAGATGAAGAGAGCAATCGAACACAATTTGTCACCTCGGAAGTCACCCAGGGAAAGAACGCGGCAAGCATCAGCTGGTCGCCCCGTGGTCCGCGTTTGTTTAACATCTCTTCTGCGTTTGTAGACAAACCCAAACATCAATCACCGACGGTCCTCGGGCGGGCAGCCCCTTTGTTTAATAATTCTCTAATAGCTTCCTGCGTCCAAACAGGTCGCTGCAGGTGGACGATATCGGTGATGAAAATTGTTTTTTTTAATCATCTTTACGATACCGATGTTGGTAGTGACGGTTTTATCTATGTTCTCATAAAGTCAAAATATCTTATGACATCACAGACGCTCCTCAAACACAGAGTATTGTTACAGAGCGATTTAGGATTTCAAGAAAATGAAGTACAAATCACTTGCTACAAAGTGGTTAAATCATCATGGGTACATTACCCGTGTTACTTCGAGTACTCAAGATGTAAAAATCTGCTTGTACATTAATGACTTCTGAATTTTGTGACGTACATGAATTAAATTTTTTGTGACGTACATTTTTATGAATATTTTTAATAAGTATTTATTATAATTGTTTAATTTCTAAAGATGGAATTATTCCCGTTTTGCTTATTCCGACTGTCCACTACCACATACATCGCACATGTTATGCCTCTCATTTAAAAAAAAATGTAATGAGCAGATTTCGTAGTCGTACGAAATTTTGTACACTCATTCATCATGGGTTCACTTGGTATTCACTTGTTTTTCACTTGGTATTCAATTGGTATTTATTAAATTGAGATTCAGGAACTCCAAGGACCCCAGTTGGAAGCATCAGTAGTAATCGCCCGTGCCACAATGCAGTATCGATATTTCCACACGTGCCTGTGTCGCCCGGGTGGGCGCTAATTGTTGGCAAGTGGAAGTCAGAGCTCGTTATGAATACTCAGACCAGGGGAGCTTATCATAGGGGAACAGGTTTGTCTACCCGTATGTGAGTGCTTGCTCTTGGGTGACCGAGGTATCACAAAGCTAGTGGGTTGTTGGAAGTCATTCTAACAGGGCTACATGTGATTAGGGGGTGGTGGTGTGCCCTGGGCAGCTTACTGACTTGCAGCCAACTTTCTTAGAATATAGATGACACCACACACAAAAAAGTCAAACATGTTTGTGGTATTTAAAAGGAAATAGAAAAAAAAGGGAACTGAACAAATGAATGAAATCTGTATTTTTTAAAAATTGTATTCATTCATCCCTAGAAGTAGCCTGACATTATGTATTGCTGGAAGGCCTAACGTTGGAATGAATGATAAAGCTAATCCACACTGATACTAGGAATAAAGTTGATAAGTACCAGCTAGAACGAGGGATTTGCTAGTTAATGAAAAATAATATGGATGACAAGACTATTGAAAATAAATTAGGTGGTTAACAGAGATTTTTACATTGGATGAAAATTGAACATTTTTAAAACTGAGTGAATAATAATTTAAAAGAAACAACGAGTTTTGTTCAAGAAACTCATACTTTATATAAACTGTAAGAAATAATATTTCATTTTATATAATATTTTTACCCCCTTGTAAAAAATATTCCAAGTAAATTAACTTTCTAAATTCGAAAGCAAAACATGAACTATCAAATTATAAAAAATAAGAAGCAACTCTCAGCCGGGAAACAATAAGTTAATTAATCAATAATTTTTCTACCATAATGTTCCCGAATATAAACACGGGTTACTGACTTCTCGGTAGTTGAAAACAGAAACGCGGCGCACGGTATTTACACTTGCCGCGCTGTTTGAATTGCTCTACAAGTCAACATAACCAGTTGCTCCAGCTGAACGTGGTTTTTGGTTTCTGAGAACGCTGCTCAAATTATCGTTTCAAACCGCTCAACAATTAATTAATAATCGCGGCCCAGCTCTGGCATTGCCACACAACAATGGACGCGGGATTACATTGGATTATTTTAGTTCTTCGGTGTGGTGGTCCGTTGATTTGGTCACGTGGTTATTGATTGGAAAAACTGGCATCCGAACTTTTATTTGTTAAATTTTTTTTAAAAAATTACCTTAAATTATAAAGGTTAAATTTGGAAGAGTTCTAATAAGGTGTTTTATTATTTGCACTAATCTGAGTTAATCTCTATCCATTACCATTAAAAAAATCTATATAACATTTGTAAATCGTTTTCGAGTTTGTAGGTGCAAACATTTTGTTTTTCCCCTATATGATCTTTAACGCTTTTGATTTCCTTTTAAAAAGTTCATTATATTATCTATGAAGATGCCAGAAAATTTTGAAAAGATTATGGTATTTCTTACAAATAATTTGGGCTCTCGAGTTTGGTGTTTTATATGTTATAAGTTTTGTTTAGCGTATTCAATAAGATTGCCTTCTCTAATCTCTAACTATTTTTGTGATAAGTGGGATAAACAAACTTTATCACACTTATTCCATCTTTGAGGGCTTCATTTCGTTTTAAAAATTTTTATTAGCGCTGCGGAAATAAACGATTAATTTCTCGATCAATCATTAAAATGTTTTAATGATGTAATTATTTTTTTAATGATTAATCGACCCATCACTTACAAATTATTTGAAGTTATAAAGTAAAAAAATAAGAAGAATAAAAATACTTGCCGATAAATAATAATAAATTTCCTGACGATTACATGAATATTTTGGTTTTAAACTATTGATTGAGGGGTATGTTCCAAATGTTGATAAACTTTGCCTACAATGGTTCTAACACTTCGCCTACTTATCAAACCAAATGAAAAGCGTATTACGCTAATGGCAGTAATGGAGTCTGACTAAGAGACAGAAAATGATAACAGCTCTTCTGATGAATTACTGCGTTACAAAATGGAGATGAAAGTGAATTCATTAATCCTCTACAACGTTGGAAACTTAATGAACACCGATATCTGATAATGACATTCCTTGCCAAGACCGTTTTGTACATACCAGTTACCTAAGTTCCACGTGAATGATTTTCAGCTCGACTGGTCATATTGTCAATTAGACCCGCTCATCACTTGAACCAAATAATTTCAACACACTTGTCTTTTTGCGTAGTTGGTTAAAAGATGACATATACAATATATATATATACTAGGGGCAAGTACCCGGCTTCGCCCGGGTTTAAAATAAGGTTTTCTGTAGAAGCGTACACAACTGTTTACTTGCATGCTATAAAATGGTACATTTAACAGTGTATGTGCTGCATGGCTTAATTTCAAGGATGTCACCATCCTCATCTTTCACAATAACAGTTTTGAGATCTTCAAATGAAATAGGTCCCCGAATATGGTGCAGCAGGAGGCGCATGTGAAATGCTTCTCTGTTGTGAGGATGCACAGTGTACACTCTTCCCAAGGCATTGTCTGTCACATATCCCGGGAAGTCTGCAAGAGGTATACCTTTTTTCGGATTTGCCAGACCTTTTGACTGGCATCCCAGCGAAAATGTCTAGGCACTTCAGAATACAGCAATGTTTTTGCAAGAGGATCTGTTTTGCAGAGATCAAAAAACGCTGTTAATGTAGTCTTTGTTGGAGTGTCTGTCAAATGTGCTGTTGTCTGTCCTGGTTTATAGTATACTCCTTGGCCTCCTTCAAGATGTACTGCCAAGTGAACAACTGTTGGATACCTTTGATGGATGGGAAAGTTAAGCAGGCGCCACACTGCCTCACTGCTACTAATGTATCGTCCTTGTTGATAATTGGTAACCCCATCAAGCCTGTTCGGCATTTCATTTGCAACAGTAAACATGGCCACATCACTTCCCTTGGTAACATAATTGCAAATCTACTTGATGCTTGTGTTTCTATGACGTACATAGGTCATTCCATCCTGTGCATATTCATGCATGTAACGGGGCCCTCCACTGAAGGATGAAGGCAGCACCACTAATTTGCCATGATTTTCAGAAGTCACATTGTTGTCATTCCTTACTGCCTCTAATAGTACACCATAGTCCTCAGCTCTAAGTTTTGTTTGGTTGAGTCTGATGAAACGCAATCTCTCATTCTCAACCTTAGCATACATATCCACTATGTATTGCTGGTAAAGGCGCGGGCATCTGAGGAGTGTATTAAATTCGTTGACTCTTTGCATCATGCGATATGCATAGTAGTCATTGCTTGTGGCCTTGTTTACATCTTTTATGTTCAAATCATAGCCATCTTCTCCTCTAACAAATAGCAGAGGATACTGAAGTGGATCATATGACCTGTGAGTGTCTTGAATCCTTTGAAGTGGCATTTGTGAGCAACTTCTTGAATGCAGCACAATGTCTCTACGATCACCTAGCTCTCCAGCAATCATGATGCCACTTCACTAACAGATGGTGCATTGAATCTGCCTTTGTGTTCCTTTAATGGTGCTTTGCCGGAAATTTTGATTTTGTAGTCCACTTGAGTGTTATCCATAATCTCAGCAGCCATTTTAAATGACCTCACATAGCTGTTATGCTGATGCAGCATTCTTTGCAGTTTGAGGACAATGTTTCTGTCAACAGGACTGTCAAGCAAATCCAGTCGTCTTTGCACTTGCTCATCTTCTCCCAAGAAGTAAATCTGGAGATATTTGCTGTCTATAGCATTGACTGGATGAAGAGGTCCAGCATGGTGGTACACTTGGCCTTGGACCTTGAATGTTGGTGTCCACCCGTTATTCACGACAACATTAGACTTGAAGGAAGTCACGGCAAACATATTATTGAATAGTCTAATAAGTTTCACAAAGTCCTTTGATTGTGCAGTTTCACCATTCAACAGAATGCACAATGGTTCTGGTGGCTTTAGAATTGGGGCAGTTTGACTTTACCACTGGAACAGCACATGCCTGGAGTTTCTTTGCTCAGCTGTTTCAGCTGCTCTGGGAACTCTGTGGCGGACCTGATCTGCCTGGATTTTATATATTTTTTTTTCGTATGTTATCATTGCGGGAGAGTACTCAACAACTTCCCAAAGTTTCATGCTCCTATTTACACGGGAAGTTGGATATTTAATGATTAGTCTGTTTTATATAGCTCATATTAGGAAAATACCTACATTTTGGCCCAAGGCCCCCTAGTGAGTAATAATTTTATATATTTTTTTCGCATGTTACCATCGCGCGAGGGTACTCAAAATCTTCCAAAAGTTTCATTCTTCTACTTACATGGTAATTTGGAGAATTATTGATGAGTCAGTTTGATATATGAAAAAAAACTACATTCAGGCCTCTGACCACCCAGTGAGTGATAATTTTTATTAATGTTTCGCCAGTTACCATTTTGGGAGGGTATATAACAACTTCACAAAGTTTCATGCTTCTACCTACACAGGAAATAGGAGATTTAATGATGAGCCTGATTTATATAGCTCATTTAAGAAAAAACTACGTTTGGGCCCCCGCCCACCCCCCTACCCAGTTAGTGATAACTTTATACTTTTTTCGACTGTTACCATTGCGGGAGGGTACTCAACGACTTTCCAAATTTTCATGCTTCTACCTACTCGGGAATATGAGGAATTGGTGTTGATTCAGTTTTATATATCCCATATAAGGAAAAACCGGTTTTGGGGCACCCGGCCACCCATGAGTGGAAATGTTTACATTATTTTTCACCAATTATCGTCATAATAGTGTATTTGGCAAGTTCCCAAAAGTTTCATGCTTCTACATTCACGGGAGGTTGGAGAATTAGTTTCGAGTCAGTTTTAAATATACGGAAAAAAAATACATTTTGGCCCCCGCCCCCAGTAAGTGATAATTTATATAATTCATTTTTCTGTTGTATGGGGTTTATTTGTTTTAAAGAAACATTTCGAAACGCAATGTTTGAGCTTAAAATGTGCCCTGCTGGTTTCGTTTAAGTTATGCAAAAAGTATAAACACAGTTGCTTAGCTACAGTGTTTATGCCACCCAGGGATGGACGATATTATTGACTCCTACCCTCGCCGATAAAAGGAAAAAGCTTGATCGGACGACTGGATAAAATACATATAGAATATACAAAAAAGAAACAGTGTAAAGTAAAAAATATGTAATTTGCAAACAAATTTTATAAAAATATATACGTAATCTTGTTAGAGGCGCAACATTAACAGACATAAAAATAAACCATTTCATAACATTTAGTTCACAACAAAAAACACACACACTCACTGATTCACACATGTGCACACAAATACTTAAACGCACACCCACAGCGGTATATAAACAATTAAAAATATAAATTAAAATAATCACTGCTCTTTTCACTTTGTTTCCTATTTACAAATTAATATGAACTCAAACTATGACGTCACATCACATTATTTTATGGCAATAAACGCCATCTTGTTAATCTCGACACCAAAATGTTTAATATTTTACGTCTTAATTTTCAATAATTTTTATTTTATATAGCTCATATAGGGAAAAACTACATTTTGGGCCCCCAGCCCCCAGTATCTTATATATATGGAACGAAACCTGTTTAATAACCTTTCCGGTATAATTTTGTGTACGTGTACCAAATTTCACGTTATTTGGTTGTCTGGATCTTGAGTTATAAGGGAACAGACAGACGACGGACAGACAACAAATGCGTCTTATATATATAGATATATATATATATATATATATATATATATATATATATATATATATATATATATATGTATATATATATATATACATATAATATACATATACAAGAGACATTCCAGTGTTATTTAGATTTTCAAAAAGAACGTTTAATAAGCGTTACTTATGACGGCATAAAATTTAATTTTTGGCTTAATCGAAATTAACGATTACCGCATGGCCGTACGCAGGTGGGGTTCGTACGATCGAACGAACCCCCTTTTGCGAATGTGTGCCCTTTTTATTTTTTATTTTTTAAAAAATAGATCTCGACATTATTGAGAGATTTGGGGATCCCACTACAGAATATGAGGGGCCAGTGTTATGATGGCGCTGCATCTATGCCGGATGCTGTCTCAGGAGTTCTGCTAGAGGCCCCTTTGGTGGTATACACACACTGCAGCATTTATGCTTTAAACCAAGTGATCATCTTATAACAAAATTTGTAATAACGGTTGGTCAAACACGAAAACAATACGCTAACAGACCGAGTGCTTAACACAAAATAATATATCAGGGTGGAAGTGCCAGCTCACTAATGAATTTCCAAGAAAAATTGAGTTTCCCTTTCTGGGTCACTCGTTATGCGAATCTTCGCTCGTTAAGGGAGCAACTTTTTCCATAAAAATGGTGCTCGTAATGGGAAATCTCGTTATGAGAGGTGCTCGTTATGAGAGGTTTGTCTTATCTTATCATGAAATGCCTTCGCGACAAGTTTGCGAACATCCCCTTAAAAAAGTCTGGGTACGGCCTTGTTATACTCGTGCTATAGCCCGTTCGTTCATAAGCTGACCCACCCCCTACTTTTGGAACTTATTAAACGTGTATAACCCGCTCGCAAGCCGACCCCCCAAAATAATAGGACAGCTTAAACAAAATGGTACACATTTTTTAAAAGCTACTAGCTAAATCGGTCATTATGATTGTTTAGTTTGTAATGCCCATCTTTGTCTTCGTGCTCTTTGTTAGGCAAGAGCTACCGGTATTTAAAATAATAATTCTTTGGTAGACAGGGGCGACAGCGCATACATTAAAATTCGTTGTTGAAAAAAAATTTGTAAAACAATTTATTAAAACATTCACAATAATAAATAAAATGATTAAATAAGGTAAGTGCATATGTTTAATAATATATTATAGCTTCTGTTAGAAAAGTCAAATCTTGTAGAATGTAGAAAAGGACCTTGACCTTGATGATCTACAATAACAACACCGAAATTCAATATCCATGCAGAAATCACCTATGACCCGCTTATAAGACGACGACCCCCAAACTTTTTCCCGTAGATTTGTCCAAAAAAGTCGGTGTAGAACGAGTATACACGGTAATTAATCGTTAATTTTTCAAAGTTAACGATTAAATTTAAATTAATCGTTAACAGCCCTAATTTTTATCCTTTTTCAATCTTTGAAGCTCCATGGCGCAAGTGAAGCAGCGTTCACAAGTACCTGTAGCCATGGCACGGCATTCGAGGGGATCGTGTGGCTGCTAGCACAAAGCCCGGCTGTCTGTATTTCCCCCAGATTATGTCTGTACCCATGGAAAGCTGATTGTTAAGAAATATTGGTGATTATTTAACTCTAAAATCATTGTGGGTAGAGCCTATATATAAATTATATATGTATACAAATATATTTTAAATCTAATAATTAAAATTCTCTACAAAGAATGCAATATCCAACCACTAATCCAATATTAATTAACCTAAAATTTACTTCAGAAATCGTTTGGAAAAAAAACATTTACATAATTTATAAGAAGAGGTTGTTGCATTTTTTTTAAAAATTTGCTTCTTTCAGAAAATAAAACAAACATTTTACTATTTAGCCTTACCTCTAAACAGATTTTTAGTTTTATATTTTTACAAAAATGTATCTATATATATATATAAATGAAAGTATGTTTGTGTGTGTACTTGTCCTTTAAATAGCTGACTAAACAATTCACCCGATCGTCATAAAAAATTTCGAGATTGTTGAGAACGCTTCCGGGATGGTAACTGGCAACTTTATTTTCTCAATTTAACACTCGTGGGACGCCGGGGACTCAGAATGTCATTTTTTGCTTATATGAGCTATATAAAAATTAGTTTAAGCGCTAGCTACTGTATAAATTGATGGATAGTAACCAAACATTGTATATAAATCCTTGACAGCCAATATTAAAATACTAGAGGGCACTGAACTCATAATGATCCTTTCTTCAGGGCTGGGGGCCCAAAATGCCTTTTTTCTTAAACGTTTAAGATTTTATTCCCCATTCAATTAATAACGATCTTGAAAAATAATGATAAATGTATCCATTATTATTCATATTTAAATGGACAGGTGTTTTGAACTTTATATCTTGCCCTGAAATGGCCCTGGGTCCCTTAATGTTTTTTTTCGCTTATATGAGCTATATAAAATTAGTTTATGCGTTAGCTACTAAGTAAGTGAATGGATCTTAACCAAACTTTGAAAACAAAAACTTGGTAGCCCATATTAAAATACTTAAGGGCACTGAACTTCTAATGTCAATTACTTCGGTGCCGGGGGCCCCAAATGTCTTTTTTTCGTATAAGTTTAAGATATTTGTCCTATTCACTTTTTAAAGATCTTGAGAAATATATTTATGATGAAACTGAATTAAAATGAACAATTTTTTGAAATTGACAACTTGCTCCTTAATGTTATTCCCCCCCCCCTATATTAACTACATAAAAATTAGTTTAAGCGTTAGATGATGAGAAAATAACTGGATTTTGACCAAACTTAGTATATAAAAACTTAAGAGCCCAAATTAAATTACTATTGAGCACTGAACTCCTAATGACTATTCCCTCGGAGCTGGGGGCCCCAAATGTCTTTTTTACTGAACGTTAATAATTGTATTTCCTATTCAAATTTTCACGATATTGAGAAATATATCTTGAGTACAATGGCAATAAAAAAATAAATTATCACTCATTTTGGGACCGGGCCCTTAATATCGTTTCTTCTTTTGTAAGCTTTTTAATTAGTAATTTATTTATCCGTTTTCTATGAAACTTGAACTTTTTTTGCACACTTCCGCGAAGGTTTCTGCATAATTGTCTTAAACATACCACTCATTGGTTTCTTTAAATTTATTCGTTTTTACTGAGATCGTTGCAACGCACGACGGGTCTGCTAGTAAATAAATAAAAACGTTCTTTCACTTTAGCTCACAACTTTTTATACAGATGGCGAGTTGAATATCACCCAGCACAACCTTGACCACTGCATCGAGGGGGGAAGTGGTGGCAGGGTAGCTGAGTACTCCCACCACCCCCAAAATTGTTTGACCGGGTAGACTAAGGTTCGGTTGAAAAATAAATAGAAAAGTATGTATTTTAAGTCGATGAAATTTATTTTTTTTTAATTTATCATTAAAACATTATTTTCAAATTAACATCTATTGTCATAGAAGATGAGCTCCTGTACCAAGTTTCAGATGTTTACCTGACTTTGAAGTGTGTTTACCTCACAAGATTCCTGGCAGACAGACGGGACGGGCACATGATTAAAGATGTGTGGAAATAAATGCATGTATTAAAGTGATTGAATGTGAAAGATTACAGAAAAGAAGACAAACGATCGAATTTAAAAAACTGAAATGATTGCGAAAGCTACACAACTATATTTAAACAGTTTAAATAACTTCTGAAAATTTATTTTCAATTTTGTTAAATTAATAGAGAAAATTTATGGTGAACGATATAGGGAAATAATTTTTTTGTATCAAAATTGAAGGATTTGTTTTTAATTCGCGACGAACCTGAGGTACCACATAAAAACGATCACATTTTTCCTCTCTTAGATCTGAAATCTCATAGTTCATGTAAACGATTTATTGAAATGCGATTATAAAATGTGTAGCAGGGGTGATGTTTTCATGTTAATACAACAACAAAATTGTAACATAAACGGAAACCTGCAGCCACGGTTTGCATGCAGTCGACGAATTCTTACCCAGAAATTGTCGGTGTTTACTTATGGGATATTTCATGTTCCGCCCACCTCCCGTCCCCTCTGCAATCCAGGGACATGTTTTAAATGGATAAATATGCAAGTACATTTGACACATGAAAGTTTAGTTCAAAATCCATATAGCTTCATGTTACTTTTACGTGTTACTGTTAAGTGTTGCTGTTACATGTTATTTTTACACTGTCCTGTTTGTGTTCAAATCTCACAAGAGAAATTAAGTTGTTCCTTCGAACTTCAGTTAGAACTTTTGTCATTTTGGAAAATAATCGAGATGACAATTTGAAAAAAAATATTTGAAAACGTTAGTATGAAAGCTGAATAATTGAATTAGTGCTTTGTCACATTAACAAATTGTAAAAATAATATACAATCAGCGACTAACATTGCTGATACTTAAAGTAAACATTATTTTATAACATAGTGAGTCTTTGTCGCTGGCGTTGATAATCGCCTATTATGTCAGAAAGATAACTCTGCCAACAATCCAGGTCATGTTCACTATTTCTAATCTCCCCCCTTCACTTCGTCAGCAACCACTTGACATCAGCAGAGACCCGACCCCTCCTTCTCCCTCCACCCCGACGCAGATGTTACGAGTTCAAAACCCGTGTCTCCCTCCCTCTCTCGCTCTCTCTCTCTCGGTCTCGCTCTCTCTCTCTCTCTCTCTCCCTCTCTCTCTCTCTCTCTCTTTCTCTCTCGTTCACCCTCATTCGTTCTTTCTCTCTATCCTGCTTTCTGCCCTCTTAAAAACCACTTCCACTTTTTAAATCTGACTTGCTTATTGCTCAACAAACACACCCCCCAAAAGATGTGTTTAGAAAGTTTTCATATCCCCAACCAACTGCCTCTCTATTATTGTTTACCGTATTAAGTACCTGCTTTCTGCAACAATAAGAGGATTAGCGAATTTTCCACCCTCTCTTTTTTAAAAAAACTGATTCAGTTAAGAAAGAGAGACAGAGAGAAGGGGAAATAATCAATGTTTTTATCAGTGCACCTCAAGAGCGCATCACGTGCGATTCACACCACGAAAAATGCACATCGTTCACATGAAGAACGCCCCAGCTCAGATAAGCCGTGAGGTTCAGGTGAGGCCACTTGAAACCTCAACGGATAAATTTCGACCGCCATAATTTGTAAACATGGCGGGAGAATGACTGATACTGACTCCTTCGACCGAAGAGTTTGCTTCGCTATTATCTCCCCCTTGTTCTATGATTGATTTTGAGTTCTGCGCAAATAGTGGAGGGACGGCTAGAGAATTCGACCTAAAATGTATTCCCTTTCTTTCCTTTTCTCTCCCCTCTCTCTTTCTCTCAATTTTCTCTTTACATCTTTCTTTTAAATCAGGGACTAGATTTTAGAAAATAAAAGTCAATAAAAAATCTATTTCAATTAAGATCTACCAAATACATGAGTAGCCTAAACAGACGAAAACAGATGTTTAGATGTTGTTGTTTTTTCATTAATCTTAATGTATTTTTCAAACTTCAGACTATTTCACAGGGAGGAAAAGACCTGAAGATCAAAATAAAAATAAAAAAGAATAGATTCCTCATGAAATACTTTTTGCTCTAACGATATTTTTAATAATAATAGTTTTAACGATTAAGTCTTCAACTTCTTAAACACAAAATCAGTGTCGTATATTTAGATGATACAGGTGAACTATTTCTAAATATGAAAGATTTTATTTTTAAAAATTACAGTCTGACCTCGCTAAGTCGAACTTCCCTAAGTCGAAAACCTCCCTATATCGAATTAATTGTTAGGTCGCGGCAAAATTTCATAAGATTAATGTATATTAGATCTCCTTAACTCGATTATTTTGGCTTCCAACCTCCCTTAGTCGAATTTTCCAAGGCGTTTGGGTTATTATTCTGGGTTATTATTTTGAGACCAAAAATCACTTAGTCAAGAAAAAGGCGTGGCTGGAAGAAGGGTAACTAACATGCGTCCCTTTTCTGCATGCTCTGACTCCTTTTAAAAAGAACAATCTTACTCCCCCATCACTCTGTGAGGGAGTAAAGTGTGTGTGTGGGGGGAGGGGGGGCTTTCTCAGTGGTGTCGGTATGTCAAAAAAAGTTGGCTTCCATTCAATTCATATGACACATCAGAAACCGCCTTTCTTTCCCGTCAAGCCTTCTCGCCGTAATAGCGATTCCGCACCCCCCCCCTCTCAATATCAACATTGTCCTGGATTAATCTGCGCCTATTACGCTATTTTCCCTAACTCGAAAACTCCGTAAGTCGAATTTTTCTTCGGGTTCCTTTGAGTTCGACTTAGAGAGGTCCGACTGTATTATGTTATCCCTCTAACATATATGGGCACAATAGTATTCTGTAACAGATAAGATAAAGAAATATACTTGTTTTTAAGTTGACATAATTACTAATTATTCCAAAGGGGGGAAAAGTTCGTAATTAAATATAAAAAAAACGTGAAATTATTCTAGTCAATGGGCAACCACTCTTCCCATAATAGGAACCCGTGCTCCTGAATCTAACACACCTCAGTGAAATAACTCCAAGTGAAATAATTAATGAACGCTCCCGAGAAAAGCGCGCAGCCACCGCCCCGATCAGCCCACACGCGCCCCTGCCACGTTTTGATTGGGGCCACTTGAGCTTGTTTGGCTTGCCAGTAATCTGCCCTTGGCTTTTCAAACAGAGCTTGGGACTCCGCCAGGTGGCGGCACAGTTTGGGCCGTAACCGGAGAAGGATCCTTGTCGGTAGCTGCCGCTATGAATGGACTTCGGATGGACTCGATGGCTTTTCCCCTTCAAGCCCTCATGGGTGCGGTAATTCCCCCTGCATGTCTCTGATAACGGTATCCCTTGACTCCCGAATTTTTTTTTACCTTTCTCTTGTTTTATTTCATTATAGAGAAAAAGCTTTCCAACCACTTACGTTGACATTAGCTTTCAAACTATTAAAAATCATGGCGTATGAGTACGAGCTTCAACTGGACAAGTGCCGTGCATTAAGAGATGTCTAGAAGAGAGACGTCTTTGAGATGCTATCCGCACGTTTTATTACATTATGAAGAGCGGTAACAAAAAGTGAGAAATTCATACAGGATTTATTTTTAAAAAACGAAAGTAATATACTGTAACTCTTGTAAACAATCATTTTAAACTGTAAAAGTCTGATGATAAATAATACTTTTGAAACGAATAGTTAATAATTAATTAGTCTTTATAATTTGTACCGTTATCGTACTTATAAAACATGCACTAATACTTTTTTTAATAAAATAATAAAGAAATACTACTTTTTTTTCATTTATTTTATGTAAAACTCTGTTGACCTGGGTGACATCTACAATTTTAAAAAAAAATTGTGTCGAAATCCTGATCGCAACGTTGAATGTTTTGCACCTTGGTTTATCGACGGCCATTTTAATAATTGTTTTTTTTTAAGGATATGATAAAGGAAGTGATTTTAGTGTCAAATTAGTTTGTTTAAAAATTGCGTTATTTAAATTGCTTTTTTCCCAATCATTTATTTCATTTTCTACGTCATGGCGAGTTAACATTATACACAATTAGATTTTTCTACAACCGCTTTGAGTTTTATCTTCGAAAATATCACAAAGAAGTAAATGAAAAGATAACCACTTTAACTTTATCGCTTAAGCTATTAGTATTCAAAATTCAAAATCTCGTAAAAGACAAAGAATCTTACAGTTTCTGCTATTTATCGATGCTATTTCTCAGTAGCAAAACCGAGAGTTCTTCCTTTAATTTTTTTTTCCTTTGAGATTTTCTCTCCAGCAATGCAAATTGGTCGCCATTAAAGTTGGCTTCAGCTAAAAGAGGATAACTCATCTGAACATTCATCTGAACATTCATCTGACTTAAGATCGAAGTGTGAGGAGAGTGTCTGCTTTAAAAGAGGCACTTTTCTCGTAATTTAAACAGGGCGAAATCTTCGGGCACCTGTTTTTATTTTTGTGGACCTAGCAGAAGAAAAAAAGTTATGTTATTATCGATACATAAAATTAGTACTTTATATCGTTTTTCTATTTCTTTAATAAACTTTTTGTTTATAATTTATTTTTAACTTAGAAAGTCATTTTTATCACATTTATTTTTTGCGTCGGCATTTTGTGTGCTTCGAAGATATAAAGTATTTTTTTAAATTATAAAGTCATTTATAGTTTAACAGTTGCTAGATAATATAAAATAAAAATAAATTTGTATACTTTGCCAATACCCCATTGAGTAGTTTGATTTCGAGTAGAAAGTAAGTCATAAAATAAAATGGCCACAACATTTACCCACTTCGATTTTGGATTGCTCACAAAAGCAAATACATGGCAAGGAGGAAACATAATTAACCTGAAAACAGGAACAAAATCAATTTTTTGCACATAAAATCGTATCTATTACAGACGCCCTTACTATACAGAAGATTATTGTCCAACGCTTAGACATGTTTTTTTTAAATCAAATTTTATTTGAATAGAGAATATTATTTCACTTCGTTAACTTCTGGGACTTTTTTTACACTCAAAATGTCATATTTAAATGTGTGAAGTTCAACTGATATTTTAAGAATCCCTCCCAGAACAACGTAAAACAATTTTAGCGACAATTCGGTCAGAGTTTTAAAGGCCGCCTGAGTCTAAACATTTAACAACGTTTATAACATAAATGTCCAAAAACTCTGCGGCCCAGTGTTAGCGCGGCTTACACCTGAGGAAATAGTCACAGCAATTAATCTGGTGTGCACATACGTTACAAGTTGTCGAGTCATGGTCTATAGCTGAAATTAAACGTAAAAGAAGTCTTAACTTTTCTTAGGGTGCTAATCAGCAGGAATTGTGTCTTTTGGGGAAAGGGAGGGGTAGTGATAGATCTTGTAAGCCAATACTTCTCAAACTTTTTAGTATTGCGGACCGGCAGGAATTTTTTCCATTCAACCATGGACTGGTCACCGGTGCACTATTTTCCCGCATTGACAATTTTTTTCTGTCCTTTTTTATAACTTCTGCGGACCGGCGGCGGATTTCCCACGGACCGGCACCGGTCCGCGTACCACCACTTTGAGAAGCACTGTTGTAAGCAACCATTAAAAACCCAGAAGATATTTACGCATGGTTGAGCAGTGTTGCACCTGTTTAAATTCTTTTAAGTTATGAACGTCTACAGGTTGTACGCCTTCCTCACACACATACACACACACACACAAACACACACACACACACATCCAATATCAATTTAATTATATCCATTTAAGAAACACGTTACACCGTGGGAGGGGGGTGAGGGGCGTTTTACTACTCTTAAGTACCAAAAGGAATAATGGGGCAGAAATAATAAAATAATGAGCATTCAAACAAAAGTTTACCGTCCATTCATTAAAAACGTGTCTAAATTAATTTTAAATTTGAATTTTAAATAATTTGTGCCAAAACGTGCTCTGTTTGGTGCCTATTCCATTCACTAAAATTCCGATATTTAGAAGAAAACTGCATGCATAAAATGTATTCTTAAATTGTGTCCAAAGTTTGAAAACTTCGTCGTAGAGCTTTTGTCTTTATTTGTTTATTCTTGTTTCAGTTATATTTTTTTTAAATTATAAGTATATCCCATTTTTAGAAAATTGGAAGATACAATAAAAACAAAATTCTCGAAATTTTAAGTGTAAACTTTATTTTTTACAAAAATAAATAAATACTTGATAATAAATAGATTTATATAATAACTTTTGTTTACCTGTTACCAACATTAATAACGAGGCTGAATGGCTAAAAGCATATTTTGGGTTCTAGAATTCAGTTTGCGTGATTTTTAAAATGGCGTAAAATCATCGGTACGAAGAATATCGCTCTTAAGTTTTTCTGAAACTCTAAGATGTTTAGCTTCACAGTGGAGTTTGTCTATACTTACAGTTTCTGTTCATATTGACGTCAAGACATTTCTTAAAACGGCAGGCCTGGCACTGGTTCCTGCGCACAGGGTCTACCACGCAGGTTCCGTTTTCCTTACAAATGTACTCCAAGTTCCGGCGGATGCTTCTCTTGAAGAAACCCCTGCAGCCGTCACAGCTCTTGACGCCGTAGTGACGGCCAGACGCCCTGTCGCCACACACGAGACACAACTCATGGTGCTTGTCCTCCAAGACTGAAAGAAGATGATATGATAAACAATTAAACCAATGTTCACTCTAAGGTTTGTTGGTTCGTGTGCAAATTAACAAAATCGTGTGCAAATATGCACAGTATATATTATTTTCTCAGAATTTTACACCCCAGAAACACAGGTATTTTATTATCCTTGGCAAAATTTGCTGCGTGGCGTCGGTCAGATAAATGCTTGGCCGCGCAGCCGCGTAACTTAAAGTGAACATTGAACTGTACTAAACTGTAGAAACAGAGTGGAGTTTTGAGCTGTATAAGGAAAATGTACATTTTATTTTTATTTGATCCTTTATTTCCCACGGGTCGAGACAGCAAACGAGGTGGCTGATTTATTAAAAAGAGTATTAAGAAATGAGGGAACTCTAAACAAAAAACAGAACATGAAGTGAGAAATGTAGAAGAAATAATGGACAGACAAGAATGTCGACGAGATAAGTTCTTGTTAATGGATTTAAGTTACGCTTCTATATGTTCATATAATTTCTATAACTATCATTTTCCTTGGCTTCCACCACCATCAATATAAGTATGCTTGTTTCCTTTAAGAAAATGACGCTATATTTTAATTAAATTCCTCTATAATTTACGAAAAAAGATTTTAAAATGGTAAGTAAATGTAAAGTTTAAATAAATATATATCACAGAACTCAAAAACTAAATATGATAAAACTTATTTATTTGTAAAAAAAAATCGGTATGGCAATAAATGAGTTCTCTGAGCAATAATTCTAATATTTCCATCATCTTCTTTCGATCGTTTCATTTAAATGTTTACTATATCAATACCTAATTTTATTTTACAAAACAATCTTTGCAAATTTACATATTTTATTACTCCAGTATTGCAGTGCTAGTTATATTTACACTTTGTAGAGAGAAAAAAGAGTGCCCTATCATTTTTTTAAATTGCACATCTACGAAATGAACCATGATAATATTTGCGAGTATAAAAATTTGTTTGAAAAATACTAGGGGGGGGGGATTTTGTCCCCCTCTGTGGTTTGGTGACTGCAAACAGTCATTCCTGAATTTTATGACAGTCGTAGAGTTATTTTAAATTCGTAATGTACTTTTGCACCCTCAAAATGTTTTGGCCCTGTGCCTAAGTCCCCAAATGCAACAATCGGCACTCGTTTCTTGAATGCTTTTCTATTTGTATTTTGGTGTTTTTTTTTAATTCATACTCGAACATCATTCACAATTTTTACTTTTATTTTGCAACTACCGATTTCATGTGTAAAAACATCTATATATATAGTTCTCCAGGATAAGCACAAGACATATAAGCATGACGAATGATCCTTGCTCGTGTCGACCAATCCTAATTTATGGTTTAGAAGCGATGGTGGTGAAGGGTAGGAGTGGGGGGGGGGCAGGTAACAACAACCGCAGTGCGCATGTCTCAGGACCAACAATGCATCGATGCCCCCCCCCTTGACGTTCACTGGCGTTGCTCTCATTTCGTTGTGCTACTGTTTGTGCCCGTTCTTTACCCCCGTTCTTTTCACTATCTATGAGCAACTCTGTGCCGTATGCTACGCCGCGGGTCGTATCTAGTATTTTATATTAGTCAAAGGAGAAGTCGAACCTGTGTTAAAAATGTAAATATTACTTTGCCTTCCAATATCTGTTTTGTTGCTAGCTCTGTTTTTTTTTGTTTTTTTTTGGGGGGGGGGTTACAATTTAGGCTTCCAAAAATAAATGACTAAGTTTAAAAATATTTTTTTAAAGTCTGACGTCTTTTGCTCTATTTTTAAAATCCAAAATGATAAATAACTTAAACATAGTTTCGATATAAAAGATGTTTTAATGTATCAAACAAGCTTAAATAACAAATCAAATTGACAGTAATTCTTTATCATTAACCAATCATCAGAAACGTGCCAGAAACATTACTGATTATCCATTCCATTTTACATTTGATACAGTACGAAGATATTCTCTTAAGTATTTAACGTGGCAAAATTGTAACTAATACTGAAATATTTTTTTTTAACGAATTTCAACATAAATTTTAACGTCTTTATACCATACCCACTTTTTGGTGCTGATTAGATTTCAAAATGTAAATCTGATAAGTAGATCTTATTTTGTTAAATTTGCCTATTGTATTGCTTATGTAAAGAGAAAGGCGGAAAAATGTTTAGCTTTATTGCAACTCAGCAAAGTAAAGGCCTTACAAAGTTAAAGAGAATCTATAACATTTTGTTCCCCATCTTTATTTACATGTGATACTTTTTTCCTCCTAAAGATTGTTTTTATTTTCTGCATTTTAATATTTTTATATCAATCTATAAATGTTAACACCCAGTGTGGAAATTATTTTATACGCAACGTTTTATGTAATTTAATATGAGAATGAGCTCACATAAAATTGTTTTAAAATTTCGCTTTTCTTTGTTTTTAGGGATCTGTGGCCGATTAAAAATCAATCGCTATGAAATTAAAATTTGTATCACAATAAATAGTTATCATAAATTACAGTAGCCTATGATAGAATGAGAAAATAAGAAAACATTTCTAATAAGTCTATTATTTTTATTTTAGAAATAACTCATATATTATACAATTTTTTGAAAAACTACAGATTCGGAGAGCAATGAGCATTGCTAATTAAAATCCAGAAAATTATCAAAAGTACATTTGACTTTATTGGTTTTACACTGAATAGCTGCTAATTAACTATTTCATTCTCTCTGACACGCTGTTGATTTTAGACCAGAAATGTCTTTTTATGTATATGATGTGACTGATATGATGGAGGGTGTGGGGGAGTACCGCCCGCTGAAACAATAGACTTGGTAGTACCCTTTAAATAATATATTATATATTATCAGTGTTTGCATTCAAATTTGATTTAGAATTCAAATAATTAAATCACCTATCAAATTTATTTAAAAACTATTTTGATGTTAAAGGATTGAAAAATTATGTGCTTTGTTAATGGGCTTTTTAAAATTAAGCACAGTTGTCTGTTTTGTAAAGTTCTTGGCACAAGTTTGTGTGACAAAGTCAAGTATTTTTTTACATGAAAAAATGTAAGTAAAGTTTTAAAAATGCACTCAAATAATGAGCTAATTAATTATAATTATTTTAATCTGGAGCTCTATAAGTTTTTTGAAAGAAAGTATTAACAAATTTTATGAAAATTCAATAACTTAAGTATTGTAAGTATTTCATTGTAATCAAATTATTATTATACCTTTGCTAAGCCCCGTATACTTAAATGTAATTTTAATATTGGTTTTTAACACTTTAGATAAGTCACAGATTATTGAAAGATAAGACACACAAAAGACACAATAAAAAAGTTATTGTTATTTTCAAATGATTTGATTTCATCTTGGGGTGAATGTTTTACCACAAAACTTTACATAACGCATAGTCGTGATCAATAATAAAGTCATATTTAGTCGTGATATATAGTTAGTTTTGTGTGTCTGATAATGTGGTCTACCAAGAAAAAAGTAACCACACATATCTAACCACAAAGAGCTAAAAATCGAAGAAGCGGAAACTAAAAGAAACAACAGGTATATGTGTCAAACTAAAAGAAACAACAGGTATATATTATAATATAATAATATGTCAAAGCATGGGTCTCGTGCAATTACTAAAAAAGTTTGTTTTAAAATTAGTATCTGAAGAGTATTTCAGTATCCTTTATATAAACAACTGTTTTTAGTAAAATGCACATTCATTTTTTCATTTAAAACATTTAAAATAAATAGTAAGAATATCAAATTAAACGTTTTAAAAAATCTTATTGAAGTATAACAAATTAACTCTACTGAAATAATAACAGAGATGAAATCATAGAGATGAAATCATAGAGATGAAATCATAGAGATGAAATCATAGAGATGAAATCATAGAGATGAAATCATAGACCAGAAATCATACCTTCTGTTTTATCACCAACACAGCCGCTCATACTGCCTGACAAGACAAATAATTCACCTCACAGCGACTAATCACGGGAATTAAACCAATTGAAAGAACTAGGTGATATGTGACCAGTGGTGCGTCACAAGGGGCCTATCATGTCTGGAGTCATGTTATATAAGACACACAAAAAACAGAACCTTGTATTTCTGTTCGACTTTGGGGCTAGACACACTAAATTTTACTGTTTTAAAAGCTTTTATTTTTAATTGTTCTATTGTATATTATAATAATTATTAGAAATGCTTCTTCTTTACAGAAGATTAATGTGTCCTAAATGAATTTGCTACAGTATAGGCGTGTGCAGTTTTTTTATTATAAAGTCTTCTCTCATGAAAGTAGGATAAACAGTGTGTTATAATCTATCTTGTCTATGTCATCAGTGTCATTAGTAAACTTTGATAAAATTCGCTACAGATGAACACACAACCACATGTTCAATACCAGTATTACAAAATTGTTATTTTAATGTGTTTTCACTTTAAGTGGCTACAAGATGAAATATTGTATTCTAGTTAATTTAATCTATTTGAACAACTGTATCGCACATTCAAATCCTGATCATCTGCCTCACGCTGCGGCCACTAGCCCCTGCCATTTAAACTCTGACCGGACGATCGATCTTAAATAATAAATTCTAATTTGACCGGGACACGGCCACCAGCCAACCAATCACTTCGAACCTGTTCTTCAAAAAGCGGGCGTTTCTTTTTTTTTCTCTTCCTCCTCTTTTCCTCTTGCATACCTCCTAAATTCACCAATTTCTCATCACTTTTTCTTTTCACCGGAACTTTTGACCAGCCTCTTCTGATCAGTCTGGCACGTGGTTGTTTCAAATTGAGACGAACGATCTGGTTGGACGGCGGCCGGCTGATAAATTGCGTCACGTCCTATGATTGGCCGCAACACGTGCTCTGATCAAACCGACCTCACCAAGTGAAGAGTTCCGGAGTGCGAGCAGACGTCGGCCCAGTATCCGCCACGCTCTGTGATTGGGTGAGCAGTGTGAACCTGTATTGACCTGGTCCCGTGAAGTATCGACCTAGTTAGCATAATTTTGTGATCTGCTCGGACGTCAGTTAGCCATGGGGATGTAGAACTGCCAAATCGACTGAACGTTCGGTTTGTATTAAATACATTTTCGTCAAATAAGAAATATTTTATTCTAAAATTGTAAGTAATCTTCGGAGCCTTTATTCTTACTATATCGAGGGGAAAAGACAGTCTCCGTTCTTTTACCTTTCACGTTCACACTTTTTCTCTCAATCCCTTGCACCGAAAGAGATTTAACATTTCTGTTTTTATTTTTGCAGCTCATGAAGTGCGTGTTCAAAGCCTTTTCTGCCAAAAAATAAATATTCGATCTCTCTCTCTATATATATATAAATATATATATATTTATTTTTTATTATTTTTTTTTGTTGCTATTCCAAGCAACACTCCATTTCGTGTTCTTTACTAATCCGGCATTTTTAATTTTTAAGTATCGTATGGCATTTTTTTATCAGTACAAATTTATATGTCATCCCGGTACAAATGAGTATGTCCACCCACTCCCTTCTCCACCAGAAGGTGACCAAGGCTATCTCAGATTTGAGCTTTCAGTTTAACCGTCACTATTTTTCCCCAGTAGTATATAGAGTTGTTGGACATTGGTCAGCACCACTCTCTCGTCCATTTGTACTTCATCCAATGGTTAGACCTAGCCAGAAGGCCACTGAGAGACTGACCAGGATACTCTGGATGTCCACCAGCGTTTCTTTGGGCCGACTGTGCTCTCTAAACGAGGTTCATGCGAAACATTTATTTTCTTGTTTAATTTTTTTTTAAACTTTTAAATCAGAAACACAAAATTATAAAATTGCATAACATTAAAACCTTCAAAACAAAAACGTTCCTTCTAATCTATTCGAACCTACTTAAATATGTGCTAGAATTACTTTCTTAGCCTCTTTGTTCATTTGTTTCCTTGACGTAGACAGATCGTTTCAAAATATTTCAACGAAAATAAAATAACAGCGAAAAATTTGAAAAATATAAGTATCATAGGATGTGACCTAAGTACTACTCTTCATTGGCACCGAACTTTCTGATGCAATAAAAACGTACAACAATATTTTGCTAAAGTACCAACTTATATTACACTTACAACGTATTAACTGGTACTACAGAACACACACACTAAACACAGCACAAGAAACGAACAACAGGAATAACAAACAGCCTTAAGTGGTAAACTGTGTTGTAGGGACGACATCACAAGGCTGTCCACTTTGAACTGAGTTATGTTTTTCTTCATAATTTGAAACAGAATTCTTAGAAATAGCAACATCTTTTTCTTAGAAGGCTCGCAAACTTACTTAATAACAATTTTCATTCATTTTTGTTGTTGTTTTTTTGTTGTTTTTTTTTAGCTCAGATAAATTTTGACCTGATAAGTGCGTAATTTTAAAAAGACTTTTTATATATTTACAGATATTTTAAAAATATTATTAAGAAAAAAACTCATTTCCTATTTCTTGGAATCTACTTTAAATTTAAATAGATATTTTTATTTTCTAGCCACTCGGAGAACCCGTTAGTAAATTCTTATAAACGCGCCATCAAGTAACGAATATCTTGACATGTTGACAGTGTCAAAGATATTATCTACTGAGTTTCTCGTCACAAATGTGTGAAGAGATCTTTAATTTTTCGATCTTCCGTCACAGATTTGTTTTGTTGGTAAATTGTTGCTTTACTATACTACAAGTTCATGACACAACCTTTGCTAAGCAATGAATCCTACCCCTAAGTGTCATTAAATCAAAGAATGTGTCTAAAATAAGTACATGTGTACCAATTAGTGAAAAAGTTTTTCGCTGTGTTCCTTCTAAAATTTTAATCAAATTACAACTTAAACAACATCTGCAAATTTATAAATTTATTTAAAATTAAAGCATTTCTGAATGAATGGCGACACTGTTGTGACAAGACCTGAGGGGGCTGTGTAGTAAAAAACGATATTTATTTCATTAAGGGTCATACCCCTCGGCAGTGCTCTAAAACCCAGTACAAATCCCATTAAAGAAAAAGCCACACGTCTCAGGGTCCTCCTTCCGCACTCAATCAATTTCGCCCATCCGTTTACACCGTTCCAAGAGGGTTAAAAAGAACCGTCCAAGGGTTAAAGTTGTAAAGAGTCGAGCTCGTTACCACGGTGCCGGGGAAAACCTTTGCGGTTATTTTCTTATGCCTGGAAAAATCCCGGAGAAGGCCAGGATCCGGCAACGCAAGTGTTTGCAAGGGTGGCCGTGGGCGCGTGCGAAAGTTAATTGGACCGATAACGAGTAAGCTCGGGCCCTAATGCTCAGCCCTCTAACTTTCTGGGCTCGGGTGTAGCCACATCTCAATGGGGGCTGAGGCGCGAGTCCTGTAGCGAGTTGCTTGTCACACGCCAGAGAAATAGCGGGTTTCAAAATATAGTTAAACTCGAATACGTTCAATGTGAACACGATGTAATCAAAGTGTGTCAAAATTGAATGAAATTGAATACAGAAACAATGTTGTGATTCAAAAATATAAAAACTCTTAAATATTGATGAAGTGGAGAGGTCCAAATAAACCAGAATATTAACCTTTAAGTGAATATTGAATTACACTTTTTTTTTGTTGTTTATTTTTGAAATTTAGTAAAGAAACATTTCATATAGCGCAGGAATTTCCCACTAAAATCTTCACCTGCACCTCTGAGAATGGAAAAAAATGAGGCAGTTTATAATGTAAAATAACCGAGATACAGGTACAGACACAAAATGAATAATAAATGATGTAATAAATTGTTTTAAGACATCGATTAGAAGTAATAAAGATTTTTTTAGTATATTAATTAAGCTTAGAGTTTCTCAAAGTGGTGGTCCAATCAACACTGAAACAGTGGTGGTCCAATCAACACTGAAACAGTGGTGGTCCAATCAACACTGAAACAGTGGTGGTCCAATCAACACTGAAACAGTGGTGGTCCAATCAACACTGAAACAGTGGTGGTCCAATCAACACTGAAACAGTGGTGGTCCAATCAACACTGAAACAGTGGTGGTCCAATCAACACTGAAAAAGTGGTGGTCCAATCAACACTGAAACAGTGGTGGTCCAATCAACACTGAAACAGTGGTGGTCCAATCAACACTGAAACAGTTAATGACATCCAAAATAAACTGATATAATTGAGACTTACGTGTTTTTGATTATTTTTATTTTTTTTAAACTTTAACAGCCCCACGCAAAAGCTTAAAGTGGCTAGCATTATCTGCCCTTATTTAATAGAGTTCAGATTACGGCTGAAGACTGAGTTTAAATCATTATAAATGTCTTTAAGCTTATCTTGTCTTATTTTATCTTATCTATTACAGACGCTCCTTCCATACAAAAGATTATTGCTTCCTGCACTTATCAATGGTTTATCCATTTTTTTGTATTAGAGTTATAAATGTTGATCGAATGTTGGTTGTCTTGGTTTCATAAGGCCATCCAATCGACGTCTGAATTCTAGACAGCTTTGTGTGGGGCTGTTTTAAGTTTAAAACTAAAACGGAATAAAAATTAAATAGACATGAGTAATTAATCTGCCACCAGTCCTTTATTTATTGGAAAACCTCTCCACTGGTTCCAAAAATCTTGTAAGTTTGAGAATCACTCTTAGATGTGTTGAAAATCTAGAATCGTGTTTCCACATCTCTTCTTGCTAATATATTCTCAATTCATTACTTACGCTTTCCTCCATGGATGTCAACCCCCCCCCCTCCTCGTTTCAAAACTGCACAATTATTATAAAGTTTAGAGAATCCGAATAACAATTCAAGAATCGTTTGGTAAACACAAGACATACACGGGAGGAGCCTGTATCCTGTAGTGTGCATGTATCGATATCATTTATTGTAAGCAATGAATATTATTGTTTTTTACAGAAATCTCGTTTACATTGAGTGATGCTAACATGTTACAAGAAAACCTATAGCGGAAATCCCCTTTCACTCTGAAACCATTTCAATGACGCTGAAACGTCTTAGTGATATCTGGGGCTCATCTTCTAAGAAAAAGTGTATGAATAAGCCCGAAAATTCCCCTTACCGTTCACCCCTCTTTTATATAAATCGAAAAGGGCCGCAATATTTGACTTGAGTGAGACGCCCATAATTTAAAACAAACGTTGCAGTTTTTGGTGATATTTGATAAATTAACTTAAAACGTTAATAACATTTTATTTTGCCATTCGCTAGTTTGTTGAGTGCCAAAATTCCACTAAACCGCGGCTGCTCGTTGGTTTGAAGTACGGTTGACGGTCATGCGCTTTAATTGGTGAGAGGTATTGTACGAGGTGTCGGGCGAGGGCCACTCGATTAGTGGGGGCTGAGCACTTGCTGTGAACGAGGGCAGGCCCCCGTGGTCTGGGGTTAGATGTGCCGACCCCGTGGTGACGAGGATCGGGCCCTGACGTCTGCCTTGTGTCGAGTGAATGGAAGGTAACAGGCTTAAAGACAAAGAGACAGAGACAAATAGTGTTGGAATTGAGATGGCGCGTGGCAGTGTGAACCTGACGAGTCATCCGTGACGGTATAACAGAACTGACAGCAGAGAGACAAGAAACTTACAAGAGTTATTTGCCTTTAACTTTTAACTATAACTTTATGTCAACCTAAGTCTAAGTTCATGCCAGAGTTTCTTATTATAACTTCAAGACAGCCGGCGATACTACCTCTACTTTGAGGAATAGTGTGAATGTTATTTCTAATCTTCATGTACTAAATCAGTTATTGTGTTAAACTTAAACATTCTGGCTTCGTATATATAAAGTACACAGGATGTTAGAGACAGAGCTCTTCAATGACAAAAGTGACGTAGGAGAAAGGGGTGAGGAGGAGATGGCTCATCCCGGCTCGTCAATGTTCAAGTAGAGGGACAACTTTTTTGTTGAAACGGGGAGGGATGGGGGAGCTACAAAAATATTTACCCTCCCCGCGTAGCTATACCCCAAAGAACTGGAGTATGAACCAATAAGTGAAACATTTTTTTTAAAATCCAATATAATACATAGCATTTTTTTTTAAACTCGGATTTACAATTCGTTTTTCACAGCGAAATAGTCCTTTTGATTGACAACACTGTCGCATTCAATGCGTTCGTGTAGCATGCCCTTACCATTTCATTCATTCACACGGCTTCAAAGTTGATTCTAGTTTACTCTTGCATTGCCATATCAATAAAAAATGTAGGCCGTGGAGATATTGTGTAACATATAAAGGGAGAAAACTATTTCATCAAAAGAGATGATTGTAATAATTTGTGGTGTGGCAAACTTTAATGAAACTAGATTCGTATGTCATTTCTCCCTGTCACGTGACTGGGAGGCAGACAAGAGCCCGGCGAAAGTCTGTCTGAACTTTGTGTTCGTCTGGTAGAAGATGACTCCGTTCGTGCCAGCGTTGAGGTAACCACAGAACTGGCTGATGTCCTGGATCAGACTGAACAGGTAGCCGTAGCGAGGGTCGGCACTAACAGACGGCAGAAACGCGCGCCACAGCGAGTAGCACACAAACGGAATAGCTAGGACCACGAATGTTGCCGAGATGAGTGTCACGGACTTCACGACGCGAAGCTCCTTGCCCGACATCGGGGTTTTCCCGTTCTTACTTCCCGACTCCGTGTTCTTCTTGGTGTGTCTAAAAGCCGCCGCCTTGCGGAGCTCAGTTGCCAGGATGAAGAAGCTTAGAAGAACTATTAAAAAACACAACCAGGTTATAACGTTGCGGTTCAAAATATCCTGGGCGAGAAGTATCACTGGGTACGAGTCCGTTTTTTTCAACACGACGTTTGACGAGTTCGTCCTGGGGTTGTGGATCTCCACCCAGAACTGGGTCGTTAACATCGGGATCCTCATGGCCACCACCGACAACGCGATCAGGTACACAACGAACAGCGTGCGTCTCTTCGTGAACATGTTCTTGAAATGTAAAGGCAGCGCGACGAGGCAGCATCTCCCGATGGCGATAAACACTCGCAGAAACATGGCGACGTTGTAGAAGATGACGGCGAACCAGTAGGTGAAGTCCTTGACGTTGAGAGGGTGAACGGGCCAGGGGCGTGTCAGCCCCCCGGGTCCGTACCCCATTATGGCGCAGATGGCACAGATGCTAGTTATGGCCAGGAAGGCTAAGTCGGAGATGCAGAGAAAAAAGAAGGAGAGGTTGACAGAGTCTTGGACGCCCATCTTGAAGTAGACACATATACTGACGATGTTGGAAGCGATTCCCAGAAAAATGAAGGCCGTGGATATGATGTACAAGATATAAAGGACGAAAACTACTTCATCAAGGGAGATAATTGGAATAATTAGTGGTGAGACCTCTTCGGTTGTATTACGCCCCATTTCTTTTTTGTTGTACTAGTAATATTGAAACTTTTATTTCTTTCATTTAACCCAGTCGTATAATTGGGATAAAATGAAATGCACTTTTTTCAGAAGAAAATCTATTACTATTTGCAGAACAAGGAAGGAAATTTTGGAATATTTATCTAATTAAACTGTCAAATTTACTAAAGTCTAAAGTACAATTATTTAATCTAACACTAACACAGTTTTACAAAGAATTCTAATAAAAACAAAATTGCTCTAGATATGGTGTATGCATAATTGTAAATTCAATAACCTATCAGTGACGAAACGATGTTCTAAGCCTACTTTATTTTTTTTTATAACTTTATCTGACTTGAGGAGGGGTTCTTAAAATTGATGTGAGGACCACACCTTATCATTAAACACTTTATGGAACCCCATCCTAATGACTAATATCCAAAAAGAGTTCATTTAAAAAGAACAAACTACTGTAAGGATCTTAAATGAAATTAAAGGCAAAAGTAATAAACAATTCAGAGATCTTTCTATTAAATAAAACATCAAGTGTGTTCTCTTATATGTTCTCGTTGTATCTATTGATGTTCCTCTAGTTGTATGATGAGTGTTTCTTTAATGAGGTTTACCCAAACTTTACCCCATTAAATATTTGCACAATAATTTAGCTTAATTATATCGTGAGTGCAATTTAAATCCGAACCACGCCGTGATTACGCTAATTGACTAGATGGATTTCTGTCCTTGCCAAAGTAAACTTAACATTTGTGCAATTAATTAAATTTAATGTAAGTTATTTTGGTGTATGAGTTGTCTTTTATAAGAAAGTCCTACAATGTATTGGTAACACTAGGAGCAACACCATTGAGTAAATTAATCGTCTCAAGTAAAAAAAAATATGAAGTTAGATATCAAATTCCACTTTGAATTGTAAATGTATCTTAATCTCCAAGCATTTTTTTCTCCTTAATTTTACATAATAAGCTAAATATAAGACTCATTACTCATAAGGTTGTAAACAAACTTTGAAAAATTAATTTTGTTCTTGGAGTCAGGAAACAGCTTATTGTTGCAAAAAACACAGATAGTTATCTGTGTTTTAATTAAAATTTAATAAAAATAACTATCATTCTTTAATTCATAAGCAAACCATTTAATGTATGGTTTTAAAATAATTATCACTTAATTGTACATGCTGTCATAATCCAGTTTAATATTTGGTAGGACTTGGTAAAAGTAAATAAAATACATGTTATACTGACTAATAGTTGTATACCATGTCATAAATATACCCCCAAAGGGTTGTTTACACCAGTGCTTCTCAAAGTGGTGTTCCGCGGACCGGTGCCGGTCTGTGGACCAGCAGCTGCCGGTCCGCGGAATTTATCAAAATTGAAAAAAAAATCTGATTATAATCCTTAAGTTTTCCGTATAACATATTGAACCCGCATCGTTTGATATCAATATATTATTTTATAAGGATTATACTTCATTACCAACTAATAGAACTATTTCTGTAATATTCAAGGTCATTCACGATTACATTGTTGGCAAATGTCAGATAGAATTTAAAATATTATGTTTGTGAGTTTACTGATGGCGCTGCTGCCATGTCTGGGCGTCTTTCCGAGTTTTCAGCAAGATTACTGAATTAGCACCAGAATGAAAGTTAAAACCCTGGTTTATTCAACGTGAAACTTTAGCCACCAGCAAATGTCAACAGAACTAAACAACGTGGTCAGCGAAGTTGTAAAAATTGTGAACTATGTCAAGACAAATGTTTTACATTCCAGTTTATTTGCTGCATTATGGGACGAAATAGCTGCGGAACACAAACTTAATGTATGCTGATGTGCATTGGTTGTCTCGAGGCAAAGTACTGTCATGAGTTTTTGAATTGCGAAGAGAGCTCGATCAGTTTTGAGCCAGATTGGTCTCAGTTATTTCGAAATGTAAATTGGACAGCCAAGTTAGCTTACTTGAGCTTGGCTGATATCTTTTCCATTTTTAATGAGCTCAATATCTCTATGCAAGGAATGATTGCTTTATTATTTACAATGGCAGACAAGATTGATGGACAGAAACGCAAGCTAGAAGCATTGAAGAGTCTAGTGTCAGCAGATTGTTTTGATATGTTTCACAATTTGGCAACAATTATTGATAGTGCAGATGAACAGCTTGATGTGTTCCATGTTTACAAAAAGTCATCATTGAGAACTTGACAAACTTAATTGACAGTTTTGAGTTCTAATCTCCAACAGAAGATGACCCAAGAAAGGTAATGGATTGATAACCAATCCATTTATTGCTTCGAATGTTGACTTGTTTATAACTGGAAGATAACTTGCTGGAGTTAGCTGCGGATGAAGGTTTAAAAATGAATTTCATAACTTTGACCTCCCTTGCATCCTTATGGATTCACTTGCCGAAACTGCTCTCAAGGCTCTTCTTCCATTTCCTTCATCTTACCTATGTAGAACTGGTTTTTCAACAATAAACCTTATTAAGTCAAAGTACAGTAACACTATGGATGTTTGTTCTCCATTGCGTGTAGCATTGTCCTAAATCAAACCTCGACTTGATAAGCTTACAACAAATAAACAGACTCAACTGAGCCATTAGTTTAAGTTAAACTTTGAGCATAAGCTTACACATGTACTTACTATAGTTGCTATATAATTTTTTAAAATAAATATACATGTACATAACTTTTTATATATAAATTTTATGTTCTTTTTAATAAAACGTAGACTTAAGTCAGGATATAAATTTATTAAAGTACTATCAACTTATAAACAGTTGAAACAAAAACGATATCAACACATTTCACACAAAACGAAGGGGATCGTAAATGAGAATTAAGCAATCAATGCTTAAGTGTATTCTTTTTCAAAATTGTACGATGACATGTAACATGAAACACGTCAAACTGATATTTAATCTCGAAGGTCTTTAGGCCATTTAGGGGCTCATTTTGCTATCACGTCAGTAAAAGGGAAAATCACGTTAGAAATTGAAAACAGTGCACCGTTAGTGCACCGGTCCGTGGTGCAATTGGAAAAAATCCTGCTGGTCCGTCATACGAAAAAGTTTGAGAAGCACTGGTTTACACTATACACACATAATTTCTATTTGAAAAACGTAATTACTTTTTTTAATACTCATCATAGTATTATCAATGTGAAATGTAAACTAATTAAAGTTAAAGAGTTATGTGTGAAAGATTCATTAGAATGGTGGTGCATGGTAATGTTATAATTTTCAGTTTTTTAAAAAAATGAGATGTACTCTTGTCTTGGAACTTAGAGAAAAGAATATGAAGTATTCATTATTTTAACAAAATTATTTTACTATAACGTACAGATTCGTCTTTATGTCAATCTTGTCTTTAAGGGGAGAGTAGCTTTTTGACCAACAATTATGAAATATGCTATGATTCGTAGATAAGATGAGGGTAACTCTTGGGCTCTGGAGTTCAGTGATTCTTGAAATTGTGTGAGATTTGTTTAGGTACAAATCCTTGAACAATCAAACAGTTACGGCCCTTTCTTCTCTACATCAGCAGTGCACACTCCCAGCCTCAAAGCTGTTACTACATGCAGTTAGTGACGTCTGACCAGCTGGCGGTCAGTGATGACAATGATGGATCTATTTAGTATCAGGATTTAAGTCAAGCATTAATAGACAGCTGTTGTCTGTGTGTGTGCATGTACTAGAACCAGCCAAAACTCCACTTTGCCCCACATTCAGTGCACAAAATTCTATCAAAACAGCACTGACTAGTGGACTAGTCAACTCGGCACATAGAGTAATATTTAAACTAAGATTATTTCTATATTTAAAGCTTATCTTCTTCTGTCAGTCTAACTATGTCTAAATATTGTAATTATTATTTCACAACTTCACAAAGAAATTTTATATCTATTCAAGGTCCTTGACAACACCCCAGATATAGAGGGTTAAATAATACAGTCTTTTATTTATAAGAGTTCCACACTTTCATTTTAAATATTTACAAATTTCAATGCAACAGGAAAAAATTCTTTATTTCCTGGTGTGTATTTATGCAAACAAAAACTGGTGGTGTAAAAAAAATAATTAAATATATTTCTTACAGACACCAAGTAGTGTAAATAAAATAAAGTGTTTGATTTTAATCAATGCGTTATGATATTTATAATCCAAACTCCTTAAGGTGAGATTGTGTGCAATGTCAACAACACTGTTATGTGAGAGCTGATAACCTATTAATGTTAAGATTTTTTTTAGATATACTATTTTTTTTTCACTGGCAGAATTTACTTTAAAGATAAATAATTGGGTAAAAAAACGAATTCAAAAATCATATACAAATCTTTATTTAAAAAGATTTTTTTAAATGTATTTAAAAGGTTTACATTCAAATTAACATTATTTCAGCCATTCTCACATTAATACACGTACATCCACAATTTCTTTCAGTACTCTATGTCTAGCGCTCCCTCCCCAAGTCGTTCATTCATGACATAATCATCTATGATGACAAATGTATTGTATCAACAGCTTAAAAAAAAACGCATTATTGTGATATTACCAATAGCTAATTTCTCAATAAACTCTACGTTTTACAGGTGATCAAACAGTTAAATTTATTTACATATACATGTGTAATATAAAATATAATCCGAGAATAACACTGAAAGAAAGAGGTTTGATTTCTCAAATGCAACTACAGTTTACACATCCATACCCACATGAAGCAGTTTATTTTCCTTGTTCAACAACTTCATCAATTCCATCCTCTTTCCTTTTCTCTTTTGCTCTGATAATTGCAGTTTTGAAAAGATCCAGAAACAGCTGAAGTGATGCCGGGCTGTCATCATTGCCAGGGACAGGGTACGTAATCAAGTTGGCACAGTCTACATTGGTGTCCACTATGCCTATTGTCGGCACAAGGAGTTTGGATGCTTCTACGACTCCCCTGTGTGTTTCAAACACCGTGTCTTGGGTGTTGAGGAAAATGCAAAGTTCTGGGTAGATGGGCAGGGTGTTGAAGAGGTTTGCTGAATTTGTGAAGGTACCTGAGGGAAACAAACACAATGTTGAGACTGAAGGTACCTGAGGGAAACAAACACAATGTTGAGACTGAAGGTACCTGAGGGAAACAAACACAATGTTGAGACTGAAAGTACCTGAGGGAAACAAACACAATGTTGAGACTGAAGGTACCTGAGGGAAACAAACACAATGTTGAGACTGAAGGTACCTGAGGGAAACAAACACAATGTTGAGACTGAAAGTACCTGAGGGAAACAAACACAATGTTGAGACTGAAAGTACCTGAGGGAAACAAACACAATGTTGAGACTGAAAGTACCTGAGGGAAACAAACACAATGTTGAGACTGAAGGTACCTGAGGGAAACAAACACAATGTTGAGACTGAAGGTACCTGAGGGAAACAAACACAATGTTGAGACTGAAGGTACCTGAGGGAAACAAACACAATGTTGAGACTGAAGGTACCTGAGGGAAACAAACACAATGTTGAGACTGAAGGTACCTGAGGGAAACAAACACAATGTTGAGACTGAAAGTACCTGAGGGAAACAAACACAATGTTGAGACTGAAAGTACCTGAGGGAAACAAACACAATGTTGAGACTGAAAGTACCTGAGGGAAACAAACACAATGTTGAGACTGAAGGTACCTGAGGGAAACAAACACAATGTTGAGACTGAAGGTACCTGAGGGAAACAAACACAATGTTGAGACTGAAAGTACCTGAGGGAAACAAACACAATGTTGAGACTGAAAGTACCTGAGGGAAACAAACACAATGTTGAGACTGAAAGTACCTGAGGGAAACAAACACAATGTTGAGACTGAAGGTACCTGAGGGAAACAAACACAATGTTGAGACTGAAAGTACCTGAGGGAAACAAACACAATGTTGAGACTGAAGGTACCTGAGGGAAACAAACACAATGTTGAGACTGAAGGTACCTGAGGGAAACAAACACAATGTTGAGACTGAAGGTACCTGAGGGAAACAAACACAATGTTGAGACTGAAAGTACCTGAGGGAAACAAACACAATGTTGAGACTGAAAGTACCTGAGGGAAACAAACACAATGTTGAGACTGAAAGTACCTGAGGGAAACAAACACAATGTTGAGACTGAAGGTACCTGAGGGAAACAAACACAATGTTGAGACTGAAGGTACCTGAGGGAAACAAACACAATGTTGAGACTGAAAGTACCTGAGGGAAACAAACACAATGTTGAGACTGAAGGTACCTGAGGGAAACAAACACAATGTTGAGACTGAAAGGTACCTGAGGGAAACAAACACAATGTTGAGACTGAAGGTACCTGAGGGAAACAAACACAATGTTGAGACTGAAGGTACCTGAGGGAAACAAACACAATGTTGAGACTGAAGGTACCTGAGGGAAACAAACACAATGTTGAGACTGAAGGTACCTGAGGGAAACAAACACAATGTTGAGACTGAAGGTACCTGAGGGAAACAAACACAATGTTGAGACTGAAGGTACCTGAGGGAAACAAACACAATGTTGAGACTGAAGGTACCTGAGGGAAACAAACACAATGTTGAGACTGAAGGTACCTGAGGGAAACAAACACAATGTTGAGACTGAAGGTACCTGAGGGAAACAAACACAATGTTGAGACTGAAGGTACCTGAGGGAAACAAACACAATGTTGAGACTGAAGGTACCTGAGGGAAACAAACACAATGTTGAGACTGAAGAGTACCTGAGGGAAACAAACACAATGTTGAGACTGAAGGTACCTGAGGGAAACAAACACAATGTTGAGACTGAAGGTACCTGAGGGAAACAAACACAATGTTGAGACTGAAGGTACCTGAGGGAAACAAACACAATGTTGAGACTGAAGGTACCTGAGGGAAACAAACACAATGTTGAGACTGAAGGTACCTGAGGGAAACAAACACAATGTTGAGACTGAAGGTACCTGAGGGAAACAAACACAATGTTGAGACTGAAGGTACCTGAGGGAAACAAACACAATGTTGAGACTGAAGGTACCTGAGGGAAACAAACACAATGTTGAGACTGAAGGTACCTGAGGGAAACAAACACAATGTTGAGACTGAAGGTACCTGAGGGAAACAAACACAATGTTGAGACTGAAGGTACCTGAGGGAAACAAACACAATGTTGAGACTGAAGGTACCTGAGGGAAACAAACACAATGTTGAGACTGAAGGTACCTGAGGGAAACAAACACAATGTTGAGACTGAAGGTACCTGAGGGAAACAAACACAATGTTGAGACTGAAGGTACCTGAGGGAAACAAACACAATGTTGAGACTGAAGGTACCTGAGGGAAACAAACACAATGTTGAGACTGAAGGTACCTGAGGGAAACAAACACAATGTTGAGACTGAAGGTACCTGAGGGAAACAAACACAATGTTGAGACTGAAGGTACCTGAGGGAAACAAACACAATGTTGAGACTGAAGTACCTGAGGGAAACAAACACAATGTTGAGACTGAAAGTACCTGAGGGAAACAAACACAATGTTGAGACTGAAGGTACCTGAGGGAAACAAACACAATGTTGAGACTGAAAGTACCTGAGGGAAACAAACACAATGTTGAGACTGAAGGTACCTGAGGGAAACAAACACAATGTTGAGACTGAAAGTACCTGAGGGAAACAAACACAATGTTGAGACTGAAGGTACCTGAGGGAAACAAACACAATGTTGAGACTGAAGGTACCTGAGGGAAACAAACACAATGTTGAGACTGAAAGTACCTGAGGGAAACAAACACAATGTTGAGACTGAAAGTACCTGAGGGAAACAAACACAATGTTGAGACTGAAAGTACCTGAGGGAAACCAAAAAAAACTTCCCACTTTCATCTCCATATAGACCACTTCAAAATTACTTCTGCTATTGTTACCGAGTCCATTGTGAAATGACAGAGCAGCAACATGGCTATCTTCACCAATCAAGGCAATGTTAACTTGAGGCCCTTACAAATGTTTCTATGCCTCTCTGTTATTCCACGCTCTGCTTGTATGCTCCTAAATCACAACCACCTTCCCCTACACCTTTCATTGCTTAAGTCATTAAATGACAGGTTTTTCCTACCCTATTTCTCAGTCTATTAACCCATGAAATTTCTGATCCAACATTGAAATCAATAAATGCAAGACTTTTCAAATTCATTAGCAAAAACACAAGTTAAATATCAACTATTTAAAGGTTATAAGCCATTTTATACTTTGAGAGTGAGTCTATTAATTTATTTATTTTTTTCAAAATTAGTGACAGACTAATAAAATTGTGTGACGTTTATCCTTTACGTTTTTTAAGGTGTATTTAGATTTCAATGTTTATCTCAGTAAACGGCAAAAATGCTACTCTGCTGTCCGTTAATGTCGGAGATTAACTGCAAATTGCTAAACAAATTTTATCAAAATTTAAATTATACATAATAGTGCACTAAGATGGGTATTTTTAAAAAATAAATATTTAATTCTTCAATCAGATAATTTTCAAATGCAATCAATTAAATTTAATCTCTAAAAAGTAAGTAGCAATTAGTATTTGAGTCTGAAACTAGACACTAAATTGATTAATTCTTTTTTATGTTATGATCATCACAATCTCCAATTGATTCAATATCTTCTATCATCCACTTACCTCTCAGCCAGGGGCGACAGTGTGAATATTCCTTGAGTTCCCTGGCAGCCTGTTCAACCGTGGGTAAGAACTGCATGTTTCTACACAGGAACAGTATCATGCCTCCCCTGTACACAATGTGAGCACAAAAGTTGAGTGCGTCATGCAGCAATGGCAGGGTCTGCTCAAGGTCAATTATGTCGACACCCTGGCGTGTTCCATAGATGTAGGGAGTCATGGGACTCATGGCGCAAGCCCACATTATGACCCAGGTGAACCCTGGCCTAAAAATGCAGGAAAGGAATAGTAGACAGAAAATCAGAATTATTAGTAATTAAGATTAAAAAATGGGGTGGGGGGGGGTGGGGGTATTGTCAATAAAATTAAATATATATTTTTACTTACTTCAAACAAGTCTCTGACTGTAACAAGTTGCTTCAACCCAAAATAATCCTCATGCTGAATCGCTACATCAAAGGGGGAGAGATTTTGGCTCTCTCTGGTGTATTCCTCAGAAACTGAGACTAAAAGACCAATAAGACAAAAATAATTATTTTTTTTAATTTATGTAGCACATGAAGAGGTAAAAAATAACTTGTAACTTAATTATTTGCATGACTCTCTTCAATGTTAAAAGTGTTCTGAATATCAGTTTAATAACTGACATACTAATAGTGTTTATTTTTATTATTTTCCTTTTCATTTACACAAAAAAACCAAAAAAATTAAGTTATTACCTTGCTCAGTGTTTAAGCCAGAACTTTGATATCTTTGAATATTTACAGGAGATCCCAATAATTTCATGTTATAGTTGGCCAAAAGTTCTGTACTTGTCATCCACTTTTTATCTTAAATAAAATGAGTAAATGTATATTTAAAATTTATATCATGTCGCTCTTTCATGAGTTAACTTTATATAAACTTATAAGACATCTCTACGTCTCCGTCTCTACTATCTGAGTGGCATTTTAGGTCTAAAACATAGACTTTTTTCATGAAAAGGGGTGAAAAAAATCTTGTAAATTATTTGTTAATTGTAACTATTATTACATGTGCAAAGGTCAGATGAGCTCCTGCTACTTAAACTCAAATTTTTTTCTATAATTATGTAGCCAAGTAGATTAGCGAACAAAAATGCTGGTAATCCTAATCATAGACTCTAACAAAATATGGGTGAGATTGGAATCAGCATTGTAGATAAATAAATATATGTTGTTAAAAGACGGTATGTATAGGCCCGACAGGAGGCCGCAGAACAACGAATTAGATTCTAGTGGTTACTACTTTTCAGTATATGGCTGTTTAAGCACCAAATGCAGAGACCAGGTCACTTGCGTGAAACATCCTCACAGCTGGTAGAGTAAAAATCTTGGTGGGATCAATACTGTGACACTCAGGATCACAAAGGCCACCCTCTACAAGGCACAACAACTATTGCCGTATATACTCGTTCTAAACATTTGGTGAAAGGTCGTTCTCTTTTTGTGCAGCCAAACAATGGAATTCTCTACCATTACACATATGTAGTATTCAAACAACCAAGTCCTTCAAGACTGCACTTAAGACACATCTTTTCAACATTTATTTTCAAAATTAATGAAACAAAATTTCTTGTAAATGATTAACGTAGCTTATGTATAATGTACTGTAATTTTTGTGTTTGTTATATGAAAGTTAATTTAATATTTATAGGTATGTTATTTCTTTCATGTAAAGCGCTGTGAGCCCAGTTCCTTACTGGGATACAGCGCTATATAAATAATCAATTTATTATTATTATTATTAGCCCGACCCCCCTTTTTTGGAAGAGAATGGTACAAAGAGGTGTGTAACCCGCTCATAAGCCGACCCAAAAAAATTAATGGAACAGCGTAAACAAAATGGTACACGTTTTTTTTAAACTACAAGCTAAATCAGTCATTATGATTGTTTACTTTTG
Organism: Ampullaceana balthica; assembly: GCA_944989445.1. NCBI lineage: Eukaryota > Metazoa > Mollusca > Gastropoda > Lymnaeidae > Ampullaceana > Ampullaceana balthica. Next base: position 2,603,813 of record CALYLW010000018.1, read on the forward strand.
TTTAGGTTGAAGAACAAAGAGATTTGAATAACAGAGAAGATGGATGTCATTTTTTAAAGCATTCGCTAGAGGGCTTTTTATTGTATTAAATAAAGAATATGGTTAGTAGATGTATTTCGAATATTATTTCTCAGAATATTATTACTGTATTTGAAAATATGTTAAATTGGTGACTATATAAATGTACTACCCCCTCTTTGTATAATACTTTTCTTTGTATTTCCAACTACTTTGTGCTACCTATCTTTGTCTTTGTGCTCTTTGTTAGCCAAGAGTTACCGGAATTTTTTGTGTGTGTTTCTTTTGGTAAACAGTGGCGTAAGCACGTACATTAAAATTCCTTGTTGAAAACAAAATTCATAAAAAAATTTATTAAAACATTCACAAAAAATAATTAAAATGAATAAATAAGGTAAGTGCAGATGTTTAATAATATTTTATAGTTTCTGGTAGAGCAGTCAAAACTTGTAGAATGTAGACAAGGACCTTGATGATCTTCAATGACAACACTGATATTCAATGAACATGCAGAAATCACCTATGACCCGCTCGGAAGCTGAACCCCCAACCTTTTCCCCCAGATTTTGTTGAAAAAAAGGCCGCTTTAGAACTTTTATTATTGCTGGAGATTTTAATGGCCACACAGAGGACATGGGATACCCCGAAAAGAATGCTTCCTGGCCATTATTTAGAGGATGTTAGGCTTTCTACTAACTTCATACTTCTTCAGACTAAGAAAAGTGTCCAAACTCTGTTACACACCAGCAATAGTGTACAATCGTGCCCAAATCTAACTCTGGTATCGGCTCAGTAAAGGTGGAGACTGGATGGGAAGTATTGCTGGAAGATGGTAGTGACCTCTGACCAATCCGTCCTCAAATTGATATTGGCTTGATTGGGTTGGCCGACAAATTTAGGAAAAAGTGGTACCAGAAATGAGCCGACAGCACAATGGCCAGAGAAGTATATGCTAAAAAACACAACCCAAGCCATACAGACCAATGGTTGAAATTGAGTCAAACTGTCTGCATTGCAGTTAAGCCCCTGAAACAGTAGTGCATCTGTTGACTTTGTGCTGGACATGGTCGTGGGGGGTTGGGGAGGAGGGGAAAGCAACAAGCTATTTCGATGCTCAGACAAAGTTGCATAGCGCCACCCAAAAGATGGAGCAGGTTGACCAGGTGTTAGCCGAAGCTTTAGGAGAGTAAATCTCATGCTTTACAGAATATTTATTTTATTTAGTCATAACTAGTTAACTAGTTAAATGGTTTGATAAAGAAATAAAGAAATTTTACAATTGGTTTGAAAAAATTATTTGTTTGCTGCAACTTTCTATTGAATTCTCTGCCTTCTATCATCAAGACATTCAAGATGTAATTGATATGAATATTTTATTAGCAATACAAAATAATTTTATTGCTACGACTAGTCATAGTAGTAGCCACAGTAGCCAATTTTTATGCTTATTCTGAAAAGCAGAGGCGTTGATGAAATATATATTAAAAAATTTAGAATTTAGAATTAATACACACACTCCTGCCTGTAAATATGTCCTTTTTGTATAGTCGTAACAACACGAAATAATTGTATTGTTATGACTAGTCGTAACAATTACAATAGTAATAGGCAATGTGCTTACTGTTACGACGTAAGTTGTATCTAATTATTTATTTATATAGTTTTGGCTATTCGACGCATGTTATTTAATAGCGTTATTTGTCCTAGGTATACAGCTGCTAAAATAACGAGCCAATATCACTATATTTAGGCTCAAATGTGTCATTCCTGGCCAATACTAAACATTAGTACTGAGATAATCAATTTTAAGTTAAAAACTGAATTTTTAAGGTGGTACTATAGAGAATTAGTTTTTTCGAAGTCTCTGCTGCTACGAATTGTCGCAACAATACAAAATAATTTAATTGCTACGACTAGTTGTTGCAGTAGTTTAGTGGCAAATGTTACGACTAGTCGTAACACTAGCAACATCCTTATTATAAAATTATGACTTATATCATAGGCTAAGCATCTTATATGTTACAGACGCTCCTAAACAGAAGATTATTGCGTCCTACGGTTATCTATGGTTTGTGTTTAGTCCTGCTTCTTATTAGAGTTTTAAATGTTGATAAAGTGTTGGTTTTCCTGGTTTCTTCAGGCAACCCATTCCACGCTCGAATTCCGGACGGGAAGAATCAAGAATTTGTATGTGTTTGTTCTTGCATACGGAATAAGGAAAGGTGTTTTTATCCTTATGTCTATATGTGGGTTGTATTAAGTTATCTTTGTGTTGTATTTTTAAATTAGAATTAATTGCTTTATGTATGATTACTATTTACTCTTGGTTCTTCTATCCTCTAGTGTTTCAAGGTTTAATGATTTAACTAATGGTGTTAATCTTGTAAGTTTTGAATATTCTCCAGTAATGAATCTGGCAGCTATTTTTTAAATTTGTTCTAGTTTATCAATGTTTTCTTTGGTTGATGGGTCCCATACAGAAGTCAGAAGATGCATATTCTAGACCTAGTACAGGTCTCACCATAGTGAGGTAGCATTTTAGTTTTATATCCTTATTACAGCTGTAAAAGTTTCTTTTTATAAAGCCTAAGGTTTTGTTTGATTTTTTAATAACTTCATTGACATGGGGATTCCATGATAGTTTCTTATTTATTAATATTAAGTATCTTGCATCTTTAGTTTGGATTAGTGATTTTCCATGAATGAAATATTTGGAGTTTATTTGTTTCTTTTTATTTGTTACTCTTAATCTTAACAGTTGACACTTTTCTAGGTGGAAAGACATACCCCAGTTAGTCTCCCACTTTATCAATTCTTTTTGTAAAATTTTGCTATCTTGTTCTGATTTAATTGTTCTATAGATTATACAATCATAAGCAATTTAAAAGCAAATAAGGCAAATATAAATAACCTAACTTTTTAAATTTGTTCCCGTTGAGATATTGTTGCTTAATGTTGGGTAAATTATTTATATAAATTAAAAAGAGTGAGGGACCTAGCACAGATCCTTGTGGAACTCGTAAGACTGAGATAATTGACTCTTAAATTTTAAACTTACGACATCTGCATCCATATTCATTTATTATTATTATTATTAAATTATTCCATGGTTCATGGCCATACTCTATACTCATACATCATACAATTATTCAGTGGCGTCACTAGGGGGGGGCGGGGGGGGGCGGGCCGCCCCGGGTGACACCCATCAGGGGGTGACACCCGAGCCTAAAATTTTACTGTGTACGATTTTATGTCAGAAAACAAAAGATGACAAATTTTTTAATCTAGAAAGAAATTAAGAAATACAATGAAATACGTTAAACGCGAAAATTCTTATTAAAAAAATATCAGTTAACTGCAATAATAAAACAGTCCCAAGACACGAACAACATTAAAACAAATTAGGAAAAAAAGAAAAGAAATAGTCGCAGCAGAGAGATCTTTAAAAAAAGGCTGGAATGAAAGAGGCAGTGTCTTCTGTTTTAAAAGATATAAAGCCATTTGGGCTTGGACACACCGACAGCATGAACGAATCCCACCGCACGACTCCCTCCACCACAGTGGGGTGGGGGGGAATACGATTTTTATCACCACCCCCACCCCCCCAAAAAGAAAAAAAACCAAAAGATGGGGTTTCTTTGTTGATGTGTTTCTTGAGGAAAATTATGATTTCAATGTCTTTGAGTTCATATTTTTTATATATATATATTTATTAAAGGCGTGAAAGCATAGGTAGTCTATACAGGTAGTCCTCCGGTTACGACGGTCTCATCCCGACTTACGCTGTTTAGTGCTTACGAACGCGCCCCCATAAAGAATAGTATTACGCGTTATTCCGTTGTTTTTTTTAAAAATGTTCATGAGGTAACGAATTTTTTTCTCTATTTGAAATAACAAAAATTATTGAAAAATATGTATGATTATTATTTCAACCTACAACTTTCGTTTGCGAATTTTTCAAATGGCGAAGTTTTCAATCAAGTCAATAAAGCTGAGTAAGCTTACAAGTTCCTTTTCAATGCTCATTAGAGAGAGCAAATTCAGCCTTTTTCGTCGCATGCAAATTTCTAATTCATTATATATTCTTTTCAACTTTGAAAAGGATCGCTCTCAGCTGCAGTTTGATGTCATCATTGAAAGATAGATGCGATGTGCGATGTGTACATTTGTAAAGGACTGTGTGAAATATAGCTCATTCAAAAGCAGCACAATTTTTTAGCTCTGTGCAAGTTTTTTGAGTTTCGCTTTGTGCTAATTCCTTTTCCTTACCCTGAGCCTAGGGGCTGGAAAATAACTTTTTTAAGAGTTCTGAAAATTGGACTAATTCTGAAGGTAAGCAGTCTTCGAAATCACTCATGAATCTACATGTGGAAGAAAAATCAGAAGTCCCCGAGCCTAGTGCTCTTTATGGGTCTTCCCGGAAGACCCCCTTAGCCATCTGGCCACCAAAGGGACGTAACAGCTGAGGAACCCCCCCCCAAAAAAAAAGCGGTCGCTTCTGAAGCGGCCACCTGGGCATCCAGGACATACAGTCGAAGATGCCTCCCACTAAGTTGCCCTCACAAGGAGGTGGTGGAATTTCCTAGTATGACCCGCTACCACTTTGGTGCCATCCCGGCAAAGCACACGGGTCTCCATGGTTAGGACCGCCGCAGACCGAGGGATCATCAAAGACCTACCTAGGGTGCAAACCCCCACTGGAAGGTTTCCTCAGAGCTGTCGTCCAAAAGTTCTTCGCGGCACTTTTTGCTAATCCGTACTGGCGCTCCTGGCCCTAAACCGGCACCGCTCGATGGCGTTGCTAGTAAATTGAGGAGGACGAATCGGTTGCTTCGGATTTACCCGACCCCTTCTTCGAAATCACTTGAATGTTCTTCCATTAACTTGGCTGCTGCCCATCGGGTGGCGAAACTGCTGAGCTCAGTTAGGTTTATAAGAAAGCCAAATTTCTCATGGATGTAATTATATGTACCTAACCAATGTTGTAGGGCTTAAGAAAGTTTGTCAATGATTACCAGAAATACCTCAATCTTGAATTTTTTTTATCCAGGAGAATACTGTTTTGTTGATGTCCCTTTATCAAACTGACGCTTTCTTTTTTGTTTGATAGTATTGAAGATTGTTTACACTGTTTTTACCACGGACTTTTCCTTTCCTTGTCTTTTTAGGAATAAAATTAAGAATTTTATATTTTTAACAAACTCAATGAGAGACTTCCTTTCTAAAATTGTTTCCCAAATTTCAAGTAAAATAGCGACTTCCAGTTGTTCAATTTCCTTTAGAAATCCTTCTTCTTCAAGTCGGCAGTCACGTGGCTGATTTTCCTCCGTTTCTAATTCTTCCAGTGCTGCGATATTCTCATGGTATGAGCTATTAACATACCTTACAGCAAAATGTCAGGCTGACCATCTTGTGTCAGACAAGGCTTTGTTAGCAAGTATCAATTTCATATGTTTTTGAAGTACCTGTCAACGATGAGTAGATGCATCAAGTCGGGTATAAAGATTTTGCAGAAGACAAAAAAATCGTACCGCAGTAGGACAACCTGCTGCTCTTTTCCCAACCAAATTAAAGGAATGAGCTGTGCACGGCACATAATGAGTTACAATGCACTTCTCACGAAGAATAGCCTGCTTTTCGTTATACTTCCTACTCATTTGCAGCATTGCCGTATTACTGTTCAAGGCATTTTCAGGGATTCGTAAAAACATAAATGCCTGCATCTTTATTATACACTATAATTTATACAAAGTTTGGGGGCCCTTAAATTATTGGGGGCTTTAGCCCGTTCAGCACCCCCCTCTTAATCCGCCATTGTGACGATGTGGTACGATGAGGGGGTGTTTAAGAAATGTGACGTCACATCAAAAACGCGAAACTTTAAATAAAAGTTCCACTTAAATATTTGATTGTTTACCATTTATTTAATTGCGTTTTCAATGACTTCACGCGTGTTACGATATTACAGTGCAGACTTACCCTAAATACATATTTAAATGACAAAAAATAATTTGCAACATGCTAATTTTTATTGAGAAAATAAGGCTTGGGGGGGCTGTCAAAGCTTTGTGACGTCATATCGTAAAAAAACGGGGTGGGGTCTAAGTTTTTGTGATAAAGTATGACGCTGGGGGAGGGTGGGGTAAAAATCGGCAACCTCACGTGACGTCATTTATGGACTGTCCCTTCAGTAGTGAAGGGGTGACACCATGAGCTACCGCCCCGGGTGACACCAACCCTAGTGACGCCTCTGCAATTATTATCAATTAAGTAATTAAGGGGCCGTCCATAAAGTACGTCACGCTCCAGACGGGGGGGGGGTGTAAGAAAGTGTTTAGTGTGACAGTTTGTGACAGGGGGGAGGGGGTCCGGCTTTGGGGGGGGGGTAATAGATTTGTGACAGGGGGGGGGAGTTAAAAATGGTCAAAAATAGCGTGACGTACTTTATGAATTAAACTTTATGGCATGGACTTCATGGACGGCCCCTGTCCCTAACTCTAACTAAGTACTTACTAAGTCATATAATTATATATTTTTCTTTTTCAATAATGTAATAGTTATTAACTAATTCCAAATGCTACATCTTGAAGTAAGAACGGGATACACGACAAAAATAGTATTAAACTAATTTACTAAAACGCTAAAAAAAAATATTTAAAGTTACATTTCAATGTCCTCAAACATAACACTCGGCTCAAGGAGGCCGCCATCTTGACACTATCCGTAACGAACACATATCGCCGTAAATTGTCCGTAAATAATATTATACACCTAGTCTAGCTGATGTACCAGGCGTTTTTCAGGCCTGCTTTAAGGATCCCCTTTTGTTTGACTTCTTATCCTAAAGTGAAATAGCATGAAAGCCTAGTTCCATTGAGATCTTATTATACCCGATGTTTCTCGATATGGGATAAAGACAAAAACATAAATTACAGTGTACAGCATACGCATAATCTTTTTTCATTGTTTCTGTCTGAAACTGACAGTATGTTACTAAGTACTAAGTGTTAGTCTGTTAGTACAGTACCGTTACTCTTTTTGACCTGTCTCTTCTACTTAATTAACTTTTATTTGTACATCTTTCAGCGTTTTGCTACATTTAAAAAAGCTATTACAAGTTACATTTTTTAAAAAAAATTTAGGTTGATATAATAATATAAGTCATAAGTTAGCCTATAGGGTAGCCTAATCATATTCATATTGGATAGTTTAGTAACAATGCCTTGCCAAGTCTAAGATTTGGAAACTTGGATTTCTTCAAGTATTTTCAAGTATTAATATTTTATAACAAAATAAGTTTTAGTATTAAATTCACATTATTGATAATTCCTTATTTAAGAATGATTATCCATTAGGGGCCGTCCACAAAGTACGTAACGCTTCAGAGGGGGGGGAGGGGGTGTATGAAAGTGTGACAGTTTGTGACAGGGGGGAGGGGGTCCGCCTTGTCTGACATCACGCTGTTTTATATTAAATTTTGATTATTTTGTTAATAAAAAAAACAACATGTTTGTTCGAAAGTGTGACAGGGGGGAGGGGGTGGGGGGTAAAATTGTCAAAAATAGAGTGACATACTTTATGGACGGCCCCATTATTAGTATAGTATAGTATTATTCGCCATTAATCATTAAGTCTATTGATGTTGAGGGGGGCTCTGCAATGAAATTGTAACACTGACGAGAATAATACTGACGAGAATAATACTGACGAGAATAATACTGACGAGAATAGCAATTATTTTTAAATTAAAGAAATTCAAGTTCATAGTTGGTGAATAGGAAACTGGATATTGACATTAACACAAATGGCAAATACCCATTTAGACACTGCTTTCGTTTCCATCAAATCGTTTAATTCAGTTATTTAGAACTATTATATTAATATCTCGAGCAGTTGGGTGTGTACTTGGATACTCGTCGGAAAAAATCGCAATATCCTTTGTTGCCATGCAATAAGATTGGATACAGACCATTGCTAAGTAAAAAGACTCATTATTTTCTTTATTAAAGATTATTGATTTGTGAGTTTATGTGAAAATTGATGTTGTTGTCACAACAGTGGTGCATCGAGTATGTGAAAATTGATGTTGATGTCACAACAGTTGTGCATCGAGTATGTGAAAATTGATGTTGTTGTCACAACAGTGGTGCATCGAGTATGTGAAAATTGATGTTGTTGTCACAACAGTGGTGCATCGAGTATGTGAAAATTGATGTTGTTGTCACAACAGTGGTGCATCGAGTATGTGAAAATTGATGTTGTTGTCACAACAGTGGTGCATCGAGTATGTGAAAATTGATGTTGTTGTCACAACAGTGGTGCATCGAGTATGTGAAAATTGATGTTGTTGTCACAACAGTGGTGCATCGAGTATGTGAAAATTGATGTTGTTGTCACAACAGTGGTGCATCGAGTATGTGAAAATTGATGTTGTTGTCACAACAGTGGTGCATCGAGTATGTGAAAATTGATGTTGTTGTCACAACAGTGGTGCATCGAGTATGTGAAAATTGATGTTGTTGTCACAACAGTGGTGCATCGAGTATGTGAAAATTGATGTTGTTGTCACAACAGTGGTGCATCGAGTATGTGAAAATTGATGTTGTTGTCACAACAGTGGTGCATCGAGTATGTGAAAATTGATGTTGTTGTCACAACAGTGGTGCATCGAGTATGTGAAAATTGATGTTGTTGTCACAACAGTGGTGCATCGAGTATGTGAAAATTGATGTTGTTGTCACAACAGTGGTGCATCGAGTATGTGAAAATTGATGTTGTTGTCACAACAGTGGTGCATCGAGTATGTGAAAATTGATGTTGTTGTCACAACAGTGGTGCATCGAGTATGTGAAAATTGATGTTGTTGTCACAACAGTGGTGCATCGAGTATGTGAAAATTGATGTTGTTGTCACAACAGTGGTGCATCGAGTATGTGAAAATTGATGTTGTTGTCACAACAGTGGTGCATCGAGTATGTGAAAATTGATGTTGTTGTCACAACAGTGGTGCATCGAGTATGTGAAAATTGATGTTGTTGTCACAACAGTGGTGCATCGAGTATGTGAAAATTGATGTTGTTGTCACAACAGTGGTGCATCGAGTATGTGAAAATTGATGTTGTTGTCACAACAGTGGTGCATCGAGTATGTGAAAATTGATGTTGTCGTCACAAAAGTGGTGCATCGAGTATGTGAAAATGCGAGTTCAACTCATCTATTGAAAACTAAATATGCATGGTTACTGGCTACAGACATTTTTCTTTAAATTCACACAATCATTGATCATTCTCGCGTCCACCGGTTATCGTAGCCTTAACTCACTCACGTTGTGTTCTCCGCAAGATACATTCCTAACGCCTTACGCCTTACAAACATGTACGTTAAATTAGGATCAACAACCCGTAATTTTATAGAGTAGTTTCCCTTTATTGTGCAGATTTATAAGCCCGATATGAATATTTTAGCTCAACCCATATTAAGTAAATAATAAGACTAATATTACATTCATTATCTGACAAATAATTGAGGTAAAACTTTAAAACTTAACACATTAAATAGGCTAAGCAATAAAGGATATCTTGCCAAAATAAAATATAGAATTTTATAGATATCTTTTCATCTATTGCAGTAGATTTGTGCGTCCTACGTTCGGTTAGGACCATGCAGGTTTGTTGGCAAGTTCACGGGTACAATGCCCAGCGGCCCTTGTATCTCTTACTTGTCTTACTAGTATCAGGTACATATTCTATGCTGTGTTGACTCATGGACACCCTTAGCCCCGGGGACAAATCCCACGGCACGGTGCCCCAAATGATGTGAATAAAACAACTATTAAATTCTTAGTCTGAATTATATAATAATTTGACAAGTTGCCACATTAAAATTGGTAAAAGAATAATGGAGTTATAGCAAAAAATTAACTTTCAGAATTTTCCTGAGCACCCCAGAAAAAAAGAGTGAATATTTAGAACTAGACGCCCCGCGGCGTAGCATACGCCGCAGACTTGCTCATGGAGAGTGCAAAGAACGTGGAGAAAGAACGGAAACAAACAACAGCACGAAGAAATCAAAACAACGCTAGTGACACTTGAGTGAACGTCGGTTGGCTGTGAACTCATTGTTGGTTTCGATACATTTGCAGTCACATCAAAAGGGTAACTTTAAATAAAACTTCCACTGAAATATTTGGTCGCTTACGATTTTTTTTTAAATCAGTGCTTCTCAATGTCAATGTGCCGGTCGGTAGGCCATCAGACACTGGTTGGAGTAAGCTATCAAGAAACGAATATTAAATCTAATTATAATCCTTAAGTTTGAGAATCCACAAGATAACGTATGAAATTGTTACACTGCGTCGTTTGATGTTGACATCAAAGCATTTGTGATGTAACCGCAGCTCCGTTTGGTTCTCTCACAGCATGAGTCGTCGTTAGCCCCGAAAATGCAACTGATTAGTTTTATAAGCATGAAAAGTGTACAAAAATGATATCAATATTATGATGTGTAGATATTTCAAGTCAAAACGACAAGGAATATCATTTTTCTTTAAAAGGGGAGGGGGGAGGGAATCTATTTGATAGAATTAAAAACTTTATAAGTTTGATATAATTGTTCGATTGGTTTTTGGTCAAACGCCCCTGGCCATTCTAGTCTTCTAGATATAATGATAAATGAGCCCATTTAAAATTAGTCCAAGTATTCATTAACTTTATTGAATGCATCAAATTCTTGAGACCACAATTCGAGAGGAGCACAAAACAACTTTTCTTCTTAGCTCAGTTTTTAAGGCAATAATCATATATATATATATATATATATATATACCTCTCGTCTATTTGTGGCTGATTTAGTTTAGCCTAACGCAAAGGGACATCACTCTCCTTTTTTTAAAATTGAAAATATAGACTTAAAAATCAAAACCGTTTTGATTTCCAGATTAACATTAACACACTCCACACTATTATTAATTGAACAACTTCATGCGACGCTCGAAAAGAGTTATTTTTGGTGAAGTAATTTAGTGCGCTTCTTTCTAAAATTTCACGCCGTAAAAATATATTATATTGCGTCATTGTTTTAACTCATATTTTAATTTTGGAAAAGGGAACGATATAACGAGAGGATTTGAGGATTGTTAATAATAAAATACTTTGTTTACATTTCAGGTAGTTTAATATTTCGTAATTATCAAACAAGGATAAGTTACTTGGGATTTTGACAACAAAAAAGTGGGCACCGTAGGCGCCCTACAGCCCCTATTATAAAATACTTTGTGTACATTTAAGGAATTTTAATATTACGTATTTATCATACAAGGACAAGTTAGTTGTGCTTTTGAAAAAGGTTGGCGCCGTAGGCGCCCTAAAAAAGTGGCCGCCGCAGCACAACCTAGTTTTAAATATCACAGAAAGGATACGTGCTACAGACAAGTCATGTGGATTATTGTCACTCGTGTCAGTATAAATGAAAGTAGGGTAGATTTAGGTGTCTTCGTGTAGTACGTAGGTAAGAAATCTACATAGTTGTCAAATTTTTTAAAAAATGCATTTTCTGGAAGGGACCGGTTCAATAATGGGCATATTTTCCAAGCGTACACGTACACATGACGTATTTTAATATATCTAGTGGATTGTAGTTGATGTTATATGTCCCAAATGAGTCTGCATTACCCCCAGGAATTCCCTTTTTGACCCCAGATGAGGTTATTTACCTCTGTTTGTCGACCTCTCTCTTACGGGATGCCCGTTAGTCAATTGATGGATTTTTTTAAAATACATTTTAAAAAATTTATTTTTAAATAACTTTTTTCTAAACAAAGACGTTAACCATGATGATTAATTTGTAGGCATTAAAATAAAATATAATCTAAGGATGTTAACACAGTTCGTTTTCTGAAGGCCGCTTAAACGTTTATAAAAAAAAGCTTCACGCGGGTAAGATATTACAATGTAGATCTTCACTAAATAAATAATAAATACTTAAATGACAATAAAAGTGATTTGAAACATACTTATTTTCAAATAGAGAATAAACTTTTTAAGTGGGGGGGGTTAAAGATTTGTGACGTATTTTTAGAGGGGGGGTCTAAGTTTTTGTGACGACACGTGACGAAGGGGGGGGGGTGAAAAATCGGCCAAAATCGCGTGACGTCATTTATGGACAGCCCCCTATGTATGTTTGTTCGTTTTCGTAACCAATTTGCGCACCGCGAAAAAAAAGCCTTGAAAAAAAATTCTTTCGAACGTCAGCATACTATTGTTCAATAGACGCCCCACGGCGTAGCATACGCCGCAGACTTGCTCATGGAGAGTGCAAAGAAAGTGGAGAAAGAACAGACACAAACTACAGCACGAAGAAATCAAAACAACGCGAGTGAACGTCGGTTGGGGGGACTGTCAACTCATTGTTGGTTTCGAGACATTTGCAGGCGAAATTCGGTACACCCCTAACTTCTATGAAGTCAGCTATAAAACGATAATTGGTTTAAAATCTGAGTTACATAATCGATAATCGGTTTTCCAAAACAAAACAAAAACACGCCATTAACAAACCTAAATATGACTATCCCTCGCTAGAGTCGGCCAATCACAGTTTATGTTTTAGTGATGGTAGTATTAAATTGGAGGCGGGTAACAACCTCAGTGTGCATGTCTTCACGTTTACTCGCTATTTTTTATTTACCTGGTGCTGCTTTTTGTGTCTGTACTCTCATCCCTCACCCAAAACCGTTCTTTCACTGTCTATGATGAGCAAGTCTGTGGCGTATGCTATGCAATAAAGGGGTAAAAGAACGGGCACAAACAGAACTTTTTTTAAAATAAAAAAAACAACAAATTATTCGCAGGGGCTTGAACCCAGGACCTTCCCCGCATGAGGCGGACGTGATAACCAGTACACTACGAATCTCACGTTTTCTGTGAAGGAACAATGCAAGTGAAACGCAAGGACCATTGTTGGTCACCCCTCCACTACATTCGCTTGCCAAGCGTTAACTGTGATTAGTTGACCCCAGCGAGGGTCATTCGTCATGCTCGGTTGCACATACTTGAAGCTTGTCTCGCATGGTCCCACCACGAATAGAATTATATATACATAGATTACATTTAAATTAAATGGCATTTAGTTACCGGTATGCACCACAAAAGTCATGGCTTCGAACTTTGACTTTATTTTGGACTCAATATAGCTTGAGTATGGTATTCTTACAAAGTTTATATAAGGGAAATGAAATTGGGATTCTATCCCCAAAAGGCGTGAGTTTTGGAGTTTTATCCAAACATTATTTTTAAAATGGTTAATGAAGATGTACTGTGCCAAGTTTGGTCGATATATATTCTTCCAGCCATTAGCTAATCTTAATAATAATATTAATATAGCAATTATAAGGGGGGGGGGAATGGACATTAGGGGTCCCCGGGGCCAAACGGGGCATGATTTAAAATTCAAAACCCTCTAGATTTTAATCTGGAGTCACGATTATGTAAAATCGATTGGGGAATAAATTCTCGTATAAGAAACAAAGGGTTCTAAACTTTCTGATATCATCTTTAAGTACATCGATTTTTTTAAAATTTATTATTCGTATGAACGGAACTGTAGTCAATAATAAAACTGATCAACGCCTTCAAAGTACTATGTACTGTGTAAATAATTATTTGAAAGACATGTACTTATGTGGGCATGTATACCGGTATACGTGTATGTGTGTTAAGAGAGTGCGTCCAATCGTGTCCACAATTCAATTCACCGAAATCAGAACCAATAAATACTCTATATAAAGTAAGAGATTTTATTGCATGTTTTGTCAAATAATTTTATTAGGCGTGGAGCTCGCACATGGCCGCTTTCATATATTTATTTCATTTTTTTTTAATTGATATTTTATTTTTACTTTTATACGAAAATAATTATTTTTGAAGATAGTTATTGGATAAGCAAGTTACCAGCCACAGAAACGCCCCCCCCCCAAATTATCCAATCCCCTTACACGTATGCTCTTAAATGAATCACGGTGTCGCACAACACTGGTGGGCGACTTGGCAGAGGATGTGGCAGACAAAGTAGCCGCTGGCACGCGATGACCAGTGGACGTGGCCAGTGGACTGTCAGAGAGAAGACGTCAGGACAGCCAGCTGTATACCTTTGAGATGTCTAGGTGAACAGTACGTTGTACAGCAGACGTCAACGGCGTCGTTGAAAGTTAGTGGCAAGATAGTCCCAGAGGCCAGGAGAGACGGGCGAACACCGCCTCAAGTTTTACGTTCTAAGTCTGTGAATGATATAGGGATACTTAGTCCCAACGGCGGTTTTGTTACAAGGGAAAGAACTTCAATATTCTGAAGCGCATTTCCAAGGTAAGGGCAATAATATATCTTTAAATAAGGTGTTATTGTAATTTTAAAGGAATAGTTTGTTAGATTTGGAAAGAAAAAATTGAAATTATAATTTTCTTATCATAACTGGTTTTCCAAGAAGAAAAAAGAAAAACAATAATCAGAGACACGTATTATTTCTGTTCCTAAGACAAGACACACACTAAACATTTGGTGAAAGGTCTTTCTCTGTTTGTGCTCCCAAACAAAGGAATTCTCTACCATTACATGTGCGTAATGTCCTTCCTATTACGGCCTTCAAGACAGCACTAGAACGCATCTTTTCATTCTTTACTTTCCAACTTAATACGCATCAATAGTTGATAGACGTAGCTTATGTGTAACACCATGTCATTGTGAGTTTTGTTTTATTAGGATATGAATGTTTTAAATTGAATGCAGTTATAAATACATGTGTGACTATTTTTATGTAAAGCACTTTGAGCCCAGCTGCTAGCTGGGGGTATTGTTCTATACAAATAAGTTATGTTATTATTTTCATTATTATTATTATTATCTGTCCCAGTTCCTAATAAATTATCCCATTAATTGCAACAAAATTTTGATAAGCAGAACTATTCATTTTAATATACCCACCGCTACGGTCCCTGCCCGCATTCACAACCCACTAAAACAAAGCAAAAACACCACACAAAAAAACTCAATCTGAAACAGTTCCAAATAACTTTTTTTTTAAACTTTAATATGATTAAAATTTGCTATTTTCGACCCAGTTGCTTAAGACCTTATTTTACGTTTGTGAACTCAATATGGAAACTGCGCATAGAAAGATGCGTGTGAGCGTGTATTTATGGAAACGGCGCATAGAATGATATGTGTGAGCGTGTATTTATGAAAACGGCGCATAGAATGATGCGTGTGAGCGTGTATTTATGGAAACGGCGCATAGAATGATATGTGTGAGCGTGTATTTATGAAAACGGCGCATAGAATGATATGTGGGAGCGTGTATTTATGGAAACGGCGCATAGAATGATATGTGTGAGCGTGTATTTATGAAAACTGCGCATAGAAAGATGCGTGTGAGCGTGTATTTATGGAAACGGCGCATAGAATGATATGTGTGAGCGTGTATTTATGAAAACGGCGCATAGAATGATGCGTGTGAGCGTGTATTTATGGAAACGGCGCATAGAATGATATGTGTGAGCGTGTATTTATGAAAACTGCGCATAGAAAGATGCGTGTGAGCGTGTATTTATGAAAACGGCGCATAGAATGATATGTGGGAGCGTGTATTTATGAAAACGGCGCATAGAATGATATGTGGGAGCGTGTATTTATGGAAACGGCGCATAGAATGATATGTGGGAGCGTGTATTTATGAAAACGGCGCATAGAATGATATGTGGGAGCGTGTATTTATGGAAACGGCGCATAGAATGATATGTGTGAGCGTGTATTTATGGAAACGGCGCATAGAATGATATGTGGGAGCGTTTCTTTCTTTTAAGTGCCATTTGGAGGTAATTTATCTTTACACCAACAAGACCGCTACAACACACGACAAATAAAACATTTGCTTAAAGCCACATTTACATGTTCACAATTTAATAAGCGCATAGTCAACATTCGAGAAGACGTTATTTTCGTTAACAATTTACAGAAACACTTTTCCCGGTAAGGGCTTATTATAATAAATGCGAGTTTACGTTAAGAAATTAATATGATTAATATTGCCTGTCATATGTGAGGTAGGTTTTCAAAGAAGAGAAAGGGAGTTGAAAAATAAATAATTCCGCCGAACAGGCAGATAAGGGCATACGAAGTGATTACAAAACATATTGACATCCTATATAATAAAAGGCAAAATTCTGTCCGTTCTGTCCCGTCATCTATAGCGATTGGTCCCTCAAACACATATGACTCCTACAGCCAATCACTAGCGGAGAAAAATTTACATATTACGCGGAGGTTCAAAACGAGTTATTTTTGGTGCAGTTTTTTTGTCATAATTCAGTATGTTGTTCCCATCTTGAAGTGATGCCTGCCGCTTATTCCAATGACAATTCTGTTAAATGCTTGTTCCTTAATGGTCCTGGGGGGTAGTAGCAAGAGTTTTAAGTGTTGTTTTTTTTTGTTGCTGTTATTGTTGTTGTTTTGTGGTTGTTGTTTTGTGGTTGTTGTTATTGTTGTTGTTTTGTTGTTGTTGCTTTGTTGTTGTTGCTGTTGTTGTTGTAGTTGTTGTTTTGTTGTTTTTGTTTTGTTGTGGTTGCTGTTATTGTTTTGTTGTTGTTTTGCTGTTTTTTTGTTTGTTTTTTTGTGGTTGTTGTTTTGTTTTTGTTACTGTTTTTGTTGTTTTTGTTGTTGTTGATGTTTTTGGTGCTATTGTTGCTGTTGTTGTTTTTGTTGTTTTTGCTGTTGTTTTTGCTGTTGTTGTTGTTGTCCATGAACTTCACAGGTCACCCTACACTTATTCCCGTCCTTGGGCGGGCTTTGTTACTAGTAGATACATAAAGGCGTATCGTGTTACGTGTCAACATATTAAAATTATGTATCTTTAGCAAATAAAATAGACATATTACTTCAAATTATAACGTGTTGCGTTTTTAATTTCAGATTAGGCTCTCTGTCTGAAACAATAATCTACATCAAAATGGCGCACTCTGTCGCCAGCACCACGCTGATCCTTGTGTCTGTAATACTACTGGGAGTACACGCCGTTGCTACGGACGCCAGCCAACAGCAATGTTCCAAAAATCTAGGCAGGTACAAGCTTTGCACGGTCTGTGAGGCGGCCATACCAGCCCTAGGAATGACATTTAAGAACTGCTGCGCTGACAGCAGAGCCACGATCTCCTGTCGCTTCTGTATGAAGAACACTCGACTCTGCTCAAATCTCGTGAGGATGGTGCAGACGAGATTGCAGTCTTTGATTTTCGACGCCAAAGACTCCCAAACGTCCGTGACGATTTCAGATGATCCAAGATACGATGCGGGCGGAAGTGACTTTGATAGCCTTGAGCTGAGTCGAAAAGACAACTCTGTGCAGCGGAGCGTCAATCTGTTACCAGTCAGCATAGTGTCAAATTCATTGCCAAGACCAGGGCCGTTCTCCATCATGCTCGATCTGTACATTCAGCGGGAAAGTTTCCCCGTGTCTCAAAGATCTAATCAGTCAAAAGAAACTGACCGAGGAATACCTCCTAAGATTCCTGGGGAAGCGGAGAGTGCGGAACCGGGAACTCAGTCTCCATCTGGTGATTTCAACAACAAGACAGATAGGAACACTGCTAATCAGCTAAACATTGTGAGCTCATTGGCAGCTCCTTTAATCTCAAACGAAATTCTTCCTACATACAACGCTCTCGAAAGTTACGTAGATGCAAAAATAGAGTCGCCATCTAATCTCGAAGCCAGTATCAGAAAGCGATGGGGCGCTCTTGGATTTTCCTCATGGAGAAAGCTGAGCATGTACAAACAAGCGAAAAATTCTAAAAACCTCAAATCTCGTTCAACCGTCACCCCGGTTTCCTCTGGACGTAGGCGGCGTAGCGCATCGGTACGCGATGTGTTGAGAAATCTTCGTAAAACTAAAACAGACAAGTACGACCGAGCTGAACTGGAACAGACCGGCGCGAAATGGCCAAAAGAACTGAGCTTCGACTCCGACGGTTCTCACGTGGTTGTGGACGGGGACGATATATTAAATTTTTTGACGAACAGCAACTACAAGGCACATGTCATTGATCGCAAAGAAAATAACAACATTGAAAGATATAAAAACCTTTTGGTCAGGGCGAAAGATTTTGCCTATAAATCTGAGGGCTTGAAAAATAAACCCGAAGGAAGATACCGGCTGGAGAAAGGAAAAAATTTCCCTAAGAGGAAAGATCAACAAGTTCCTGTCTACTTTCCCAACCTTTCAATGACCCTCGATAAGGTCAGGACCGACGAGGACATCACAAATGAAAAGGATATCATCATTGTCGACATGGATGAAGAAGATCCCGACGGGTATTTAGTAGAAAGTGGCCCGGAGCGCGATGATGTTTTTCCGGGGGCATTGGATAAATTGCGACAGATATTCCAGAAACACGAGAACGCAGACCATGGCGTCCATACGGAGCACTGGCAACAGGGGAAACGTTGGGGGAGTCTGGGAGCTGGAAAGTTTAGACGATGGTGGATGGGGCAGGTGTGAATAAACAAAACATTGTGTAAAAATCACGCCTCAAACCGTCTTTCGATTGTGTGTGTTTTAAAAATCAGACAATTACATAAAACAAAAATAAAAATGATCGTTTGAGGAAAATTAGAATAGTTTAAAGTTGGCCTGACTATAAACAGAAATACATTTTGATAGACACTTTTTGCGAAACATAATTTTCAAATAAACGAACGAGGAAAAGAGGTATTTAAAGACATTCGTGCTAAATTGATTTTATTATTATTATTATTATTTTAATGCTATTTTTTTTCAATAACAATAGAATCTCTGTTGACGATTATCTTGAGGTAGAAATTATTTAAAACTAAGAGGACCAATCCTCTGGCGTCATATAAAAAATCATTTGTTTTCAAGTGTGGCATAAAATGTTATTCCAAAATATCATTTCGCCCTTTTCATGAAATTAAATATAGAAACTTTATCATTTTATTTATGATGTAATTTAATGAAACAACACCATCTCAAGCTTCAGAGAATTGATTTGTATATTAAAAGTAAATCAGTAATATATATTTACAAATGCTAAAAACGTATTTTAACAGTGTTATTACATTTGACTGTCTTGATGAAGTAA
Organism: Ampullaceana balthica; assembly: GCA_944989445.1. Taxonomy (NCBI): domain Eukaryota; kingdom Metazoa; phylum Mollusca; class Gastropoda; family Lymnaeidae; genus Ampullaceana; species Ampullaceana balthica. Next base: position 2,622,969 of record CALYLW010000018.1, read on the forward strand.
AACTTGAACAACGGAATATAGTTGACTGATTTATTTCGATCTGATTGTTTTTAGCGCACCATTCATATGTGTATGGTGCTGTCATTTTAAGTCCCAAATTTTCACGTTTCATCACTGCAAAACAAAAAGTTTTGTTTAAAAAAATGTTGACAGTTTGTTTAAATTTTTTTAGAAAATTATTTTTAAAAATGGTCATCTAATGCTACTGAGAAAAAATCTTAACAAATTGTTGAGATGCAATGTCTATGTGGAATATAATTTTTAAAATCTATAATGTTGTAATTTGATTGAATATATTTTTTTCCATAAGCAGTTTAAGCACACAAAAAATCGGCATTATGCTTGAAAAATAAACAAAAAATAAAAAAGATAACTAAAATGCTTGCCTGGCCTGGATGTTTTAAGACCAGAAACTTTGTGTTGAAATGAACTATTCATTAAAAAAAATAATTTCCAAATGGTTTAAAATACTATTGCAAGCATTACTGTAAAAGCTAATCAGCTAACATTATTAAGGAATGTTTTATTTATAAAGTATTTGAAACGAAAGCAGTTGGTTAAATTAATCTGACTAATAAATCAACGTTTGTAGGCTAAAGCATGTCTTTAGTTAGGCCAAGATGCACAGCTTGTCTCATATTTTAGAAGCCCCATTAGTCTTTCTCATCATAACATACCCACATCCGTCATAACATACCCATATCCGTCATAACATACCCACATCCGTCATAACATACCCACATCCGTCATAAAATACCCACATCCGTCATAACATACCCACATCCGTCATAACATACCCACATCCGTCATAACATACCCACATCCGTCATAACATACCCACATCCGTCATAACATATCCATATCCGTCATAACCATCTTTAAAATGCTTGAGGCCAAAGTTATTTTAATAAAAGTGTAATAAGTCATACAGAATAGGACTGCAATGGAGATTTAAAATAAAAAACAAGACATACACACCGTTTGTGAGATTAAAATAAGACATTAAAGGCAATTAAAGCATTATTTATTGACTAATACTCAATACAGAAGTGATCATTTCGGCTAATGCCTTTAACATGACAAAGAAATAAACACAAATATTTTAATTTAATTTATACTAAATATTATAAACTATACCATATTTAAAGATTTCAACAACACAACAACAAATTCAGTCTATCTTTCACAGAAAGTTATTTTTTATTTTTTTTATTTTTTTAAAGGCACTTATACTCATTGTTAAATTTGGAAATTCTAACATTAATTACCACATATGTTTAATTAATAAAAGAATTGTCCCCTTGTGGTAATTCCCGGTCTTTGATCTGAAAGCATTCCTTGTTAAGAGGGGTCTCAAAATTTTACCGATTAGGATCCGTTAAATTTAAAAATCATCTGCACAACCATCAGTAATGCGGGGCTCCTTAAAATAAAATAAAAATTAATAATAATAATAATAATAATAATAATCATAATAATAATAATCATAATAATAATAATAATAATAATGATCATAATAATAATTATAATACAAAAGCATCAAAATAAATTGAATGTAAATTAGTTTTATAAAAAAAAATTTAAACACATTTTTGTTTTGAAAAATTACAAAGGTGTTTTATCCCCTCGCTTTTGCTATAGAGAGGGGAAAACAAACGTGTTTGTTATCTTTGGTAATGTTAATAGGGATGCCGAAGTTTGATGACGTCACATGAAAGTATTCCTAACACGCCTCCTTGCTACCGTGTTAAAATATCGACACTTTAGTTTTTTGTTGTTGGGCCCTTCCATCCTCGACAAGGAAACGTGTCAGCCCAACTCACAGTAAGTTGTCTCCCGTGGGTTTCCTTCTACACCTCAGTATTCTGACTGGATGGTGGACTTGAACATTACATGAATAATTGATTCAATTCAAGGCCCCGTATGATAGATTTATCCTTGTAAATACAGTATTCTCTCCTTAACACTTTTAAAAACATCCATTGGCCAGTGTCTCTGTTAGCCAGACCTTGTATGTATATATATATATATATATATATATATATATATATATATATATATATATATATATATATATATATATATATATATATATATATTAGGACCGCGGAAATTAACGATTAATTAATCCATTAATCGTTAAAAAATTTAATTGATTAAATTTAATTTGATCGATTAAAATTCGATTAAAATTTTATAAAATATTTTCTAATATTTTTTTCCAATTTTAAATGAAAAATAAAATGACCCCCTTTCCAGTCCATGACGGACTATGGGGCAAGTGATGTAGCGCTCACAAGTTTTTAGCCACCACTAACGAGCAGGGGAATGTGTGGCCAGCACAATGCCCCAGGGGCCTTGCCAGTACCTGTGCTCGAACCCACGACTCGGGATCTGCCTCGGATCGATAGTCCAGTGCGCTACCACTTAGACCATCATTTATATTTTTTGTTACCTACATACTTTTCCCTCGTATTATTATTATTTATTTAGACATGCATACGTAAAAAGGGGGGGGGGTTCTTCCTTATTTCTTGCATAGCAGAACGAATTTGCTGTGTTACGTCACAAAATTTTGGAGCCATGTAATTACCGTGACAACCGAAATGATGAATCGCTACTTAACGGGATCTATATACATTATACTTTACAAAAATACATGTATATGCATACAGAGAGAGAGAGAGAGAGAGAGAGAGAGAAAGAGAGAGAGAGAGAGAAACAGGAGATAAAGAGAGAGAGACAGAGAGTGTGAGAGAGAGAAATAGAGCGTAAAGAGACAGAACGAGAGAAAAGAGAGAGAGAGAGAGAGAGAGAACCAGGGATAGATAAAATAAAAACAGAGAGAGAAACAGAGATAAAGAGAGAAGTAAAGAGAAACATATGGATAAAGAGAAAGATATATATAAAGAGAGAGAGAGAGAGAAACAGAGAGATTAAGAGAGAGAGAGAGAGAGAGAGAGAGAGAGAGAGAGAGAGAGAGAGAGAGAGAGAGAGAGAGAGAGAGAGAGAGAAACAGAGAGAAAATAACAAAGAGAGAGAGAGAAAAAATAGTTTGCTGTTGTCGTTTCATGTTATATATTTAATGTTTTAAACAGAAACGTACGAGCCACCAAATTAGTTGAGATGTCCTGAACGTTTATAATTTGAAAACCGTGTAACTTAATTTTACCGTTATTTTTTTTAAAAATCCATTTCCAAGAAACAAACCTTTCGCTGATGACAGAATGTTTCTTAAAATCCACGTTATCCACTCTTCAAATTGCTTTTATTATGATTAATATTACATTATCTTCTTATCTTATCTGTTACAGAAGCTCCTTAAAAAAGAAGATTGTTGCATCCTATGCTTATCCACGGTTTATGTCTAGTCTTGCATTTTAATTACTTTTAGTGTTGGTTTTCCTGGTTTCATCAGCCGACCCATTCCACATCCGAATTCCGGACGGGAATAGCCAGAATTTGTATTTGTTTGTTCTTGCATACGGATCATTTCACATAAAGGTATGTACATACCCCTATGACTATCTGAGGGTTGTATTATTTTATCTTTGTATTACTATTATTATAAAATGTAAAGAAATATATAAAGTGGCATAACCTTATTTAAATAAATACCAAGAGATTAGCCCAGAAAATGTTCAATCTCCGTGAACTTGAATTAGGTGGCATCTCTGTCCAGTGAGATCCAGTCGAAAACAACCGTAAATCTTCTGCCGCTGCAGTCGCATCACACCATCGCCCGGGAAACCGAGTTATCCCTCTTGCTGCCCTTGTCTTGCACAACAAATGAAACATTCCGTACTTTTTAACAAGGCCGCACAAAATGAACTTTCTAGAAATATCTTTACAAAAGAAAACCGTTTTCATGAATAAAATTAACGCTCTGAGAATTTCCTTTTTAAAGCTGGTATTTTAGTTATTCTCTTTCTTTCAACAATAACAACAGTAAAATAAAATAAAGAAGGGCGAATGAGAGTTTATTTAAATTTTGTTACACTGGGGAAGAAAAATTACATTTTATAATACATGGCCTATCTTTGATGTAACAGCTAAAGACACTTACTTATCTTGATAAGTTCCTTATATCACCCAATAAGAATTTTATACCTACATATATTTTAAAAAAATAGAAGTTTTATAATCAATATATATATCTAAACAAAGGGGCAATACTCTTACAAAGTACTAGATACACAAATAAATGGGGAAAAAATAATTAAAACTAACAAGAAGAAAGTAATTGCGCCGATCTTTTTTCTGTTAGTTTTTTAAAAATAATCTTTACTTAATTATTATTTTTCCATGATATCGTATGTATTATATAATGTAAATTTAATTTTAATACGTGGGTTAATTTATTTGTACTGATGAAGGCATTAGCCAAAATGCCTGCTTGTTTAATCACACAATTCGTTTATGTACCTTGCATTTTATTTTAAAGCCTTATCGCAGTCTTATTCTAAATGATATAAAATACTTACGAGTACTTTGTATTAATTTGGTTTCTATTTATTTATTTAAAAAAACAGGATACTAATTATTTCGTTTCTGTGTACTATTAATTTGTTAGAAACAATAGAAGTCAAGATTTTTAATAGTTAACTTATGGTCACACTCATTATGTAAATGGCTACCCTGGAGAAGGGAGGGCAAATAAATCAACCAGACGCCTTATTGAAATAAGGAATCACATGCACTTTTTCGTTGTGAATGTGCTGAATAACATTGTCTAGAGCCAAGACGCGACAATGCAAAAACATGTTGTTTTAAAAAGCAAAGACGGGAACAGGCTGCGAGAAGATAATATGAATTTTAACAAAGCTCTTTACATTTTATCTTCTTACTTACTGCTAACAGAGTTCTAACAATTTCTCCCCTTTTTTATTTATTTATTTTTTATTTTTATTTTTTAATCATGACATTTCTCTTTCTTTCAAGGCAGCCACGAAAAAAGAAACCCAAATATTTCCTGCTTTATGTTCCCCACTAAAATCCCACGATCTCCTACTTTGTGTTTCCAAGTAAAACCCAGTATTTACTACTTTTTGTTCGCCACTAAAATCCTACTAAATCCTAATTTGTGCTCCTCACTAAAATCGCTCTATTAATTACTTCTAAGGTTGTTAACGATTAATCTAAATTTAATCGTTAACTTTTTTAAAATTAACGATTAATTAATCGTTAATTTCGATTACAGCCAAACATTAAATTTTATGATGTTGTAAGTAGCACTTATAAACGTCCTTGTTGAAAATCTAAATAGCACTGTAATGTCTCCTTTATATGTCATCTTTTGACCAACTGTGCAAAAAGACAAGTGTGTTGACATTATTTGGTCAAGTGATGAGCGGGTCTAATTGACTCTATAACCAGCCGAGCTGAAAAATCATTCACAATAAACTGAGGTAACTGGTATGAACGAAACGGTCTTGGCAAGAAATGACAGTCAGTCATGCAATAGTTTTTGACGATTAATCGAGTAATTAATCGTTAATTTCCGCAGCCCTACTTACTTTGCTTTCCCCACCTCCCCCCCCCTTTCCTATTTGTTTCCCGACCCCTTGATTTATTTCCTAATTTTGGCTGAACACTATAATCCTTTATTACTTTATTGCTTGTTTTTTTCTAAGGTTAGCCAAATTGAATGAGTCATTTTATCAACGACTTCGGTAACAAAAATTAAAAACTCTCCCTGCCTCGGTCTCAAAATAAGTGAACTCATGTTTCCAAAATGACTACACGAATCACAACAGTCAAAAGCCAACGTGACCACATCGATGTAGGTCGCCTGAAGGTTTAACGCGCCAAGCTCCCAGACCCGGGCACGACCAGGGCTTCAGCGGAGCCGTTGTACCACTTCCCGTCTTAAGGCGGGTCGCTCTGAAATCCAGGTTAATGAATGGCAGACGTTGCCGAGGCACCTGGTCGTCTGTTGATGAAATGTCACCGCAAGGGAGTGTCAAATTAATTGATGACTGGATTCATAAGTCGGGGGAGTCATATTTCTGGGTGGGGAGGGGGGGATAGGACTGTGAGAGCACCAACTACAATGGTGGGGAGGGGGGATAGGACTGTGAGAGCACCAACTACAATGGGGATGATTTCGGGGGTGTCAATAAATTTTAATTTTTAAAAATAAATTCTCTGGCCTTACAGCTATCTATATATATATATCTATATTTATCCTAAACGACAATGTGCAAATGAGCGTGACGAATGACCCTCGCTGGGGTCGAAAAATCACAGTTGGAAAGCGTGGTGGGATGAAAAGAAAGAAAAAAAGGGGGGGTGGGTGGGTGGGTGGAAACGAAGCTTCTCGCGTTCAATTGCCGTTCAGTAGCATTTTTCCTTCACAGAATAAAATATGATTCGTAGTATAGTGGTTATCCCGTCCGTCTTGCACGCGGAAAGTCCTGTGATCAAACCCCAGCGTGAACAATTTTTTTTTAAAATTTTAAAAAATATTTGTTTCTGCCCGTTTTTCCCCACTTTTTCCAACATGACTAAGACTGTTAAACGATAATCGGATTTGAAGCGACAATCGATTTTAAATTTCCCAAACCGATAATCGAATTTGATTCGGGCGGATTTATGAAGTGAAATCCGACCTGAGCCGAAGCCGGATTTGTAAAAACTTCCGGATACCAGATTTCCCGGAGCTGGAGCTATAATTAATATATATTTTATCGAAAAACCCGGCAAGCGAGGTTGGTGCAGGGTGGGCAGGTAACAACAACCGCAGTGCACATGTCTCGAGACCAACAATGCATCGATGGACCCACTCCCCCACCCCGACGTTCCCTCGCATTGTTTGCATTTCACTATCTGTGAGCAAGTCTGCGGCGTTCTAGGACGCGGCACTTATCTAGTATGAATATATTGAAATGGATTCACGACTTTCTTTTTAATGTTTTGCAATGTTAATAAATAGCCTATTATCGCACGTGAACGTTACAGAAATTCGAAGTCTTTCAAGTTAGTGTCAAACATTCAAGTTACATAATAACCTTCTTCACAAAAACTTTTTTACCTGATTTCATTTCCTTTTATTTTTTTCCTCATTGTATTAGCATATAAATGAACTGTTGCAAGAAGCCAAACTCACTCGCTTAGCAATATTCAGGAACGACCTCCATTTTAATGTTATAACTCTATGAATAAAATAACATCTCGTGACAAAAACTAAATTGCCACTTCTCACAAATCTCTGAAATCCTTAGAGATAAAAACATGACAGTGTTCTCAACTCTTTCCACGTTAATTTAATTGAGAATATCTGGTCGTTTCCACTAAGAATATCTGGTCGTTTCCAGTGAGAATATATGGTCGTTTCCACTGAGAATATCTGGTCGTTTCCATTGAGAATATCTGGTAGTTTCCAGTGAGAATATCTGGTAGTTTCCAGTGAGAATATATGGTAGTTTCCAGTGAGAATATCTGGTAGTTTCCATTGAGAATATCTGGTAGTTTCCAGTGAGAATATCTGGTAGTTTCCAGTGAGAATATCTGGTAGTTTCCATTGAGAATATCTGGTAGTTTCCATTGAGAATATCTGGTAGTTTCCATTGAGTATATCTGGTAGTTTCCATTGAGAATATCTGGTCATTTCCATTGAGAATATCTATTCGTTTCTACTGAGAATATCTATTCGTTTCTACTGAGAATATCTGGTCGTTTCCACTGAGAATATCTGGTCATTTCCATTGAGAATATCTGGTCGTTTCCACTGAGAATATCTGGTCATTTCCATTGAGAATATCTATTCGTTTCCACTGAGAATATCTATTCGTTTCCACTGAGAATATCTATTCGTTTCTACTGAGAATATCTGGTCGTTTTCACTGAGAATATCTGGTCATTTCCATTGAGAATATCTGGTCGATTCCACTGAGAATATCTGGTCGTTTCCACTGAGAATATCTGGTCGTTTCCACTGAGAATATCTGGTCCTTTTGAAAATTGATTTTTAGGGGTGGGTGCGATCCTGATTATCTTGGAGCAGCAATCGGTCATGAGTTTCTAAAATTTTTACTTTTCTTGACCTTTCTAAGAGCTAAGTTTGGATAATTTGGACTTTCCAGTAATATCGTAAACTGTTTCCCATAGTAACGCCGATGCGATCCTCGATGCGATCCTCTTAGGTGTTTTTTTTCCAATTCAATTTTTTTTCTTAATTATGTTTTTGGAATGCATTCAGAGGCTCTTTAATATAGCATCGGCCTTGTAAATCAAGTACCTCACTATTTTAAAACTGACAAATTACTTTTTGTTCATACTTCTTTTTAAAAAAAATCTTTCTGTCTTACATTTAGTTGTCTAGTTTTTTTAAGTCTTGATTTTGCTCTCTCTCTCTGTTTTTATTTTAAAACTCACACACATCTTATAAGTGTATTTTTATTTCCATTCTTTTCTTTATTCCTTCGATCTTAAATTCGTAAAGTTCTCTTGCTTAGCTATATAAACTTTAAATGCCTTTATGCTAGACATTAAGGACCTACTGTAAGGTTACTACCCACAAAAACAGAGTTGTAAACTATTTAAATTGTTAGTCAAGCAACATTTAGTGGTACAGCTCCATGCAGCTCTTCAATGTTTGTTAACAAATGTACTCGATCAAAAAATGTACCCCAAACAAATGGTCCAAGGAAGCAATCCACACGTATAGTTTGATCAAATGCACCAAGCATTTATTTACCATGAGTTCTACAAAATAATTGACTTAATATTTTTAAAAAAATTATTGACTAATTAATTAATAATTAATACTTAATTAAACATTTGTATTTGTACCATCAGCTTTATTACCTTATTGGTAAAATTTCCGACAACAATACAGACACTAAAGATGTTTACTCTTCCTTTAAAATATCCACGATATTAGACATTCAATTTGTCACGGGAGAAGACAAATACAGAGCGGTGCTAGGAAGGGGTGAACAATTTGATCACAATCAAATGCTGTATTTGTTTGCAATCATGTCTGCCGTTGCAAGTCTTCTCAAACAGAAAGATGATTTGTTTATGTTTAAACAGCTCTTTTCTACGTCTTCCCCATTTCTTAATAAACATGAAAACAAGAGATTTTACCGAAATTAAGAAAACACGTGGTTCTTGGAAAACTAGAAAAAAAGCAACACACTTTTAGAAACTCGGATCCTGGAAAATAGTAAAACATACATTATTCGAAAGCAGGAATTTATTTTATTCAATTCAACACAAACATTTGGAAGCTGTAAAAAAATTAAACGATGCGGTACTTGAAACCAAATAAGGAGGTTATTTTTGTCAGATCAGAAAACTTACATTGTTAATGAAATTTGTAATCTTAGCCGTCGCATTACAAGCCCTTGTGTTTTTCAAGTAGACCAGACCCTTTTTACTCTAGTAGCAAAGTCAATAGTGCGCTAGCCTCACAAGCTGAGGGGCGTAGGATCGAGCCCACGTTAAAGCCCTTATAAAATTGTTGATGAATGACCAACGCTAAGAAAGCCCTCCGCTGACCTGGAGAGGGATGGGCGCCGCCAAGGTCTACTAAGCCCGAGAATATGCTAATGGAAACATTAGAACCCCCTACGACCTCGAAAAGAGGTTATGGGACACCCAAAAAAAATATTCAGCATCAAACACGGCTTTACAATTAGAGGTTAAAACGGGATTTATGGCATTCTCTTGTGAGAAGTGCGGCCAACTATACGTAAGACAGACAGGTCGTCACATTGGAGAACAACTGAGAGAACTCTTGTAGTACATTGATAAACAGGCACTTTCTAAACACTTTACAAGTAATAGCCATTGCTTGATGTTATATATTACCTTATCTTATCTTATCTATACAGACGCTCCTTCTATGCAGAAGATAGTTGCGTCCACAGACCATGACAGATGATCTGTCCGCAAGTGATGCAGCGTTCACAGGCCACGGCTTTGTGGGTTCCACGCATTACCCAGCCGCCTAACTAGTGTTAGGTACCCATTCGGAGCTGGGTGACTCAGGGACGCCCTAGGCCCCGGTAACAGATCCTTTCCTTTCAATGGATTCGAACCCGTGACCATCGGTACGCCAGTCAAGCGCGCTGCCACTCGACCACCACGTCCCATGTATTACAGCTAATTATATATTAAATGCGAGTGAAATCCCAAATAAAATCGACATTGATATTAGATGTTTAAAAAAACTGTTCTGTACGTTGACTGCACATGGTATGAATCAAATGCACGTTTGTACATTGCTAAAAAGCCTTTTTCCAGGTGTTTTTAACCAAATAATTTTACTTTCTAAAATCTTTTTCGGTTCTTTACTGTTTTGTATTTTTAAGTACTTGGCACTTTCAGTTATCTGCATTATTTCTATCTATTGATATGGTACATAATTTATTGATAAATTAAATATAAAATACTTCTGTTTATAGTAATGAAAGAATTTGTGGAAACGGTGACTCCAGGACCTGAATATATTCTAATATAAAAATAAAACCTTTAAATGCATTGTTTTATCTGCACAAATTTTGTCACATTCAAACAAATATAAAGCAAACATTTCTAGAAGAAATTTAGAAAAATTGGCTTCTTAACAAAACTAGTAAATACATGTACCTGAGAATAAATTCAACGATTTTGGATAAATTGAAAAATAATACATTGATGGACGCATGGACAGACACTATCTCTTTTTCAGTAACACACAATGACTTATGAGTTGTCACGTATAAATAGAACAACTTCCCTTGAGTCAGGACTTGTTTCATAACTTATATGTACCACCAAAAACTTTGACATAATATGTTGTTGTTTTTAAAGTGATATCACTTTGTAAATATCAAACTTCCTTTAAATGATTAACCATTTATAATATTTTAAACAAGTTACGACCCGCGGCGTAGCATACGCCGCAGACTTGCTCATCATAGATAATGCAAAGAACGGGGCACAGCGGTTGTTGTTAAAAATGGGGAAAAGAACGGGCAGAAGAAAAACATTAACATTTTTCTTTTAAATTGTTCCCACTGGGGCTTGAACCCAGGACTTTCCGCGTGCAAGGCGGACGTGATAACCACTACACTACGAAACACATGTTATTATGTGAAGGAACAAAGCAACTTAGCGCAAGAAAAGTTGTTGCCCACCCCCCCCCTTTTTTTTTGCTTTTCATCCCACAACGCTTGCCAACAGTGATCGGTCGACCCCAGCGAGGGTCATTCGTCATGCTCATTTGCACATGCCCATTTAGGTGAAATGAATATATAGATATATAGATATATAGATATATAGATATATAGATATATAGATATATAGATATATAGATATATAGATATATAGATATATATAGATATATACATTCTCTTCGGAAAAGCCCCTTTTTAAAGAAAAGGTTAAAACTATGGTCATTTTAGAAGTTACTCGTTTGTAAAATGTGATTTAATTGCAAGGGAAGTTTCGGGAGATGCATTAATAACGAAATTTCACAAGATTATAATGGAGGATTAAGGGGGGTGTTAATTGGGCTAAAGCCAAGGGCCCCTAATTATTTAAGGGCATCAAACTTATTATATTTTATAATAAACTAGAAATATACCCGCTCCTTGTAGCGGGAGTGTTCTGACACATTTTCCCAGTATTAGTTGCTGGTTATTACAACTTTTATTTGCCCAGTTATATTTCAGATTCATCTATTAGTTAAAATCTTATGGGAAACAGAGATATGCCATTTGAGGACAAAAAATTAAATATATTTAAGAAAAAGAGAGAGAGAGAGAAAGAAAAAAAACAGACACAATTATTTAATTTTTACCATTCTACCAATGAGTTGTTTTCACTTAATGCAGTGCCTTTTAACATTACCTTACTATTTAAAAGATATGATTTATGATTAATGAATCTTGACGACCATAATAACTAAATTTACTATTTCATTCCAACTTGTACTAAATAAACATAACTGATAGGTTTTCCGAAAGAGCTCTACCACCCTCGTCACTCAAAAATTTCATGTATAATTACGACACTGCATAGTAACACAATTGTAAATAATACAATATTTGTAACGGCGTCTATGAGATAAAGAACATATGGCGCTATCCCTTAAAAAGGCAAAGGCTACATAACTCATAGCGCCAATAAACAAAATTATAAATGTACTTTCTAAAATTATTTTTTTTAAACCGTCTTATTACAATTTAAAATGATATTAAGAAATGTGCACACCATATTTAGACAATAAAAGATTATAGAAAGCTGGCCGCATAAAATAAAGTCTTGTTATAACGTAAATGTACTGGACCAAAATAAACTCTTCCTTTTGACGTATTCATAGTTGTTTTAACAGGGAAATAATATTTTACAGATTTTACGTCTCTAAATTGTACGATTTATATTTACGGTTTTTATGCAATGTGTATAATTTCAAAAAGGAATTCTTTTTTTTTAGTTCCCTATTTCTGATAAGACATCATATTTTGTAAATTATATTCAATACACACACACCAGATTTTGTTTCGGAAAAAAAATATATATCCACATTAAAAAAAATATTTAACCGTCATGTTAATGAGCACATCTGAAAAAATGATTAAAAAGCAACTTTCGAAATGGCCTATGTTATTCCGACTACAAAGAAATGAACATAACATGTTCAATTCGCAATTCATATTAATTAAGCGTTTTCAGGATCACTTTATTAAATTTAGTCAACTTCTGTTAATACGTTTGGTAGCGAAAGTTTATAATGTATAGTGTATATATATATATATATATATATATATATATATATATGTATAGCTTATGTAAACTTTTTTAAAGTGTAAGTTTATTGACATATAGCGCCAATAAATTAAATTATAAATGTTATATATGAAATGTACTTTCTAAAATACTTGAAAGAAACTAAAGCAGTCGTATTAAAAGGAATTCAAGAAAATGTGCACACCGTATTTAGACAATAATAATAAATGGTTATAGAAATATTCTTGCTTAATAAAAAGTCTGCTCATAACAACTGGACCAAAAATAACTCTACTTTTGTAATCTATTTATAGTTGTTCTAACATGGAAATAATATTTGAATTGTTATATATTTGTGTCTACATTTACGATTAAAATTTACTGCTGTATGCAATTGGTATAATATCATAAAGGAATGAAATTCTTTTTTGAGTCACTTTCATTGCCCAACAACAGATTCTGTTTCTAAAAATATAAAGAAATTATCTTCCACATTTAAAAAATAAAAAACAAAAACAAATCAAATGTCTGTTAAAAAACGAATGTGAAACAATGACAACTAGTTAATTTTAAAAAATGACCTATGTTAATCCAACTACAAAGGAATGAACATAACAAATTCAATTCGCAAACAAAAATAATTAAGCGTTTTCAGGATCACTTTATTTAGTTTAATCTACGATGTATAATAGGTCCAGTAGCCTAAGTTTAAATTGTATAAGTGTATAGCTTATGTAAAAGACAATAGCTTATGTAAAAGACAAACAAAATATAAATTTTATATTAATAGGACACAGCTAAATTTAAGATGCGTACACGAAAATGTGCGCACGTGTCAGCGATAAAAGATTTTAGAACGCGCACCGCTAAAAATGAAGCCTTGAAAAAAAATATGACACAATTATTACATAAATAGGTTTTTATTAAATGTCGAGTTATGGAACAGAAAATAATTAAAACAAATTCGCAATTAAATTTAAACATTTTAAACATGTAAACAATTAAACCTAATGCATCGTGTGGCAGTTGTAATTAAATATGTTGACGTGTCTATAATATATAGAAAGTAACAGTAAAGAAAATGACAATTCTTTGTACTGCACAGCTCAAATTAAGAAGCGTACACGAAAATGTGCGCACCGTAATTAGACAATATGATTTTGTATAAAAATATTAAATGACGTCATAGTTTTATGCTTATATTTTAATTTTTGAAAAGGCAACGATGTAAAAATAGGATTTGAGGATTTATAATTATTATGAAATTCTTTGTGTACATTTCAGCAAGTTTAATATTTCGTATTTATCAAACACGGATAAGTCACTTTTGTTAATTATGTATATTGATTCCCGTGGTCTGTATGGATTGTATAGAAATATTAAATTACGTCATTGTTTTATGCTTATATTTTATTTTTTGAAAAGAAGCGTACACGAAAATGTGCGCACCGTAATTAGACAATATAATATTTTTTGAATGCGCACCGCTGAAAATAAAGTATTGGGGAAAAAAAAACTTCACCAAAAATAACTCGCTTTGAACGGAATTTGAACGTCCGCGTAAAGTTGTTCAATATAGAAATGAGGTTAAATTTTTCATTCTTTGTCTCTGCATTTTCTGATTATTTAATTTACGGCATTCGGGCAAAAGGGACAATTACAAAAACTAACTTAAAACCATCTCCGGGGTAAAAGGAACCGTCCTGCCAAATTTGGTCCCCGTCCGTCATTTGGTTTTTCCGTGATTGTGTAACGAACAGAAAGTTGAAAAGTGAAACATACCGACGCGATACAAACAACTGAGCTTTATATATATAGATAGATAGATGTGTCTGTACCTGGACCCGGGTGGGATTGCAACCAGGGGCCCCGTGAAATCTTAATCCACCCCTGCAATATTATATTTATTTACGTTACACCAACTTAGTCAGAGTGAGTCATGATAAACTTTTATGATGTGTTATCAGCAGCCAAGACATTAGAGGTCCTTGTTGTGAATATCTAAGTAAATAAAATCGTTCTGCATGTCACGGGTGCAAATATTTCACCACTTTGAGAAGCTAAGGTTTAAAGAAGTGGCTATAAGGACATTTTCATAAAGTTTCAATAACACTCTCTAACCAAGTCATTAGCTGACAACAAAACAAACGTGATGCACAAAAACTCGCATCCTTTAAAAATAAATTTGTTATCATTTTAGTAGTTATCTCAGTGTTAGTAGAGGATGGGCTTATAAGGACGGTCGCATGTGCTGATTAGTTTGTACTTAGGACACATATTGTATGTTATCATTTAGAAACCCAGTACACTGATGTCATTGATGTACTTAGCTATGTCCCACCTCAATGATTTTATTGATGTCCTTAGCTATGTCCCACCTCAATGATATTATTGATGTACTTAGCTATGTCCCACCTCAATGATATTATTGATGTACTTAGCTATGTCCCACCTCAATGATGTTATTGATGTCCTTAGCTATGTCCCACCTAAATGATATTATTGATGTACTTAGCTATGTCCCACCTCAATGATGTTATTGATGTAGTTAGCTATGTCCCACCTCAATGATATTATTGATGTACTTAGCTATGTCCCACCTCAATGATGTTATTGATGTACTTAGCTATGTCCCACCTCAATGATATTATTGATGTACTTAGCTATGTCCCACCTCAATGATATTATTGATGTCCTTAGCTATGTCCCACCTCAATGATATTATTGATGTACTTAGCTATGTCCCACCTCAATGATGTTATTGATGTACTTAGCTATGTCCCACCTCAATGATGTTATTGATGTCCTTAGCTATGTCCCACCTCAATGATGTTATTGATGTCCTTAGCTATGTCCCACCTCACTGATGTTATTGATGTCCTTAGCTATGTCCCACCTCAATGATATTATTGATGTACTGAGCTATGTCCCACCTCAATGATATTATTGATGTCCTTAGCTATGTCCCACCTCAATGATGTTATTGATGTACTGATCAATGTCCCACCTCAATGATGTTTTTGATGTCCTTAGCTATGTCCCACCTCAATGATATTATTGATGTACTTAGCTATGTCCCACCTCAATGATATTATTGATGTCCTTAGCTATGTCCCACCTCAATGATATTATTGATGTACTTAGCTATGTCCCACCTCAATGATATTATTGATGTCCTTAGCTATGTCCCACCTCAATGATATTATTGATGTACTTAGCTATGTCCCACCTCAATGATGTTATTGATGTACTTAGCTATGTCCCACCTCAATGATGTTATTGATGTCCTTAGCTATGTCCCACCTCAATGATGTTATTGATGTCCTTAGCTATGTCCCACCTCACTGATGTTATTGATGTCCTTAGCTATGTCCCACCTCAATGATATTATTGATGTCCTTAGCTATGTCCAACCTCAATGATGTTATTGATGTACTGAGCTATGTCCCACCTCAATGATGTTATTGATGTCCTGAGCTATGTCCCACCTCAATGATGTTATTGATGTACTGAGCTATGTCCCACCTCAATGATGTTATTGATGTACTGAGCTATGTCCCACCTCAATGATGTTATTGATGTACTGAGCTATGTCCCACCTCAATGATGTTATTGATGTCCTTAGCTATGTCCCACCTCAATGATGTTATTGATGTACTGAGCTATGTCCCACCTCAATGATGTTATTGATGTACTGAGCTATGTCCCACCTCAATGATGTTATTGATGTACTGAGCTATGTCCCACCTCAATGATGTTATTGATGTCCTTAGCTATGTCCCACCTCAATGATATTGATGTACTTAGCTATGTCCCACCTCAATGATATAGATGTACTTAGCTATGTCCCACCTCAATGATGTTATTGATGTACTGAGCTATGTCCCACCTCAATGATGTTATTGATGTACTTAGCTATGTCCCACCTCAATGATGTTATTGATGTTCTGAGCTAAAGGAAATATATTTTGCTCATTGGAAAATAATAACTTTTATTCTCTTCCCTAACACACTGAAGCCATTGTCCATTTTCAGGCACGAACCAATTATGTTTTTTATTACTTTATAGTTAGCTCTATTTTTCTGCAGATAATTTGAGGCTCTACTGTTTGATTTATAAAAACTTTTTGTTATAACGTCTTTAAGATTCATGGCTCGTTTTTTGTTTCCTTTCCAATTAGCTTCAAGTGGCCAGCCAGAAGCCATTATAATTATCCTGATATCAATTAATTATGTGATTGGTAGAAAAGATTTTGTTTCTATTTATGTTTTAATCTCTTAAAACTGCGCATCTCAACCGACATATCATATCAAAAAGAAAAGAGAAAAAAAATAGACCTAATTTTAGAGATGCAAGTGTGACTCTATTCAAAGGCAATTTTAATTCTTTAGTGACCATTTTTACATTCACTTCATGACACAGTCACTTTGTAATCTACATAACAACATGCCATTGATTCTCCCTTAACAACATGAATTTAATTCTCTCTCTCTCAATTAACAATGGGAATTTGATGATCAATATTAACAACATTACTGTTATTCTCACTTAAAATTATGCCTTTTATAATCTACTAACATTACTTAATTTCCTTAACGACTAAAAAATGTTAACCACCCCCCCCCCACACACACACACATTACCCCTTTGATTCCAAAACATCACGTGATTACTCATACAACAGCGTTAACTTCATAGTTCGCCCACTCAGCGAGAAAAGTGCTGGTTGGTGCTGGTTTGGTGCTGGTTTGGTGCTGGTTGGTGCTGGTTGGTGCTGAGGGAGGTTGATCCATTATCTCCTGGAATCTCATCCCTGCGCGCTGATACAAATTGAATTCCTCTCCTTGGCCCGGCGTCTCGTGAGTAAAATCATTAATCCAAGGACAGGGCGAGGGGTTGAAATGAGCTGACAAGATTTAGACCGGTGTGCAAGTAGTAAATAAAGGGGATAGAGGGATAAGTCATTGTTTTTTTAAGGAATGTCTTGGTAAGAATCTAACCTTCCAAAAACTTGAATGACATGTGACATGTATGGCCATGCAGCCAAGCAAGACTTTTCCCCCTTATTATTATACTGAAACTCTTTGTTTTAAGTATATTTGAGTAAATGTAGTTATGAAAAGATTAAAGCCGAATTGTTAGAGTTTACTAAAGGCAAATTTCTAAATGCCTTTCAGTTGTTTTTTCACTTGCGTTACACTTAGATATTTTCCCGAAAGAAGCAGTATACATTGGCAATAAGTTATATAGATTTACAGAATCCAGTGACACCTGGCACAGTTAATTTGTATGACGATTCCTTACAAGTTTTTATAATTTAAAAAAAAATAACTAAAAACGAAGTCTTCCTCAATCTTTTTTTCGAGAGAGCTCAGCTTTTATTTATTCGTTGGTTCATCGCAGCCTTGAAGGCGTTGAAACATTTTTAATGGCTTTAATTTGTCTGATGTGGAAATAAATTTTAAATAAACAACACTTCGTTATCTCATCAACTGATATGTGTTGATAACATAACAATACAAACCACGTTATCTATATAGAAACACGCCCATCTCTATTCATTAGGAAATATCAGATCTGGTCGCACAGGTATTGAATATGATGCTGAACAGTGCACTACACTTTAAAATGTTGTTGTTTTTTTTTAAATTAAAATTTTAACACACAAAAAATGTTTGCTATGAATTGCTTGCCACATGATTCACATCTTACAGAGTTTTACTTGAACATATTGAACTAAATTGACAAATATCTTAAGCTTGGAAAAATGCACGGGTTCTTCTAGCGTTTGTGTATGGGAAAGGAAAGAAACTTCTATAACGGGCTCAGGGTACATGTAAATGTCGGATCTTCCAACGAAATTTTCTCTTTTTTTTAAATTCCGGAATTTGGTTTATGGGTTGACAAGTCGTTCAAGAAATATTCTGTAGGTTAGGAAGAATATCCAGGCTTATTTCATTTTGATTTCATTCTAAAATCCATCTCCAAATATTTTATTCATATATCCATCTCCAAATATTTTATTCATATATCCATCTCCAAATATTTTATTCATATATCCATCTCCAAATATTTCATTCATATATCCATCTCCAAATATTTTATTCATATATCCATCTCCAAATATTTTATTCATATATCCATCTCCAAATATTTTATTCATACATCCATCTCCAAATATTTTATTCATATATCCATCTCCAAATATTTTATTCATATATCCATCTCCAAATATTTTATTCATATATCCATCTCCAAATATTTTATTCATATATCTATCTCCAAATATTTTATTTATATATCCATCTCCAAATATTTTATTCATATATCCATCTCCAAATATTTTATTCATATATCCATCTCCAAATATTTTATTCATATATCCATCTCCAAATATTTTATTCATACATCCATCTCCAAATATTTTATTCATACATCCATCTCCAAATATTTTATTCATACATCCATCTCCAAATATTTTATTCATACATCCATCTCCAAATATTTTATTCATATATACATCTCCAAACATATAATTGCTATAGCCATCTTTAAATATCAAACCAACAGAGCCAAACTGAGCTCAATATGGTCGTTTATAAAAATACTGTATAGCAAGCCGAACTAACAGACGATATCAACCAGGACGCATGAAGATATCCCCAACTACTTGCAAAATACAAATCTTGAAGTTTTCTTTTTTTTCTGGGTGGAAGGTTCAAGAGTAAGACAGCATAAAGTTATCTAACTGAACATTATCTTAGTTTAATGAAACGGTTTAACACGTTATACCTGTCTAACACGTTATACCTGTCTGACACGTTATACCTGTCTAACACGTTATACCTGTCTAACACGTTATACCTGTCTGACACGTTATACCTGTCTAACACGTTATACCTGTCTAACACGATTAGCATTATCTTAGTTTAATGAAACGGTTTAACACGTTATACCTGTCTGACACGATTAGCATTATCTTAGTTTAATGAAACGGTTTAACACGTTATACCTGTCTGACACGATTACTTACAACATTACTAATTTCTCATTTAGTTAAAGTTTCAACAGTTCGTCATTACAACATGTTTAAAGAAATGTTTCCAAAATAAATAAATGGCGACATTTACAGCTTAATGTGCTGCTGTCGATTACCACCCCTGTCTGGGTAACGCCCGTGTCCCATTAATGCCCATTTCGAATAACGTATTCGTCTGATTAACGCCCCAGCCCGGTAAACGCCCCTTTCCAATTAACACCCCTGTACGATTAACGCCTTTTCCCGATTAGTACCTTCATCCGGACAACGCCCTTGTCGCGTTAACGCCCCTGTCAATACTTAGCTATACCAAAAACAGCATTGTTGCAAATACTTTGGTTTATTTCCTTGATTTGTCTGATGGTGATAATCGGTTATCTAAAACAAACACCAAAAACCAACCAAGCCATCCCAGTTGTTTAAACCAAGCCATCCCAGTTGTTTAAACCAAGCCATCCCAGTTGTTTAAACCAAGCCATCCCAGTTGTTTAAACCAAGCCATCCCAGTTGTTTAAATTTGTCTTGGCAAATCTCGTGGTGTTTTGTCCGATACGGTGCTGTTGGAGTCATTATTGGTGAGGATGTCACCGCTAGGAGCGCTTCTGCTTCTCTGTGGACTAACACATATCAACGCCTGTAAGTATCCAGGGATATCGGTTTCCAAGTTGTGTTTTTGTTGCGTGAGTTTGAACGTGTCAGGAGACCAATGGTTGGCGTGTCTATACGGCTGTTAAAGTATATACGGCTGTTTAAAGTCAATACGGCTGTTTAAAGTCAATACGGCTGTTTAAAGTCGATACGGCTGTTTAAAGTCTATACGGCTGTTTAAAGTCGATACGGCTGTTTAAAGTCTATACGGCTGTTTAAAGTCAATACGATGTTCTGCTTGTGAATTTCATGAATCCCAGGCGTTGGATGTCTATACTAGAACATAGAGATCGGGAGAGAGAGTTTATGTAATGTCATCCCCTCCATCTGCAATGCAAACTTTCCCATTTCATTTTCCGGTTGTTGTTGTGTGTTTTTTTTTAAGAAAAAAAAGTAAATCAGTAAAATGCGTAATGTTAAAAAAACATTTTGCGTACAACTTGCTGGTTAAGGAGCGATTGATTGAGTATTGAAGGAAAGAAATAAAACAAACCCGTAAAAACAAAGTTTTTGACTATAAATCCCTTATATATGAGACATCACTAACAGTATTGATTATTTTCAAACGCTACAAACATTGACAGACTGACACTGAGTGATGTCCCTTGTCTTTAATAAATGGGGGCGGGACGTGAAGGGGTGTCGGCACGACGGTCGGCGTCAACTCAAATTAACGTGGAAGTGGAAGAAAAAAACAATAACAAACCGTGAATTTGAATTACATACCTCATATAAGGATAAACTAAAAATGCATTAATTTAATTACGGTACGTTCGATCGATCTGATACGATGCATTGTTAGGTCAGACGGGCCAGTGTGCCAAATTTCAGCTCGATCGGATCACGGGAAGTGGGTCATTTTTGACTTTTGTTTTTCCGCCCGCCCATGAGATGATGAGATGATGAGACGGCCGCGAAGTTAATATAAGGGATTTAAAAATAAGTTTAAAGAGGTCATCAAGTTTGCTCCTCCCCGATGAGCATTAATGACGGACCACAGTTTGGGCTTCGTGTTTCTTCTTGTAATGTGTCTCTTACATCTGAAAGAAAGGTCTAGCACAGACCTGGTTTTGTTTGCTAGCTCGACTACACAATGTTAAGATCTTATTCATATTGAAAAATTTACTTAATCGTATAAGATACTGCAGCGACCGTTTCTAAATTTCATGTACGATACATTCCACAATTATATCTCTAGGTATGTATGTCAGGAAGATGTGTAAATGTGAGTTCAAAATTCAACTTGCAAAAAAAAATAATGTCTACTTAAATGCACCATTTGGGTAACTTCAGTAGATAAGGCGTTCCAGCGGCCATGTTGTTGGGGTTAATTTGTAGTAGGAGAAAGTTATTATTATAGGATTGCCAGGGCTAGTCCTTGCGGGTTAATTTCAGGATAAACATCTGAGTTTCTCAGTAATACCGGAAGCCGTTAAAGCTACTCTGACCCCAAGCAAAAGTTCTGAGAACCTCTACATTAGACAAGGAGCTCTGTTCTATTCACTATCTCTAAGTCTTCATAAGATTGTGTCCCTTACCTTCTATCGTTCATTTAGTGGGATCATTCCTCTTACAATTTCCTGTAAGTTCAAAATCAAAAGTTTTTCTTTTTCAAAACTTTACAAAACCCAGTACACGGGAATTTCACTTTTTTGCTAAGATTCAGGATTGTGCTCAGGAAAAGGCTGGGACTGGCATGAAACTTAAAATGGCTCTTTATTTTGTCAATATATGTAGATGTATTTTACCCTGTCAACTGGACAATTTCGGCTTCCCCAAGTATTTTGGGCACCTGGTGTTGGAATGCGGGATTGGTTGACCCTCTTATCCCACCCCCCCTGTCACATCTGATTAACATAAATGTGTGACGTAAGGTCACATGTAGGGTGGACGCGGGAAGAAAGGAGCATTTCTATTGGTTGAAAGTGTTGGGCGAACAGTTGTGGGTAGACTTCCGACGAGGGAAGGTTGTATCGTGTATACTTAAGATTTCCACGTCATATTACCTCAAATGATTCTTATGTGTACAATGTATATATATATTAAAGTTGTTTTGGATAAACGAATTCGTCAGTGAATTATTGTGCACAAGATTAATTACTGTGAGAACGCCTACATAAAAAGAGTTACAAAGTAACATCGTTACACCCCCCCCCCTCGGTTCTGCTCGGGAAAAATCGATTTTTTCCTATCAGCTTTGTCAATTCCCTGTGAGAAGTTAAGATTGCACATTAATGAAGGATAACATTGATCACATTTATGATATATATCATTGATCACATTAATGAAGGGTATCATTGATCACATTAATGAAGGGTATCATTGATCACATTAATGAAGGGTATCATTGATCACATTAATGAAGGGTATCATTGATCACATTAATGAAGGGTATCATTGATCACATTAATGAAGGATATCATTGATGACATTAATGAAGGATATCATTGATGACATTAATGAAGGATATCATTGATGACATTAATGAAGGATATCTTTGATCACATTAATGAAGGATATCATTGATCACATTAATGAAGGATATCATTGATCACATTAATGAAGGATATCATTGATCACATTAATGAAGGATATCATTGATCACATTAATGAAGGATATCATTGATCACATTAATGAAGGATATCATTGATCGTGTTGGAAATTCCACATTCGATTTGTATAGTTTTCCTTACAATGAGATGCTCTTTGACAGGTCATTTTAAAACATTTCATTGTCTGCTGTAGGTTTTATCTCACTCGGAAGTAATGGCAGTTACAACTTGTCTGCCACCACCAACGGCCCCTGGCTCACAAACGGGCCGTACGCTTTCAACCTCGATGGCAAATGGCGAACACCAGTGGATGGTTCTCTATCAGTGGGGAATGCGTCGGACGCTATACAAGGTATGCTGACACTAGACTTGTATTTGTTTAGAATATTTAAGCTAATGGCTCGGACGCTATACAAGGTATGCTGACACTAGACTTGTATTTGTTTAGAATATTTAAGCTAATGGCTCGGACGCTATACAAGGTATGCTGACACTAGACTTGTATTTGTTTAGAATATTTAAGCTAATGGCTCGGACGCTATACAAGGTATGCTGACACTAGACTTGTATTTGTTTAGAATATTTAAGCTAATGGCTCGGACGCTAAACAAGGTATGCTGACACTAGACTTGTATTTGTTTAGAATACTTAAGCTAATGGCTCGGACGCTATACAAGGTATGCATACACTTGACTTGTATATGTTTAGAATATTTAAGCTAATGGCTCGGGCGCTATACAAGGTATGCATAAACTAGACTTGTATCTGTTTAGAGTCTTAAACTAATTCGCCGGACGCTAAACAAGATATGTAGACACTAGAAAAGTATTTGTTTAGAATATCAAGCTAGTGCGTCGGACGCTATACAAGGTATGCAGACACTAAATTTTTATTTGTTTAGAATGTTAATTAAGCAGATTTGCGGCCGGCCCTTGACATTTACCGAAAGACTTCTGCTTTAACTAAAAGGAGAACACACACACAAAATATAAAAAATAGCATTATTTTTTCGAAGAGTTAATGAGATTATCGTCAAACAGGGTAAATATAATCATGTGATTAACTTTGCCCAAACAAACATGTTTCTAGACATAGAGGGTGACGTCAATGTAATTCATACAGGTATTGATGAGGTCGGAGCGTACACCGACCAAGTGGTGACGTTAACGGCCGGTAACACAACCATGGAAGCCGTGTTTAGAGATTACAGCTCACCGGATATTCAAGCAATCATGTTCATTCAGGTAAATGGTCATTCAATTACTAATAAAACAAATATTTGTGGAAATGTTTAAATTCAATGCGTTTATTTAAAATAAAATATTTTAGGAAAGAGAAATGGAAATTAATTAATTTCTTTGTGTTGCTGTGTTGAAAATGAACTGATCATTTTTAAAAATATACTAGAAATGCAACTAAAAATCAGAAAGTGATTATTTCTAGAGAACTATTCATGACAACATTTGACACTTGCTAAAAAAATTAATACAATTTTTACACTTGATGCAGGAAATAAAAAATGACAATGCGCATAACCTTTTAATTCATGAAATGTGACTGGAACTTTAGAATATATTAAAAAAAATTTTGGTTCGCTTTTCTATGAGCCCGTGAAGTGACGCCTTGCCCTACGCTATTGGGTTTTTAAATAAATAAAACAACCCCGTAAAAACAAAGTTTTTGACTATAAATCCCTTATATATGAGACATAACTACAAGTATTGATTATTTTCAAACGCTACAAACATTTACAGACTGAATCTGTCTAACTCAACTTTGCTTCATAACCCTGGGGAGAGAGAGAGGGGTAAAAGTCTGGTCACCGATTCGCTTGACCGAGCTCAGCGTGACACGTAAAATGTAAACAAAAGCACGCGGTACTTCGATGGGTCGCCTCAACGCGTCAACTCAAACGTTCACGTGGAAAAAAAAACAATAACAAACAGTGAATTTGAATTACATACCTCATATAAGGATAAACTTAAAATGCATTAATTTAATTACGGTAAGTTCGATCAATCTGAAATTTCGATACGATGCATTGTTAGGTGAGACGGGTCCGTGTGCCAAATTTCAGCTCGATCGGCGCACGGGAAGTGGGTCATTTTTTACTTTTGTTTTTCCGCCTACCCGCCCGCCCAAGACAGACAGAGAGAGATGACGAGACAGCGGTGAAGTTAATATAAGGGATTTAAAAACAAAGGTTTTGACTATAAATCACTTATATATGAGACATAACTAAAAGTATTGATTATGTTCAAACGCGACAAACATTTACAGACTAACACCGAGTGATATCCCCTCGCTTTAAAAATGGGGGAAGGGACGGGAGGGAGTGTGGGCACCAACGGGTGGCCTCAACGCGTGACTGAACTGTCACGTGAAAAAAAAACAATAACAAACAGTGAAATTGAATTACATACGTTGTATAGAGATAAACTAATAATGCATTAATTTAATTACGGTACGTTCGATCGATCTGAAATTTTAATACGATGCATTGTTAGGTGACACGAGTCTGTGTGCCCGATTGCAGCTCAATGGCATCACGGGAAATGTGTCATTTTTTACTTTTGTTTTTTCCTCCCGCCTGCCCGACGACGAACGACAGACAGAGAGAGAGACGGCGGTGAAGTTAATATAAGGGTTTTAATAATAAATTGGCGCATGCTAATAACAAAAACATTTTACCTTTTACGGCATTTTAATCACCTTAAGAGAATTCTACCACGACACAAAAATCATAGTCTTATGATACACCACATTGTCACAGCGCATCTATTACATAGTGTTAACAGTGTCACAGCACATATATTACATAGTGCTAACAGTGTCACAGCACATCTATTACATAGTGCTAACAGTGTCACAGCACATCTATTACATAGTGCTAACAGTGTCACAGCACATCTATTACATAGTGCTAACAGTGTCACAGCACATCTATGACATAGTGCTAACAGTGTCACTAAGTCCCTCTCTGTATCGATGTCTTCCTATATATACTGGCCAGTGGTGTAAGGCAATAGCTTTTCTTAATATCTCTTTCTGTTGATATTTTCTCTGGTCTGATATTAAATATTTCATTCAGAGATTCCCCCAAGGTCTTCACGGCTCCGCTGTGGATCAGGAAAGAATCATTTCGGCTTTCCCGTCGTTCAGGCTAACCGAATCGGATACGCCCCTGGGATACTTGTCGTATGGTGGCCTAATGCTTGGTGACATGGACAAGAAAGCTGGGAGGTGAGTAAGTCTTATGTCCCTGGGATACTTGTATGGTGGCCTAATGCTTGGTGACATGGACAAGAAAGCTGGGAGGTGAGTAAGTCTTATGTCCCTGGGATACTTGTATGGTGGCCTAATGCTTGGTGACATGGACAAGAAAGCTGGGAGGTGAGTAAGTCTTATGTCCCTGGGATACTTGTATGGTGGCCTAATGCTTGGTGACATGGACAAGAAAGCTGGGAGGTGAGTAAGTCTTACGTCCCTAGGATACTTGTATGGTGGCCTAATGCTTGGTGACATGGACAAGAAATCTGGGGGTGGGGGGTAAGTAAGTCTTACTTCCCTAGGATACTTGTATAGTGGCCTAATGCTTGGAGACATAATGATGGGAGGTAAGTCTTTTGAGAGTTCAACTGTCACAATGGATTTCTCGATGCAGAAATTATGAAACAATCCTAAAAATTTTGAATTGTAATTTCATTTCTCACACATGAACAATGGACAAGAAAAAGGTTACTTAGCACAAGAGTCCAAAAAATATTCATCACTAAGGCAGTGAAATGTGGACTCATTATTTCCAGTCTTGATGGGAAATTCTACAACTTGGAACTAAGATACCTGGGATGGATTAGGCGGAATCGTTACAGAATTGATGGAATCGCGTGTTTCTTTGTAATTATTAAGTTTTACACACCACACAAACCACGTTAAAAATATTTAGAGAAATTATCACTGAAAATTGATGGTTCCTGAAAATTGATGGTTCCTGAAAATTGATGGTTCCTGAAAATTGATGGTTCCGGAAAATTGATGGTTCCTGAAAATTGATGGTTCCTGAAAATTGATGGTTCCTGAAAATTGGTGGTTCCTGAAAATTGATGGTTCCTGAAAATTGATTTTTCCTGAAAATGGATGGTTCCTGAAAATTGCTTGGTTCCTGAACATGCTGTAGATGCAGATGGTATATGGAGTAATCGAATGACTATATGTCTCAGAGGTTTCACGACAAACCTAATAGTTCAGCAATCAATTTCGACTTAAACAGGTAAATTTGCATATCCCTTGCCCTCTCTCCATAAAGTCAACGTCTGCTCTTGCCAGCGTGGTTTGTGATTTAAGTGATATGTCGTTACATGTCTTTTCTTGGGCAGAAGAAGTTCATATAGTTTATCATCGTGAAAGTTAGGATGAGTTTTTATTTTGTCTCCTCTATAGATGGAACAAACAGGCCAAGATAAACAATGGTCTCAGCGGCTCAGGGCCCTTAACTGTGTTTGACAAGCAAGGAAACGCTATGGTTATCTCTCCTTACAATAATTTCATGTCCGCCTCCCAGTGGCAAGACCAGGCTTCCGTTACATTGAACTACGGGATTATGGGCGGTGTTAATTCTCTTCCGCCAGGATTTGAATTAAAAACCTTCGCCTTCTGTTCCAGTACAGGAATCGGGGACGTAAGTTGGGCTAAAGAACTTTTGTGCACAAAGTTCAAGTCTGTTGTTTACATAGTATAGTGTTAATTTGTAAGGGAAAGATTCTAAACACAATTTTTAATGTATTTTGACAACTTATACCCGTCTTTAACAAAAAACACACTAACCATCTAATACGCATTGTCTAACTAATACGTTAAATGAAGTTACTACCAACAAGGGTCGACAAAAATATATAATATTACGGATAGTTAATTCTGTTAGTTTTTAGTAACTGATGATTTGAAAAAAACAAAACTTGAGGGTGGGATTATAACTATTTAGTATTTACAAAAACCCTCAAATGGCCTGAAAAATTTTTCTTAGCAAAATTAAAAAACAATCTTTTTTTAAATTTGTATATTATTTAATTTAAATCTGGTGTTAGTTTAATAAATTTTAAAATCATTTAAAAAAAAATAAAAAAAAATTTTATTTTTTTTTGCCCCTTAAAAAAATCAGGCTTTCACTGGATGGGGGAATGTCATGAGAAGAGTGTACAACAAAACAGATGACGTCATCAACTCACACAAAGCCGGGGACTTATCGTTGACTCATCTTGGCTACTGGACGGACAATGGTAAAATCGTGTCTCCCGAATTCAGATTTTTGTTTTTCAATTTTGCTCCTTCCATTTCAACGTTTTCGTCGACCAATAGAATCATTCCACAGTCTTGGTTTCCTACTAACTCCATAATCCCATAAATTGTTAAATGAAATCAACAGTTTCAGAAGTACAACAAACGTGACAGGCAGACTATGACATTCCCGTATTCAAATTATTTCAATTTTTATTTTATTTTCTATGTTGTTGTTGAGCCTTCTCGTCCATGAGGCTGGCGTACCGATGGTCACAAGTTCGAATCCATGTGAAGGCAATGATTTATAACAGGGGCCTAGATGTGAAGGCAATGATTTATAACAGGGGCCTAGGGCGTTCAGGGACGCCCAGTCTCGAATGGGAAATAAAGGCGGCTGGGTAATGCGTGGAACCCTCATAGCCGTGGCCTGTGAACGCTGCATCGCTTTGGCTGTGGGCGCAATACTCTTCAGACAAATGCTAGAACCCTATAAGTAGGTCACAAAATACATTTTTTTAAATTTGAATCAATGAGGTTTTCAAGGTTGGATATATTTGATGTATCAGGAAGATATCTTTATCTAAATTGTATCATTACATAAACTAGTATTTTTCACAAGGGCTTTACTGCAGGATTCCATTGAAAAAGTTAAAAATTATTGACAGTTGTTTGTAACCACAGATAACAGTATGAGCGAGCCGAAGAAAAAATGCAGACAATACAGTGTTGAATATTATAAAGCATGGTTTTATTTCATCACCAGGAAATAGTACTTTACCGATGCAATAGAACCATGTCAAATGCAACCTTCCAAGCTTAAGGAACATTTAATAACAATCCATAGTGACAAAAATTATAAGGACTTTACATTTTGCTTCAAAAAGTCAGAGAGAAATATTTGAAAACACCATCACTGCAATAACTCCTTGGAACAACATCGAAGCGAGATTCTTTCAACATTAATACAATTTTTTATATATTGCATAGTCCCCAAGGACAGACGCGATTGGTGAAGAACTTATTTTACCAGCTGTAATTGAGTGAATATGCACAGTGTTGCACAACCAGCGCCCAACATCATAAGAATAACTCCACAGAGTAATAACACAGTACAAAGAAAGGATTGCCGAAATGGCTCATTGCGAAGTAAAAGCTTTATTTGAATACTTAATAAAATAAACCCGTAAAAAAACATGTTTTTGACTATAAATCTTTTATGTACGAGACGTAACTAAAAGAATGTTCATTATAATACGCAGCGCAAGAACATCCAAAAATACAAAATTGTAGTTATGTGTCGTAAAACGTGTTTAATATAATGCGCACCGATCAGGAATATGTTTAAAAAAAGTGTTGTCAATAAAATACGCATCTTATTGCGCGACAGGAAAGGTTGTTCAATATAATACGCACCGCGACACTATCTCAAAAATTAACATGATACATAGAGATAAATAAAATAATCTAAAAATTCAATAATTTAATTACAGTACATGCGATCGACCTGAAATTTTGATACATCATTTTTATCCACTGCCTGCAATCAAAATTTCAGCTCGCTAGCTTACGAGGAAGTGGGTTCAAAATCGATCCAAAGTTTTTTTCTGCAAGCAATCAAGGGCTCAGACACCACAAGTTAATATAAGGGATTTAAAAACATCTAAATTCTCCATACAGCTTGGCGAGTTTACTTTACCAGGAAACGAATCTTTAGTTTTAGCTTATGCAGATTTGTACAAGAGGAAACATTTTACTAAGAATAGTTATTTGCTAAATGCTTGGAAACAGATACGAAAGGTGAAACATTATCTCCTGAATTAAAAAGATGTTTTGATGTTAAACCTATAACCTTTCTGTTTCTACTGGCGGTGCTCAGGCTATGGTAGGAAGATACCGAGGCTTTCTGGCATAACTGGAACAAGCTGTACGATTGTATTTTCAGTACATTTACGTCATTCATCAACGTCATTTAGTCACAAAATTTCATAGTGAACGTTTGCATGGATCACTTGAGTATGTCATTACAGCTGTTAATAATATAAAAAAAGAATGCCTTCAGTAAACGATTATTTGCTCAACATTGCTTTTAAAATAACGAAGACTATAATCGCTTACTAATTAACACATAAGTACGTTGGTTATCTAAATGTCTGAATTGCTGGAAAGCAAAGACAATGATTTGCGACAGAATTTAAGGAAATCAAAAAATGGCATAGTATATATGACTGATTTATTGGTTACATTTTCAAAAACTAATTTTAAATAAATGGTGACCAATTAAAATTAATCAAAACTAGAAGCGTAAATCTGCGTTTGTTACTAAACTTTTTCTGTACAAACAAAACTTGGGAAGAGGAGAATGTTCTCAGTTTCCAATTCTTTCGAAATTGCAAAGCAGAAATGAATATTTGCTGGCTCACTTTAATGTCTCTTCATGCAGAACTGAACCAAAGATTTGGAGACACACTCACTTGGATATTCCTGACTGTTGAACCCGTTTGCCGTTGTATAGCCCAATTTTATATCGTGCATTATGGGTTATTGTACAGAAGTTGTTAATTGCTTTCCCGTTTTACTCTTTGGTAGAACAAGGATTCAGTGTCATTATGAACCTCATAACAAAAAACCAACACAAAAAAAACACCAAAAAACAAATAAACAAACAAAAAACGACTAGACATTATTGCTCATGGGGATTTGTGGTTGCTACTCACAAATATTGAGCCGGGCATAAATATACTTATAATACCTCATA
The DNA here is from genome assembly GCA_944989445.1 of Ampullaceana balthica. Classification (NCBI taxonomy): domain Eukaryota; kingdom Metazoa; phylum Mollusca; class Gastropoda; family Lymnaeidae; genus Ampullaceana; species Ampullaceana balthica. The sequence continues at coordinate 2,653,962 of CALYLW010000018.1, forward strand.
ACGTTCGTCCAACTCATTAATAGTTTTAAATTTTATTTTAAACAAAAGTTATGATTTCAATAAATACTTCTTCATCGAAATATATATATATATATTAATATGTAATTTTTCACTTTGCATTTATGTAGTTTTCACGTGGGGGTCCGTGGGCAAGTTTTCACTATAAAAACGGGTCACTGGGTAAAAAAAATTTGGGAACCACTGATTTAGATGTTAGAAAAAAAAGATAAAATAACATAATTTTGCAAAAATAATTGTGCTAGGTGATTTTGGTTACGGTTACTGGGTAGATTGTTATAGTTTTGTAATAAAAGGGATTTTTTTAATTACAGCTACTATATAACATACAATAAATCTATCTACTACATATACTCTACACGGGCATATTCCAACTATATAACATACAATAAATAAATATCTACTACATCTACTCTCCAGGAGCGTACTATAACTATATGGCATACAATAAATCTGTCCACTACATCTACTCTATAGTGGCTTACTACTACTATAAAACACACAACAAATCTATCTACTACATCTACTCCACAGGGGCGTACTCACTAACAGATAACATACAATAAATATATCTACTCTAAAAAGGCGTAAGGGGCCGTCCATAAATGACGTCACGCACCTAGGGGGGGAGGGGGTCACACTTTTGTGACGATGCGTGACGATGGGGGGAGGGGGTTGAAGAAATGTGACGTCACATCAAAAGGGTAAAATAAAATAAAACTTCCACTGAAATATTTGGTCACTTACAATTTATTAAATGATTTTTAAATATGTTTTTTTTAAAAGTGCTTCTCAAAGTACCGGTCGGTAGGCCATCAGACACCGGTCGGCGTAAGTTATCAAGAAATGAAAATTAAATCTAATTATAATCCTTAAGTTTGAGAACTCATGAGAATGTATGAAATTGTTACCCTGCATCGTTTGATGTTGACATCAAAACATTTGTGCTGTCACCGCCGCTCCGTTTGGTTCTCTCACGGCAGTAGACGACGAACTTTTTTGCCCGTTACCCCAAAATATACAAATTTCTGTGTGCGTTACCCCCCCCCCAGAGTCGAGGTCCTGCTCACATGACTCGGGAATTTGGGGGAGCGTCGTTAGCACCCCCCCCCCTGAAAATGCATCTGGTGAGTTTTACAAGCATGACAAGTGTCTAAAAATGATCTGAATAGGATTATGTAAAGATATTTTAAGTCAAAACGACACGGAATATCAATTTTAATTATTATTTTTATTTTATTTTTTTGGGGGGAGGGGGGGGATCTATTTGATAAAATTATAAACGTTATAAGTTTGATATAATTGTTCGATTGGTTTTTTGGTCAAATGCCAAGAGTTCCCTTTTTACCCCAAATGAGATAACTTACCGCTGTTCACATACCCCTTGGTTAAACCGCCCGATAGCGGTAACCATGTATGTTTCATTAGTTTATAAATTCCACAAGAGAGAGCAACAATTTAAACACGCCTCCTTGTCCATAAAAAAACAAATTAAAAAAAATAATAATAAACGTGAGCTTCGGAGTAAAAAGTAATGATAATATTGGATATTTTATTAATGTCATAGTATTTTTCAGTTTTCAACTACAGTATTACTGTATTTTGCAACGCACAAGATGACACCCTACTTTCCTGCACAAATGTGGGGTTTGTACAGTACTTCGAGCGCATACCAAATAATTTTTAGAAAACATGAGATTTGATATCAATGTAGTAATTTTAGATCAAATGCCTTTGATGTGCATATACATCGCAGGAAAACTGTCATTATAAGATCGAAATCAATTTTGGGAATCGTCTTGTATCTATATATTCTTGGTTTATCAACAATGAAATGATCCTTGTAATATCAATAGTCACATAGTCAGTTCCATACTGGGATACTGCGCTATATAAATTATCAATTTATTATTATTATTATTATTCGCGAGCTTAATGGCGAAGGTTAATCACATCAAATGGTTTTTGAAATTACCGCTGCATTGTTCGTTAGATGTCTTGCTATGCCTTGGCAACTAGACAAATTTTAAAAAATATATATATTATATTTAAAAAAGCCTAAATCATACTTAATCTTATAGGGCTTTAAGCCATGTAGGGGCTCATTTTGCTGTCACGTCAGTACATGGAAAATCACGTCAAAACGGGAAAGAATGCACCGGTACCTGGTGAAATGCATTTAAAAATTACCTGCCGGTCGTCTAATACGAACAAGTTTGAGAAGCACTGGCTTACAATTTCTTTAATGCCGTTTTACATAGCTTCACACGTATTACGGTATTACAATGTAGACATACACTAAATAAATAATTAAATGACAAAAAATGATTTGAAACATTCTCATTTTCAAATAGAAAATAAGGTGGTGTTTGTTTTTAACTTTGTTTTTTTGTGTTGTTGTTGTTTTGGTGGGGGGGGGGTCAAAGCTTTGTACGTATTTTTGGAGGAGGTCTAACTTTTTGTGACGACGCTTGACGAGGGGGGATGGGGTGAAAAATCGGTAAAAATTGCGTGACGTCATTTATGGACGGCCACTAATACTATTATATAACAAACAATAAATATATCTACTACATGTACTCTACAGGGGCGTACTACTACTACATCACTGAGCGCAACAAGACTTACCAGGACACCCTGCTGGATGTACTACACTACAGCTATGGTAGCAAGATTCCATACAAGTATGAAGTTTTAAAAAAAACAGTTTAACGCGATTATGTAGCTCTAACTATTGATGATATCAAAATGGTCACGCCTTGACTTAGTCATATTACTTATTCGACTAACACCACGTGTGTATTTATAGTAATATATAATACAGTTATTATCACCAGGTTTGAGGTTTCTGACTCAAACGATTTGGCGCTGTTGCTTGATGATTCAGTCTAACCGCAATATTAGACAGAGCTTGTGAAATAGTGCACTTTAAAACAACATATATATACGTCATTGATCGGTCACATCATTTAGACTCAGCAACCCCCACCTTAACCACCAGCACCAGCCCATTCCATTAAAAATAAATGCGACTATATCCGCAATTATCAAAAAATTATCTCACTTTCCCTTTCTGACGACTTATCTCCCCACAGCAACTACCCTATTAACATTCCTACTCACGACTGTGGGCTGGAGGTACGTAACTATTACAGTTATTCACTTAAAATGAATCTGGAACACCCGCATCTTGATGGTACAAATTATATATATATATATATATATATATATATATATATATATATATATATATATATATATATATATATATATTATTGTATGGCAACCGTCCGTCCTCCTGCTCCTCTGCCCCCCTCCCCGTTTTCGTGGTCCTTTGTCTTCAGTTAAAGCTTTGAGGGATGCTTCCGCGACATGAATGCCCTCACGCACTTTTTCCCGCCAGGAGGTGCTCTCCTCGGCAATGGTGTCCCCATGTTTTATGGTCTATCTGTGCCTATGACAGGTCTTTCTTGCAGACGTCCTTGAAGCGCAAGCAGGGGCAACCTCTTTTTCTCATACCAGTTGCCAGCTCACCGTAAAGCAAATACATATATATAATTTCATTTTCAAATCATGTGGCCAAAACTAGGTATTTTCAGCTGGATTCATGGTTTTATCCAAAAGACAACATCTTGGCAGTGAAGACATGGCTCGCCATGGAGACAATCTTTCCTGATGGTTTGCAGTAAGTTCTATTATGGTATAAAATTCTTAGCAAACACGTATTTTATTGCTGTTCTTTGAAACACAACCAATTACAATAAAAAAAATACTTTAGATGCAGTTACACTTATTTAACTTGTAGAACTGTTGAACGAGATTTAAACTCCGAAATATTTATCCAGCAAATAGATGACAATATTTTAAATACAGTTTTAGCAATGTTTTTGTCAACAAAGTCAACGGAAGTTATCTCAGAAAATAATTAAAATACAAATTTGATCAGATTCAATCCTTAAAAATGCAAGACTAGACATAAACCATGGATAATCGTAGGGTGCAATAATCTTCTGTATAGAAGGAGCGTCTGTAACAGATAGGATAGTCACAAGATTGAAACTTTAGACTAAATGTAACCTAAACGATTGAATTAAATATTATCATGTGTTAAATTCTCAGTCATTCTTATGTTTTGCATCTCAGACATTCCAACTTTTAAGTTATCAAATTCAATCCACACAGGATATTTCAGAGACAACTAAAACTTCCTTTGGTAGCTCATAACCGTTACTGGTGAGTGGAATATTGATGATGAGACTTCCCCCTCCCCCCCCCCTTTTTGTTTTGTTTTGTTTTTGCACACATGCATTTTATATGAAATACATAAATTATAAAAGGTCGAGAGTTTGTGATACTTGCACTGGTGTTCGTATGAATGTTTCTAAAAGTTTCCTCTAAACTCTAATGTAAAGCTGTAAATGACACAAGTTATATGATTTTTGCAACGAGTTATTTTTAATTGTGCTATCTTATGTGCTGATTTGGTGAAGAGATTAAGTGTGTAATTTGTCAGGGAGAAGCTTTTAAGAAGGGTAATAGAATGTTCAACAAGTTTCGCACTTAATCTCGAGCATTCCAGATAATTTGAGATTGTTCATTATCAAGTAATATTCTAAGCTCAGTGCTAGTTTTAAAAATGCTCTCTAGTCTCTAATATTTTTTTATAAATGGTTGAGGAGGTTGACCTACTTTCTGCTTCGTGTTTACTACTTCTTGACACATTGACCTGCTTGTTACACATTTGTATTTTTTAATTCACGTATTAAATTGCTGTTAAAATTCTACCATTGAGTTGAATTTATTTCAAGTGAACTAGACACCATAAACATACTTAGTCTCTTTGCCTGAGACCTTGGTTTATCCAGAATCTCCTCATTTAATCTCCGTGTACTTTGATTCTACTTTTAGACACAGTCAAGCTATCATCATATGTATACGCCTGTTACTTTGATTAGGGACTCCAGCTCTTTCTGATCTTTTTCTGTCTATACTATTATAAGCTCCCTATTTGGTCTTTATATAGATGATGTATGTTGATGTATTTATGTCATTTCTCTAGTAGACATCTGATAGCAAGGAACAAGATATTTGCTGTCAGAATCACCATAGTTAGGAAGATATAATATGTTCACTATAGATGACATCATTACAAATACTTTTAAAAATATCAATTACGCTTACCATCTCCAATATCTTTTTTTTTAAATCATGAATGTTATCATTCCAAAAAGTCATTTAAAAGAAACAATATCTAAAATAAAAAGACAATATCTAAAATCAGACCTGATATTTTTCAAAATGCCAAATTTAAATCCTTCCGAAAATTATATCATTGGACATTTCATTAAAATATTTTTTACCAAAGATCAAAGTCTCTTTTCAATCTTGGTCCAACAATCATTCAATTTAACATTCCTAACATCTTTCAAATTATCACGTACATGTATAATATTTTAAATAGCATTGCAAATTTCAAAATAATCTAAAACTGTTTCAAATATTAATTAATGTATCAACAGAAATTTATTCTCTTTTTAAAAATGGTTTTTATTACTACTTTAAAAATGGTTTTTATTACCACGCAGGTCTAAAAATGTCACTTACGCTAAACAGAATGGCGGAAATTTTGATTTCCTTATTGACGCTAATGTTTCGCTTCCAATATCAGAGGTAAGTAAGTTAATGCGCTTCAAATCATAATTAATATATTTAAATACAAGTAGGATATTCAAATATTTTTTTAAAAAATATATTTCCTGTTCGTCGGTTTCACTTATGCTTATAAAGTCCAGAGAAGTTGTTGTAATCCATGCATGCCACCAAATTGATTATTTATTGAAATAATGGGACACATTTACCCTGTTACTAGCAAGATGTTCTCACACAGCTTTGTTTGCTTTAAGTGTTGACTGTTCCAGCGTTCTAATTTGTATTCCTCATTTATTTTATGCAATATAAATCTATTTGTGTCAAAAAATTTATAAAGCTGAGTTAAAATCACTTAACACCACTATCTACTAATATTTGTTTTATTACATTTGGTTTCAATTACATGTAATTCTATTTTACTATAGACGGAAAGCCATAAAACCAAACATTTTAAATGATAAAATCTGCAAAACTTATCTTTCTGTCTTTAACTTACATTAGGATTTTTGGGACTATCTCTTGGGCGACGCGCATCGTAACTGGGGACTTCAAGTGTATGAGCAGGTGAGAAGTGTTTGGATCAGCCAATTAAAAATAGCGAAGTCGATGATTGTTGAAATGGCAGAGTTTTCTTTGGTATCTTTTATATCTTTTAATATATATATATATATATATATATATATATATATTAGGGCTGTGGAAATTAACGATTAATTTCTCGATTAATCGTAAAAAATTGTATCGATTAAAAAAAATTTAATCGATAAAAATTCGATTAAAATTAGAGAAAATATTTATATATTTTTTAAAATTTTTATTAATAAATAATTACTTATTAATAATTAATGATAATTTATATATATTTTTTACGTACAAACTTCTCCCGCGTAATGTTATAATTTATTTTATTAATTTACGTGGACCGGCAGACGTCAACTAAAAAATGGCTGAAAGCATCAGAGCAGTAAAATTTAAACATATAATTGGAAAGTTGAGCAAACATTTTGTTTTTAAGCTAACTGCGGATGGCAAAGTCGAAGGTGTTGAAAAAGTTTATTGTGTTCACTGCCATAAACAATTCTCTTTTAAAGGATCAAATACATCACTGACGTACCCAGAGCCGTCTTTACACCCTTTTGGGCACCAGGGCAAAGCAATAGTGTTGGGCCCCTCCCCCGAAGGAATAAATAATAAATAAACATAATATATATAAATAAACATTATATTCCCATGGGGCCCCTATGCTCGTGGACCCGGGCAAATGCCCAACGGGCATATGCGTTAAGACGGCCCTGGACGTACCACCTTCAGCACAAACATCCAATCAATTATCAACACATTGTCATAAAATTTAGTTCAAAATATTCTTAATTTTCAACGTCTGTGAGACATGGGAAATGAATCAATAACAATTTTAAAAAGTATATTACCTGTTTTTGTTACTTCCCTTGTAATGTTCAGTTTAATGACGTCATAAATTTCTATTTTTGGCTTTAATCGAAATTATCGATTAATTAATCGTTAATTTTTCAAAAGTTAACGATTAAACTTAAATTAATCGATAACAGCCCTAATATATATATATATATTTATATATATATATATATATATATATATATATATATTGTGGGGGCGGAGGAGATTAAAGTGTAAGAAACTATAGTTAATTGATTTTATTATTTGTGATCATTTATAATTGGTTTATGGGAAAAAAACGTAATCTTGTATTTGTTTCATAGTTTAAATAAGTAAGATCAACTTTTAACCCCCATATATTAATATGTGTATTCGTAGATTTTATAAGAGTAATTTGGAGAACAATGTTCTTATGAATCTTCGACTATAGACAATGAACTTGACCCTATATCTCACTATCCGACATTTCCAGGATTGGCTAAACGTTCAGTTCCTGTCCACCGACAACCTGAAGACAGACCTGAGCCTAGGCAGACAGTGGCTCACCCAGATGGGTAACGGCGCTGAGAAAAACGGTGTGAAGATCCAGTATTGCATGTCCTTACCCAGGCACGCGCTCCAGAGTCTTGAGGTCCCAGCTGTCACTCAGGTCAGTAGCTTGTCTTCTCTCATCTTGTCTTATCTATTACAGACGTTCCTTCTATACATACGATTTTTGCGTCCTACGTTCTGATAAGAACGCGACATACCATGCCGGTCTGTTGGCCAGTGACGCAGCGTTCACGTGCCACGGCTATGGGGCTATTACGTTGCACAATTCCCAGCCGCCTTTGTTTTCCCCTAACATTGAGAGTTGGGTGGACACCCTTAGCCCCGGGAAAAAATCCCTGCCTTCACCAAGATTTGAACCCGTGACCATCGGTTACACCAGCCGAGCGCGTATGCCGCTCGACGGCTGTAACTAAAATTCTTATCTGACAAACCCCTACCCTCATACCCTTGAATTATACACTTGGATCATGCCCTTGATCTTTTTGAGAATGTTCCTTGACTTATCTTAATTCTTGCATACATTGTCATTCCGCCATGTGATGTATTACTCAATGTATTAGGAAAGAAATAAAAGAGATTTTATTGAGTTATTTCCAAACGCCCTCATCTCCGCCTCGGAATGTTTTTGTTTTTGACGTCCCTGTCACACGTCATTTTGACGTCCATCACACAAAAACATGACGCATATCTCGTTATCAGGCAAGGGCGTCAGACGATTACCACCTGGACGAGGTGCAGTGGAAGATTGGCGTCACGGCTCACCTGGCAGACGCTCTGGGGTTGGCGCCTTCCAAGGACACGTTCTGGACAATCAAACACCCGGTCGACAATAGATACAGTAAGTTAACAATCAACACTAAATACAGCAAGTTAACAAACTGTCAACAATAGATACATAAAATTAACATAAAACAAACTGTCAACAATAGATACAGTAAGTAAAAAAAACTGTCAACAATAGATATAGTAAGTTAACAAACTGTCAACAATAGATACAGTAAGTTAACAAACTGTCAACAATATATACAGTAAGTTATCAAACTGTAAACAATAGATACAGTAAGTTAACAAACTGTCAACAATATATACAGTAAGTTATCAAACTGTAAACAATAGATACAGTAAGTTAACAAACTGTCAACAATATATACAGTAAGTTATCAAACTGTAAACAATAGATACAGTAAGTTAACAAATTGTCAACACTAAACGCTAGATACAGTAAGTTAACATCAAGGAAACTTGTAGCAAAAGATGCAGTAAGTTAAAATTAAGCAAACTGTCAACAATAGATAGAGTAAGTTAACATCAAACAAACTGTCAACAATAAATACAGTAAGTTAACATCAAACAAACTGTCAACAAAAAATACAGTAAGTTAACATCAAACAAACTGTCAACAATAAATACAGTAAGTTAACATCAAACAAACTGTCAACAATAAATACAGTAAGTTAACATCAAACAAACTGTCAACAATAAATACAGTAAGTTAACATCAAACAAACTGTCAACAATAAATACAGTAAGCGAACACCAAATGGACCAAATGACGTCACGCGATTTTGGCCGATTTTTCACTCCCCCCCTTTCGTCACGCATGGTCACAAAAACTTCTCTCTCTCTCTCTCTCTCTCTCTCTCTCTCTCTCTCTCTCTCTCTCTCTCTCTCTCACTCTCTCTCTCTCTCTCTCTCTCTCTCACTCTCTCTCTCTCTCTCTCTCTCTCTCTCTCTCTCAACAATAAATACAGTAAGCGAACACCAAATGGACCGTCCATAAATGACGTCACGCGATTTTGGCCGATTTTTCTCTCCCCCCCCCTTTCGTCACGCATCGTCACAAAAACTTCACTCTCTCTCTCTCTCTCTCTCTCTCTCTCTCTCTCTCTCTCTCTCTCTCTCTCTCTCTCTCTCTGTCTCTCTCTCTCTCTCTCTGTCTCTCTCTCTCTCTCTCTCTCTGTCTCTCTCTCTGTCTCTCTCTCTGTCTCTCTCACTCTCTCTCTCTCTCTCTCTCCCTCCCTCTCTCTCTCTCCCTCCCTCTCTCTCTCTCTCTCTCTCTCTCTCTCTCTCTCACTCTCTCTCTCTCTCTCTCCCCGCGGCAGAAGGAAAAACAAAATTAAAAAATGACCCACTTCCCGTGATGCGATCGAGCTGAAATTTTGGACATAGACTTGTGTCACCTAACAATGCATCGTATAAAACTTTCAGATCGATCAAATGTACCGTAGTTAAATGAATGCATTTTAGTAGGGATGCGGAAATTAACGATTAATTTCTCGATTAATCGTTAAAAAATTAACGATTAAATTATTTTTAACGATTAATCGACACATCACTTACACATTATTGGAAGTCATAAAGTAAAAAAATAATAATAATAATAAATAGCGGCATATAAATAATAAATTTCCTGACGATTACACAAACAATTTGGTTTTAAACTATTTATAGACTGACGGGAATGTTCAAAATGTTTATAAAATTTGCCTACCGTGGTTCTAACACTTCGCCTACTTATCAAACCAAATGAAAAGCGTATTAAGCTAATGGCAGAAATGGAGTTTGACTAAGACAGAAAATGACGACAGCTCTTCTGATGAATCACAGCGTTACAAAATGGATATGCAAGTTCCGGAATCCATTAACCCTCTACAATGGTGGAAACTTATCGAACACCGATATCCGATAATTTAATTCCTTGTCATGACCGTTTGTGCATACCAGTTACCTCAGTTCCATGTGAATGATTGTTCAGCTCGGCTGGGTATATTGTCAATTAGACCCGCTCATCACTTGAACCAAACAATGTCAACAGACTTGTCTTTTTGCGTAGTTGGTTAAACGATGACATATAAATTAGACATTCTAGTGTTATTTAGATTTTCAACTAGAGCGTTTCGTGATTTTTTTTTGCTTTAATCGAAATTAACGATTAATTAATCGTTAATTTTTCAAAAGTTAACGATTAAATTTAAATTAATCGTTAAAAGCCCTAATGTTTAGTTTATCTCTATATAACTCAATGTAGCGCCTGTTGTTTGCAATCACGTGTCCCTTGCTTGAGTTCACGCCAGCCATCCGTGACCACACCGTTTTTTACAGCCAGGGGAGATCAATCGGTTTCAGTCTGTAAATGTTTGTCGCGTTTGAACATAATCAATACTTTTAGTTATGTCTCACAAATAAGGGATTTAAAGTCAAAAACTTTGTTTTTACGGGGTTGTTTAATTTGTCATTTAAGTATATATTTAGTGTAAGGTTGAACTCCAATATCGTAACACGCATAAAGCCATGTAAAATGTTATAAAACAAATTGTAAGAAATCAAATATATGTCAGAGGAACTTTTTGGTAAAGCTGCGAAAAATGTGACGTCACATTTCTTAAACTCCCCCCTGCCCCTCGTCACAGATATGTGGACCCCGCTCCCTCCTAGATGCGTGACGTCATTTATGGACGGCCCCAAACACGCTGTCAATAATAGATACCGTAGGTTAACATCAAACACGCTGTCAATAATAGATACCGTAGGTTAACATCAAACACGCTGTCAGTCTCACCTAAAGTAATATCAAAGACACTTCCTTCCTTTTCTTATATCCTGTGTCTTTCTCAAGTAATTGTGTCCATCTTTCTTCTTTTCGTTTCTGTGTTGCTTTATCTTTTACTCAATACTTAATTATTTGTCCATAATATAGTGTGTATTAAATAATGTAAAATAAATTTTAATACCTGTATAAGTTATTTCGCTCTTATAAGCTCAACGCATCTGAACACCCAAGAAAAAACGGATCGTCTCCAGTACTTTTCAAATCAAATTGGTCTTCAAATCAACACAACGAAAACAAAAGTCATGGACCTCACCAACCAACCCAATGATATTATACTTAATGACCAAACCATAGAGAAAGTAACCAACTTCACTTACTTAGGAAGCAAAATGTCATATGATGGAGATGCAACATCAGAGATAACGACTCGAATTGCGTTGGCGTCAAGTGCTTTTAACAAACTTACAAATATTTGGAGATCAAAGACACTTAGCAAACATATAAAACTTAGGCTATTCAACTCTTGCGTAATCCCTGTACTAACATATGGATGTGAAAGCTGGAAATCCACTCAAGCTATAGAAAAGAAATTAGTTGCCTTCGAGAACAAATGCCTCCGAAAAATTTTGAATATAAAATGGAGTGATTTTAAAACAAATGAAACAATAAGAGAAGAAACCAACCAAGAATATGTGTCAACCTTTATAAGGAGAAGGCGTTGGAATTATATCGGTCATGTTCTTCGAATGGACGAGAGAAGACTACCACGGCAGGCCTTCATATGGACACCAAAAGGCAAAAGAAAACAAGGAAGACCAAAAGAAACCCTACTTAGAACAATCAAAAGAGAAAGCTCAACCATGGGTCTAAGAAATAATCAAGACCTAATACAATTGGCGACGGATCGTCGTAAATGGAAATCAATGACTTCTGCCCTATGTGCCGTCTTCGGCCCGAGAGGAACTAACTAACTAATAAGTTATTTCTACTGATGAAGGCATTAACCGAAACTTCTAATCGTGTATCAGTCAATTAATATAGCTTTAATTTATTATTGTGATCACACGATTCGTTTGGTAATCTTGAATTTTATTTAAAAGCTTTTTAGCAGTCTTATTCTATATGAAAAAACAACACTTAGAGTCAATCATAAAACATCAATTCCCAAGCAAAAAAAATATTTAGTAAATTAAAAATCAACATGAACACTTTCAGTTATGGGTTAAAGTATTTGAAATGAAGTACTTTCACGATATTCATAATGATAATTATCTAGTAACAATATCACCGTCAACGTTTTAAACACACGATTTACTTGTTGATGTTCGTTATTTCTGTTCGTTATTGCTGTTCGTTGTTGATGTTCGTTGTTGCTGTTCGTTATTGCTGTTCGTTATTGCTGTTCGTTATTGCTGTTCGTTATTGCTGTTTGTTATTGCTGTTCGTTATTGCTGTTCGTTATTGCTATTCGTTATTGCTGTTCGATGTTGATGTTCGTTATTGCTGTTCGTTATTGCTGTTCGTTATTGCTGTTCGTTATTGCTATTCGTTATTGCTGTTTGTTGTTGCTTTTCGTTATTGATGTTCGTTATTGCTGTTCGTTATTGCTGTTCGTTATTGCTGTTCGTTGTTGATGTTCGTTATTGCTGTTCGTTGTTGATGTTCATTGTTGCTGTTCGTTATTGCTGTTCTTTATTGCTGTACACAGATAAGACCGAGGCCAACCCTACACTCCAGGTGGTATCAGCGGTTCTCAGCACTGGCCCCGTGGGTCCTGGAGATATCATTGGCGGCACCAATGAGACGATCCTCATGGGGTGAGTTTCGCCGTTAAATAACTCTTAAACAATGAGCAGCGGTGTTAAAACTGCTCCCTCGTCCCCTACCCTTCTCCAAAAAAAACATCACACACACACACAAATTAAACGAGGGCGTAAACACATCGTGGATTCATCTTTCAGTTGCAAAAATGCTTTCAGTAGTGGACGTGTATAAGCTTTAATCATTTTTTTTAAATGACATGATTGAAAGTAAATGCGGTGCTGTACAAATTTAAAGAAAGCAGAAAGCAGAAGATGTCTTAAATAGGGCACCCAGCATGTTTAAAAAGATGATAGATTTAAATGAGAAGACAATTGTGTGCGGCTTGGGTGAGACACATCGACAGTAGGCAGGAGATTGTTCGATGTCACATATAAGAGGAACGACAAACAATTTGGGTGCTTTTAAGACTGAATAATCGGTATCAGACAATCTTTCACAGTCAGTTGGTAAGGTCATGGTAGTCTTTGGCCACTTTTGGGAGGGTTGGGGCAGAGTATTGACCGGTCACTCTCACGAAGGTTGGGGCAGAGTATTGACCAGTCCCTCTCACGAAGGTTGGGGCAGAGTATTGACCGGTCACTCTCACGAAGGTTGGGGCAGAGTATTGACCAGTCCCTCTCACGAAGGTTGGGGCACAGTATTGACCAGTCCCTCTCACGAAGTTGGGGCACCAATGGATCAAGTAATTGGCCTTCAGAGAGTGTGGTCAATAATTTCAATATGTTTGAAAAAAAGCTCTTGTAATCTAAATTGTTAACAGTGCTTTTCACATGTCTGTTAGTCAAGTCGCAAAAGGAGATAAAAAGTGGATCAGATTAGGTAACTTTGCCGGATGGAAGGTATGTCAAACAACAAGATTTTGTTAATGATTGACGGTGTGCAAAAATATTTGCAACACAATTGTCAAATTTTTCGGTGGTAGAACTCTTCAATCTTGGAAATCCTTATTGTTATTTTCCTAGACGAGAAGGTTGCCCCATGCTCTAAAATTATCACCATGAAAATGTGTGTGGTTAAAACATTTTACGCTTGGCTTCGTGTGATGGACGGGGTCATGCATTAGACGGACGGTATGTCACAGTCACACGCCTCGTGATGGTCTTTCTCTCAATGTTATTTTACCTGCTCCTCAGATGTTGTGATGAGGAGGGCCTAATTCTCAAACCGTCAAGACCAGCTCGTGCCATTGATGACCAGATACTAGAGGTACATACGTGCGGTTGACTTTCCTTGCTATCATTTGAGATTCGTGTTGAATATCATTTGTGAACTTTAAAAGAAATTGCTACGTGGTGCATCAACCGCAATTTGTTAAATTAATTTTAGGAAATAAAAACTCAAATCTGATAAACATCTCGCACATACGAGTTTCTAGTTAAAGACTAACAAACCTGTAGTAACAGATTGTTTGGGTGTTTTTTCTTAGAAACGTTTTACTGCCGATGGATTTCATAACTACTGTATACGTCAACATATTTCTCTGCCATTTTAATATCACGATTCTCCCATCCACTAGAGAAGAAGAAAATACATTTTTTCAAAAATAAGTATTGAATTAATAAAGAGAGGACAGTATAATTATAAAATATGATTATTTTATTTTGGATGAAGAAAATTAATTAATACTAGACGCCCCGCGGCGTAGCATACGCCGCAGACTTGCTCAGGGAGAGTGCAAAGAAAGTGGAGAAAGAACGGACACAAACTACAGCACGAAGAAATCAAAACAACGCGAGTGAACGTCGGTTGGGGGGACTGCCAACTCATTGTTGGTTTCGAGACATTTGCAGGCGAAATTCGATACACCCCTAACTTCTATGAAGTCAGCTATAAAACGATAATCGGTTTAAAATCGGACTTACATAATCGATAATCGGTTTTCAACACACAAAAACACGCAATTAACAACCCTAAATATGACTAACCCTCGCTAGGGTCGGCCAATCACAGTTTATGTTTAAGGGATGGTAGTATTAAATGGGAGGCGGTTAACAACAAACTCAGTGTGCATGTTTTCACCTTTAATGGCTATTTTTTTTATTTACTTGGTGCTATGCAATAATGGGGTAAACGAACGGGCACAATCAGACATTTTTAAAAAAATTTTAAAAACCAATGTATTCGCCGACGCTTGAACCCAGGACCTTCACCGCATGCGGCGGACGTGATAATCAGTACACTACGAATCTCGCGTTTTCTGTGAAGGAACAATGCATGTGAATCGCAAGGACCATTGTTGGTCACCCCTCCACTACCTTCGCTTGCCAAGCGTTAACTGTGATTAGTTGACCCCAGTGAGGGTCATTCGTCATGCTCGGTTGCACATACTTGCAGCTTATCTCTCATGGTGCCACCACGAAGAAAATTATATATATAGATAATTAAATCTACACATTACTTGTTCCTTTCAGTGGTACATACATTTTGAATATATATACATAATTATAATTATTAGACTTGAGCACCTATACACAAATGCAGTTGTAAAATGTATTCAAAAATAAAGTTATGGTTATTAATGTGTCTTTCATTTCAATTTTGACAATAAATTTATGTGAATAATCTTGTTTCTACATAAAAGTGTAAAAGTGTTTGCCCTAGGGGTCATCCAAAAAAATGTCACGCATCTAGGGGGGCGGGGATGGGGCCACACATTTGTGGCGAGGGGGCACATTTAATATATGTGACGTCGAATCAAAACGCGTAAGTTTAAATAAAAGTTCCACTTAAATATTTGATCGCTGGCAATTTATTTAATGACATTTTACATTGCTTCACGCGAGTTACGTTATTAGAGTGAAGCCTTACAATAAATACATACTTACACTTATATTACAAAATGGTGATTCTGCTATTATTGGGGGAGGGGGGTCGCACGGCAAAGCTCAGACGTCATCTTGGAGGGGGGTCTAAGTTTTTGTGACGGGGGGGGGGTGGTAATAAAATCGGAAAAAATTGCCAAGAAGTAATTATGTATGAAATAAAGTAATGTAAATATATATAGACATGGGCCCAATTAACTAATTACAATAAGCTTAACAAAGTATTGAAATATAATTTAGAGTTATAGATCTAGACTCTTGGCAATGTTTTTATTTCCCTTTCTTGTGTTAATGACCAAGGAGGGGCAAAATATATATTTTTTAATCTACCCTCATCTATCTTATACTTATAACTTCATTAATAATTATTAGTTCTATTTCATTAATAATTATTAGTACTGTTTCATAGATTCAAAATGGTAACGAAATTTTTTGCGTAATTTCTACAAAGGATGGCACAGACTCCTGAGCCACAGTAGTAGATAATATGTATTTTTTAACAGTTAATCTTTTCAAAAAAAAATTCACTGTAATAATTCATATTACATTGTAACTCATTTTTAAACATGAGTCATATAGTCATACTCATTCTACACATTCATTTGAATATTTTGAATTTAAAATTGAAGTCTTTATTTTATTATTTATTTTCATGCTTTTAATTTTTTTAAAAATTTTTAAAGCCTAATTTAAATAAAATGCAGATCTGCTTCGTAATAAATCATGGGTGAATCAGATTATACGTTCCCAAATGAGTTATATAGCAATTAATTCTGAGTTCTCTTCCTGCGTTATTCAGGTTTAGTTTTATAATTTTAATTTGTTAATTTAGGTTTGGGGTTAAGTTTAAATATAATGGTGATTTTAGGGTTAGTGTTAGAATTGTAATAGTTGAATTTTCCAATTTTCGTGTCACGTTTGCCTAGCAACAAAGATGGCGACCATGAATGTGGGGAACGTCAACTCCGAATTTACTTAAATCATATATTGTTGTTTTGACATGTTTTTTTAAAATAATGATTTGATAAAAATTTGGTTGATCGCGATCAATTTTATTAATTAATAGCACATCGTAGTCAACATAACAACTCTCCAATGATGAACTGTAAACTTTCATTTGTAATAATTTACAATGTGATATGATGGTCGCATTGCAATTAGTGTCATGTGTTGTGCGTACACTTTCAGGTATTCACGAGCAATGTTAGAAGTGTAGACCGACCTTTAGGGCCCCGGGCTGTGGCTACACATGTTTACTACTTTTATAATTTTACTTCTATTTTAATGTCCATTTTATTAAGAAAGACGGCAAATTTTGTATTAATATTTTTAGTGTAGGTTATTTCAAATTTTCACTCTAATAAATTAAATATAGCCAAGTAACCTACCGAGTTTTACTTTTTATCTTGTTAGAGGGGTTAGTTCCCTTAAAATTCTTAAAGGTCTATGACATGAATTTTTTCTTTTATCAAGGGGTATAATACACTTTTTAAAATTATTAATTATGTTGATCAAAAGCTTGACTAAAAAACATTTTATTTTAAAATTAATGAGATAGTAACAATTTATTTAATTTTCTTACATAAATACCAGCAGTATTATTTATGAATATTAAACGTCTGCATTAAAATAGCTTCCTACTTGAAATAAAAGCAAACTATGTATGTCAAACGTTTACAACCACCTGTGTGTCGTGTGAAGTGAAGTTCCGGTGCACATCTTAGTCTGCATATTGTTTATTGAAAGTGTTAATACATTTTGTTCGTTCCTACAATAGGATACAATTAATAAATTAATTAAAAAATATTTGGCAATGTATGTTTGTTCGTTTTCGTAACCAATTTGCGCACCGCGAAAAAAAATCCTTGAAAAAAATTCCGTTCGAACGTCCGCATAATATTGTTCAATAGACGCCCCGCGGGGTAGCATACGCCGCAGACTTGCTCATGGAGAGTGGAGAGAGAACGGACACAAACTACAGCAAGAATATATCAAAACAACGCGAGTGAGAGTGAACGTCGGTTGTTTTTTTTTGGGGGGGGGGACTGTCAGCTCAATGTTGGTTTCGAGACATTTGCAGGCGAAATTCGGTACACCCCTAACTTCTATGAAGTCAGATATAAAACGATAATCGGATTAAAATCGGAGTTACATTATCGATAATCGTTTTTCAAAACAAAACAAAAAAAACACGCAATTAACAACCCTAAATATGACTAACCCTCGCTAGAGTCGGCCAATCACAGTTTATGCTTAAGGGATGTTGTTTTAAATAGGAGGCGGGTAACAACAACCTCAGTATGTATGTCTTTTTGTGTCTGTACTCTAACCCCCCCTAACCGTTCTTTGCACTCTCTATGATGAGCAAGTCTGCGGCGTATGCTATGCAATAAAAGGGAAAAAGAACGGGCACAAACAGACGTTTTTTTAAATAAAAAAAAACAATGTATTCGCTGGGGCTTGAACCCAGGACCTTCCCCGCATGAGGTGGGCGTGATAACCTGTACACTACAAATCTCACGTTTTCTGTGAAGTAACAATGCAAGTGAAACGCAAGGACCATTGTTGGTCACCCCTCCACTACCTTGGCTTGCCAAGCGTTAACTGTGATTAGTTGACCCCAGCGAGGGTCATTAGTCATGCTTGATTGCACATACTTGCAGCTTGTCTCGCATGGTCCCACCACGAAGAGAATTATATATATATATATAGATGTAAACATTTATAGCATAACATCAAATTATACGAGCGACGCTGATCTTCCAATTGATTCTGGACACTGCAGGTAGGGACAAACAAGAAACCCATAGCACAGATGTTCCTTTCGCGTCCACAGTTGTGGTTGTGTCCAGGATGGGGTCTGTTTTTAAATCCCTTATATTAACTTCGCGGCCGTCTCATCATCTCTGTCTTGGGCGGGCGGGCGGAGAAAGAAAAGTCGAAAATGACCCACTTCCAGTGATCCGATCGAGCTGAAATTTGGCACACGGACCTGACTCACCTAACAATGCATCGTTTCAAAATTTCAGATCGATCGATCGAACCGCAATTAAATTAATTCATTTTTAGTTTATCCTTATATGAGGTTTGTAATTCAAATTCACTGTTTGTTATTGTTTTTTTTCCACGTGAAAGTTTGAGTAGACGCGTTGAAGCGACCCGTCGAAGCAGCGCGGCGCTTTTGTTTACATTTTACGTGTCACGCTGAGCTCGGTCAAGCGAATCGGTGACCAGACTTTTCCCCTCTCACCCTCCCCCACCCCTTCCCCCACCCCCAGGGTTATGAAGCAAACTTGAGTTAAGACAGATTCAGTCTTTAAATGTTTCAAAATAATCAATACTGTTAGTTATGTCTCATATATAAGGGATTTATAGTCAAAAACTTTGTTTTTACGGGTTTGTTTTATTACGGGTTTGTTTTATTACGGGTTTGTTTTATTACGGGTTTGTTTTATTACGGGTTTGTTTTATTAGAAAAATTCAATCAGTGATTGACCCCTTGTGTTTACTTGATCACCAGATGGCGTTTAAGGACGGCAAGGGAGCATCTGGCGAGTTGTGGTCAACTTATTCCACCGTGGACGGCTCGCTCTATGGTGTTATCCTGGCGGCTTATTTAGCGTCGGATTACGTCATCACCCCTGGGAAAGCTGGATTTGATTTGACGAACCCAGTGGCGGTAATTTGTCTTACAAAATAAAATACAAACATGCACGTGTCTTTGGGCAGACTTTGCACCACCACACTAGATATTATGTACTTTGACAATCATAACTTATTGATTCAACTAATCATCAAGGCTAACAACAACAAAAACTCGATTAGACTACAACAAAGGATATTTTTATTACATACTCAAAATATTTAAAAGGTTAATATAAAACAAATAGATTAAAGTGTGCGATTTCAATTGAATTTTAAAAGTTTAAAGAAGACACTCCTTAAACGTTATTGTCATTTTTGAGTCGTATACGTTTCATTCATTTCATAAGCTTTCATAAAGCAACTTGCGAGACATGCTCGGGATGTTTCTGTACTAAAGTACCCGAGCCACTGACATATTAAAGTACCCGAGCCACTGACATATTAAAGTACCCGAGCCACTGACATATTAAAGTACCCGAGCCACTGACATATTAAAGTACCCGAGCCACTGACATATTAAAGTACCCGAGCAACTGACATATTAAAGTACCCGAGCCACTGACATATTAAAGTACCAGAGCCACTGATATATTAAAGTACCCAAGCCACTGACATATTAAAGTACCCGAGCCACTGACATATTTAAAGTACCCGAGCCCCTGACATATTAAAGTACCCGAGCCACTGACATATTAAAGTACCCGAGCCACTGACATATTAAAGTACCTGAGCCACTGACATAATAAAGTACCCGAGCCACTGACATATTAAAGTACCCGAGCCACTGACATATTAAAGTACCCGACCCACTGACATATTAAAGTACATGAGCCACTGACATATTAAAGTACCCGAGCCACTGACATGTTAAAGTACCAGAGCCACTGACTTCACTGAATGCTCAATATTTGATGACTAGTTTCAGGGCAGCATGTTGTACAGGATCGACAGTGCGGGTCAAGTGTCCACATATGATTTCAACGACACAGATTCTTACATCATAAACTCAACCACCTGTTGGACAAATGGCGAGAACTTCTGTTTACTCTACACAGCTCCCGTAATAGGATTTGGGTTGGTTTCTTTGTTATATACTACCCCTGTCTTACGATTTGGGTTGGTTTGTTTGTTCTATGTTGCTCGTATCTTAAGATTTGGGTGGGTTTGTTTCTTCTATGTTGCATCTATCTCAAGATTTGGGTGGGTTTATTTGTTCCATGTTGCATCTTTTTTAAGATTTGGGTGGGTTTGTTTTTTTCTATGTTGCATCTTTTTTTAAGATTTGGGTGGGTTTGTTTGTTCTATGTTGCATCTATTTCAAGATTTGGGTGGGTTTATTTGTTCTATGTTGCATCTATTTTAAGATTTGGATGGGTTTGTTTGTTCTAAGTTGCACGTATCTCAAGATTTGGGTGGGTTTGTTTGTTCTTTGTTGAACGTATCTCAAGATTTGGGTGGGTTTGTTTGTTCTATGTTGCATCTATCTCAAGATTTGGGTGGGTTTGTTTGTTCCATATCGCCTCTGTCGGTGTTTTCTTATTTTACGCTTAAAGACCCACTTTCCAGTCCATGGACGGACTATGGGGCAAGTGATGTAGCGTTCAAAAGTTTTTAGCCACCACTAACGAGCAGGGGAATATGTGGCCAGCACAATGCCCCAGGGGCCTTGCCAGTATCCGGGCTCGAACCCGCGACTCGGGATCTGCCTCGGATCGATAGTCCAGTGCGCTACCACTTAGACCATCGCGCCCCTTTTACGCTTAAGGATACCAACTTTCCGTTAACTTAAGGCAAATTTGTAAAAATGCAAGCTATTTATATTTCACCTGAAGTCCTAAAATACTTTGAAATCTGCGCAAAAATATTTGTATAAAGTGAGATATCTTATCTTGTTTGATTGCTAATTGGTTGTTTTAGTTTCCTATGGAGTTGCTCTAATATATTTGAAATTATCAGTTACTTATAGCAGTAGCTGAGATACAGAAGATTTGCATAAAAAGTATTAAATATACATTACTTTAGAATGTTTAAAAGCGCGCTTTTCATAATTAGCATTAGAATTTTACAACGCCCTGGTTTATTTAATTTTGGTAGGAGATTCATTGTAAAGTGTTGGTACTAACAGTATCGAATACAAAGATGTGTCAATTCTACGAGCAATACCTTGGCACATGTCCTTAAAGACATAAAGTAATCGTGCAATTTGTTTCTTCCAGGGACGACTCCATCGTTTTTCTGGGAGATCTGACCAAATGGGTCCCAATGTCCGAGAGACGTGTTGTCCAGGTTTGGCAGACCGTGTTTGACGTCACAGTAGCCGTGCGGGGAAGGCCTGGTGATGTAGTTCAGTTCAGCTACTTGTTGAATGGTCAGAGAAAAGATTTAAAACAGACGGTCAACAGCCTCGGGTGTGGCTTGTTCGTCCTGGTCTCGTCCGTGAGTACCCACAACCCACAATCCACAACATATTTAAGTATAGAATTTGTTTGGAGAGGGGATCAGACGTTTGACTTTTGACTGGACTTTCATGGCAAAGCGGACACACATTTTGCTTACTGCCAACATGACACGGAAAAAATAGAAAGTTCTCAGAACACAAATCCGTGGTTGCGAGTACAGAAACTTAAGTTGATTTTTTGTGTTGTTTTTTAAATAATAATTTCCTCTCAAGTGTTGGCATTTCTGTATTTATATTCTCCATAAATTGAATATCGTCTTATATCGCCTTATATCGCCTTATATCGTCTTATATCGTCTTATATCGTCTTATATCGCCTTATATCGTCTTATATCGTCTTATATCGCCTTATATCGTCTTATATCGCCTTATATCGCCTTATATCGTCTTATATCGTCTTATATCGTCTTATATCGCCTTATATCGCCTTATATCGTCTTATATCGTCTTATATCGTCTTATATCGTCTTATATCGTCTTATATCGCCTTATATCGTCTTATATCGTCTTATATCGTCTTATATCGTCTTATATCGTCTTATATCGTCTTATATCGCCTTATATCGTCTTATATCGTCTTATATCGTCTTATATCGTCTTATATCGTCTTATAAGTTATTAAAAAATCAAACAAAACCTTAGGCTTTATAAAAAGAAACTTTAACAAATGTAATAGAGATATAAAACTAAAATGATACCTCACTTTGGTGAGACCTGTACTAGAATATGCATCTTCTGTATGGGACCCATCCACCAAAGAAAACATTGATAAACTAGAACAAATCCAAAAAAGAGCTGCCAGATTCATTACTGGAGAATATTCGAAACTGACAAGAATAACACCATTAGTTAAATCATTAAACCTTGAAACACTAGAGGATAGAAGAACCAAAAGCAAAGTAGTAATCATACATAAAGCAATTAATTCTAATTTAGAAATACAACACAAAGATAACTTAATACAACCCTCAGATAGACATAAGGATAAAAACACCTTTCTTATTCCATATGCAAGAACAAACACATATAAGTTTTCCTTCTTCCCGTCCGGATTTCGGGCGTGGAATGGGTTGCCTGAAGAATCCAGGAAAACCAACACTTTATCAACATTTAAATCTCTAATAAAAATGCAGGACTAAACACAAACCATAGATAAGCGTAGGACGCAATAATTTTCTGTACAGAAGGAGCGTCTGTAAACAGATAAGATAAGATAAGATATATCGTCTTATATCGTCTTATATCGTCTTATATCGTCTTATATCGTCTTATATCGCCTTATATCGTCTTATATCGTCTTATATCGTCTTATATCGTCTTATATCGTCTTATATCGTCTTATATCGCCTTATATCGCCTCATATCGCCTCATATCGCCTCAAATCGCCTTATATCGCCTCATATCGCCTTATATCACCTTATATCGCCTAATATCGCCTTATTATGTCAAGTGAAGTATCATAGCTTTTGTTTTGGTTAGGGGCCGTCCATAAAGTACGTCACGCTCCAGAGGGGGGAGGGGGTGTAAGAAAGTGTGACAGTTTGTGACAGGGCCATGTGTGACGTCACGCTGTTTTATATTAAATTTTAATTATTTTGTTAATAAAAAACTACATTTTTGTTCGAAAGTGTGACGTACTTTAAGGGGGGGGGGTTCCGAGATTTGTGACAATTTGTGACAGGGGGGAGGGGGGAGTTAAAAATTGTCAAAAATAGCGTGACGTACTTTATGGATGGCCCCTTACCTGAGCTCAAGGATGACTGAACTTGGTATTACGATTAATTTTTTAAGGAATCGCTGATGATCTCTTTTAGTTTGTTCTTTCTTATTTCAATACTTCATAGTTGGTTTTTTTATGGTCATCTATAATTCTCAGAGTATACGCGCCTTTGGGAGTAGCATTTAAAATATATATATTCCATTTTAATTGAATTTTTATTGTGTGTTAAATTTATAATAAATGTATTAGGATCGAAGACAATGAAAATTTTTTGATTAGCTTTTTTTTGACAGTATGTATTTTACGTGTAAATTGTTTACTTATTAATTATCTTTTAATTTTTAAACTTACATGTATACAAACACACACACACACACACATCCTATATAATAAAAGGCAAGTTCCTGTCCTTCCTGTCCCATCATCTATAGCGATTGGTCCCTCAAACACTTATGACTCCTACAGCCAATCACTAGCGGAGAAAAATGTACATATTACGCGGAGGTTCAAAACGAGTTATTTTTGGTGCAGTTTTCTTGTCATAATTCATTATGTTGTTCCCATCTTGAAGTGATGCCTGCCGCTTATTCCAATGACAATTCTGTTAGATGATTTTTCCTTGATGGTCCTGGGGGGTAGTGGCAAGAGTTTTAAGTGTTGTTTGTTTTTTGTTGCTGTTATTGTTGTTGTTGTTTTGTTGTTGTTGTTTTTTGTTGTTGTTGTTGTTTTGTGGTTGTTGTTGTTTTGTGGTTGTTGTTATTGTTGTTATTTTTGTTGTTGTTGTTTTGTTGTTGTTGCTGTTGTTGTTGTAGTTGTTGTTGTTTTGTTGTTTTTGTTTTGTTGTTGTTGCTGTTGTTGTTTTGTTGTTGTTTTGTTGTTGTTTTGCTGTTGTTGTTTTTGTTTTGTTGTTGTTTTGTTTTTGTTGCTGTTGCTGTTGTTTTTGCTGTTTTTGTTGTTGTTGTTGTTTTTGTTCTGTTGTTTTGTTGTTTTGTTGTTGTTGTTGTCCACATCCCTTGCCCTGCGACGACAATGTCCTGCAAACGCTTCAGCATAACAACTACCAAAACATAGCGTCCATGAACTTCACAGGTCACCCTACACTTATTCCCGTCCTTGGGCGGGCATTGTTACTAGTATATACAGAATTATATATATATACGTATATTTTGTAAAAAAATTAAAACACCTACATTTGTTTACATGATATTAAAAAGTGTATGCCTTTCTGAACAGAACAATAGCTTAGAAGGATCTGCACACGCTCCTGGGGTTGAGTCAACTCCTGAGACATATGACTGCCGCTTCTATCCCTCGCCCAGCACCACCACACCACCTCCCCAGTCAACATCGACTTCCAAAACAACAGCCAAGTCTTCCCCGACTCCCGCAACCACCCTGTCCAGCCACCGCCCTTCCAACCTGTCCACCATCACGTCATTCACGTCCACCACTCACCACAACGGTGTCACTGCAGCGTTCAACAAGTCTACTACACTACTAGGTGTCTTGGTGATCTTGGCGTTGAGTTTTGTGGAAACATGTTTACATTGTAGGCCTTAGTGCCAAAAGTAGCGAGCACTTCCTGTTCTTAAAGTATCTGTTGGAGTAATTTTTATACGTTTGTTTTCCTCTTCATTGCGGTGGTAGCTCATTTTGTACATTTAATCTATGTCTCTAATATTCTCTTATTAAATATTTAGTTTTAATAAAATATGGGTTTCGTGTAATAATTTTATGGTTAATATTGTGATACTTTTTTGCGCAGCATACAATATTTAATTTTCTTTTGCTTTTTATCATAAATGAATATATTATAACGTTGTCGCTTATAGTCACTTCAGTTTTCCCCTATCATTATTTACTACTAATTAAAATTAAACAACTATTTAAAAGAAAGGGTTTTGGAAAATTGTATCTGAACTGCAATTCGTTCTTTGCTATCAACTATGACGGACACTTTCAAAGGCGATCAAATAACAGATGAATTCTTGAAATTCCTGCTTCAAAAATGATATAATATTTGAATTGATGAAGGTGATAAAAGGTAACTCCAGGTAATATGTGAGATATTACCAAACATCTAAAGACATCGATTTAATAGATTTTCTGAGATTTGAGCGTTTTAGTCATTGATAATTTGACTTCGAATTTTAGGGAAATACTTATTAAAGTTCATGAAATTAAAAATGACAATCTAAATAAATGATAAATTGGGGATCAAAATTCCTGCTCCTACCTAGTCTGAGTTGGCTGACGTCATTTATCTCCCGGCTCTATCACAAATTAATTTCGACGGGGGACTCTATCACTTAATCTCTTTCCCAAAAGTTCATAATTCTTTCGTGCTGCGGTGCAGGTTAAAAGCCTTACATTAAAGTGTCAGTGGTGCAACCATTACACTGAGTGAGGTGCAAGAGAAACAGTCTTATGACTCCCTCCAACTACCACATACATTGGAATCGCCTGGAGTTTATACCTGTCAAAGTCTATTTCGTCATTAACATAAACAATGCTCACAGTGCTAGCAAGGATTAAATAAATGAGTTTGTGCAATGGAAGGACAACACGTAGGAGGAAAAGTTAAAAAATGAAAACAACAAAACAAAAACTAAAGAAGACAGCATCTAAACCACGGTTTATTAAATATAAATAGTTTTTTTCCAGTTGAGTAGTACTTGTACAGACAGGACAAAAACCTCAAAATGGACTGTTGCACCCATCATTTCTAAGTATATAGACCGTGTGTGAGCAGACCAAATTGACCATGGTAAGCCCGTCCCTGGGACTCTGTATCATTTTTGGACAAATATCAGGAGATTAAATGGGTTAATCGAAGGACGTTAACTGGAAATTATGGGGGCGTGCGACGGAAAAGATAATCCCACTTAAAGGGTTCAAGGCCAAGGTTGTCACCAAGTGGGTTGTGTTTATTTAATCTCAACCAGATCGTTTGTTTTTACAAATTTGTTTCATGAATAAAGATAACAAACGGAGCTTAAGTAGATGTCTACAGTCTACATCGTCGTAAATTGCAGATGAGTAGGTGAATTTAAATTAAAATCTGGAAGATGACAATACGCCGCTTACATGGTATTAAAACTAAAACAAAGATCAATCGGACAAACGTTATATGGATAAAACATTTTTTGTTCCATATGAAGGAACAAACACATAAAAACTAGGGCTGCGGAAATTAACGATTAATTTCTCGATTAATCGTTAAAATTCTTTATCGATTAAAATTATTTTAATCGATAAAAATTCTATTAAAATTAAAGAAAATATTTATAATATTTTTTTTTAAATTTTATTAATAAATAATTAATTATTAATAATTACAGTAATAATAATTTATATATATTTTTTCGTACAAACTTCTCCCGCGTAATATTATAATTAATTTTATTACTGTATGTGGACCGGCAGACGTCAACAAAAAAATGGCTGACAGCATCAGCGCAGTTAAATTTAAACATATAATTGGAAAGTTGAGCAAAAATTTTGTTTTTACGCTAACTGCGGATGGCAAAGTTGAAGATGGTGAAAAAGTTTACTGTGTTCACTGCCATAAACAATTCTCCTTTAAAGGATCAAATACATTCTTTGACGTACCACCTTCAGCACAAACATCCGATCAGGTATCAACGCAATGTCATAAAATTTAGTTCAAAATATTCTTAATTTTCAATGTCCGTGAGAAATGTTCAGTTTAGTGACGTCATAAATTTCTATTTTTGTCTTTAATCGAAATTATCGATTAATTAATCGATAATTTTTGAAAAGTTAACTATTAAATTTAAATTAATCGATAACAGCCCTAATAAAAACCCTTCCTCCCGTCAACCATTCGCGTGAGAATGGTTTGCCTGAATAAGCCAAAAAACCAACATACTACAAACGTTCAAAACTCTTTAAAAAATTAAAAAATTCAAGACTAGACATGAACCATGAATATTCGTAGGACGATATAATCTTATGCATGGAAGGAGTCTGTAATGTATAAGATATGAACACGAAAATCAGATAACGAAGCTTTATTACTAATGCCATGGCATTCTGCTTTAAAATTTCCGGACAGAAATGTAACACATTTTGTTACAATATATGTTGTTTGTTTTTTTGCGTCCCATAACCTCGTGGTCGTAGGAGGTTCTAATGTTTCCATTGGAACTTTCTCGGCGGCGCCCATGTCCTCTCCAGGTCAGCGGAGGACTTTTTAGCGATAGTCATTCATCATCAACACTTTTATTGTGGCTTAACGTGGGCTCGATCCCACGCCCCTCAGCTTGTGAGACGAGCGCACTATTGACTTCAACATCCAGCCGCCGCAATGTATGTAATTGTAAGCTAACACTGAGATTATATCAGTATAAAATGCGGCTGAAGATTATCCCGAATATTTACAACAATTATCTCTATCAGGCCTCACACATGAAATCATCGTCCACTGAGCATCACTGAGACAGCTCAATGGTTGAAGGAGAACTATGAGAGCAAGGAATAGTTTTTTTTTCTTTTATTAAAACTGTTTGCACCGATTAGCACAATCGCTGAAGGAGGATTTAGATATTACGCACACTCTTCTAGTAGCAACACATTCTCAACGCGACAAGTTAGACAATACTTTGTTATAATTTCGTAATACTTTTAACGTAGTTTCGTAACAATTAGATTTTTTGGGTACCGTTTGTGTCAATCGGAAACTTTATTGGTAAGTTTCAAGGATTTAAATATTTTTATCTCTGTTGTTTTCGTGTTGCATATAATTTATTTACGAAACAATACTTGTCTATACAATGCACAAAAAAAGTGTTTTTTTATTCTAAGCTCTACACTCTACGCCATTATAATTTAAATTAAAGCAGTGTTTTACCATTTGTTGAAATTGTTGTTATTCGGAGATAATATTGTCATACACAAGTCCTGCTTGATGGTGAGGACATTGCTCTATTCATTAGAAAAAAGCAAGGTTCCTCATGGCAGTTCATAATGTCAGCAGTGCGTGCTTTCGGTAACCATGTAAATTTGGTCGCAGGTTCTTAGTTATTTTCAGCATATATTTGCAAGTAACCTCTCTGTTATGCTGAGGTACAGACAACTCGTGACGTCATGGACTCTCAGAGCTGTCAAGTAATTTATTAGGCTATTACTATGTAACTATCTATAGTGAAGTCATTTTTTCCTAATTTAAAAGTTGTAAAAAAAGAAAATTATCTTTTTATTTCAGAAAGAAAATAAATAAACTTTTGTTTAATGATTTTTATTTGCATATTTGATTAATTATTTTTCAAAATGTTACAATTATTATTTGTGTTGTTCCTGCAATTCAGGTCTATTTACCTTTATTAAAGTTAAGTGATGCTTTTTTTAATATTATTTTAGTCTTCACCTGCTGTCAGTAATAATCAGGACAAATACCCGTCAAAACATTACTGTACTTGGTAAATAAGCAGTAATTGTGACGTTACCATGAAACCCCTAAACTATTTTATCAAACTAATGTTTGCCTGTTGGCATTCTTAAATCGGAAATCAATACAAATTAATAATAATAATAATAATAATAGTAATAATTATAAAAAAAACTAATAATAATAAACATTCGTACGCCGAGCTTCTATTTAAAATAAGATAGTTGAACAGAAGTAGTAATTACCAGCCATTCTTATTGGCATGACCACATAAAAGATAAACAACACTCTAACAAACACTTCATATTATCAATGTCTCAAACCAAGTGTCCACCTTTGAAAACCGCCAGACCAGGTGGACAACGCTCGATGGGATTAGTTTAGTTTCATTGGGAGTCTCTGAAAGTATCAGAAATTGTTGGGATTTTATTTTAAAATTATTTGTAATGCCTCAGCTTTCAGCGGCCACCAAACACTTGTGAGAAAGAAACTAATTGACGAGGGCGCCAAGCTTGTCATCTAATCCCTTTATTGTGTGTCCCAAATAACGTCTCCTTCAAACATTTATTATAATAACAATACAGGATGTAGCGTAGACTAGACATTTCCCGACTTTGTCATTCGGCTAATCAGTATATAAAAACATAATAATAACAAGCTTAGGGGTATTTCATCGCTAAATATGGATACACTATTCGGTTGTTTTGTTTTTCTCATGTGCTTTTAATATTAGTAAAGGTACATTAACTTGTTGGTATTGATGAATGGGTGTTTGGGGCATATGCCTCGTGTACCCGGAGTTGGTATGTGGTATGTGGTATGTGGTATGTGGTATCACTGATTCACAAAATAAAACGTTGGTACAGTGGAGAGAAGGTTTATAAATACTTTCAATAAACTGTTATTGTCACATAGTATTATAATCCTTATGTTAATGTTAAATCATTTCACCTAGAAACACTAAGCAAGTCGTAATAATACATACAGCATTTAGTTTTAACTTGGAAATACAACACAAAGATATTTTAATACAACTCTCAGACATACATAGAAATAGTTGTCTGATCAAACTAGGAAAAATCAATACAATCAACACTTAAAACTCTAATAAAAAATGCAAGACCAGACATAAACCATGGATAACCGTTGGACTCATTTATCTTCTGTATAGAAGGAGCATCTGTAACAGATAAGGTAAAATAAGATAAAATAATATAATAAAAAAGAAGACATAACATTTTGGTTTATATTGTTTGATCCAGGGATTGATTTGTGTGTGGATTGAACGCTATATGGATTGATTTTCTGTGCGGATTGATGAACATGTGGGGGTTCAGGCCAACATTGGTATCACTATAATGTGTCGCTGGAAATGACGCGTGGTTGTAATGGCACGCTAGATAAGTTGATGTACGTGTGCCTGTATTCTTCGTGTCACTGGAACTGGCGTGTGGCTGTAATGTCACGCTAGATACGTTGATGTATGTGTGCCTGTATTCTTCGTGTCACTGGAACTGGCGTGTGGCTGTAATGTCACGCTAGATACGTTGATGTACGTGTGCCTGTACTCTTCGTGTCACTGGAACTGACGTGTGGCTTTAATGTCACGCTAGATACGTTGATGTACGTGTGCCTGTACTCTTCGTGTGACTGGAACTGACGTGTGGCTGTAATGTCACGCTAGATACGTTGGTGTACGTGTACCTGTACTCTTCGTGTGTTGTGATTGATTTAGCCACACAGTTCAGATATTTTCTGAAGTTATGAAGGAACAAGAGGAGAACGATTACGTAATGCAGTTTATTTTATTCGGTTGGATGAATAAGTGATCCTTTTGGGAAATCTTTAATTTCCGAACGTGTTCCTGAATTTAAGATTTTAAACACATATTGTGTTCAAGTTACAATGAATTCATGACGCGGTCAATGGTCTGAACATCCGGTCAATGGACTGTGAATGGGATAGTGCTGAAAATGATCAGGCGTGTTTAATTCCACTATGTCCATCTCGACATCCACAGAACAGCTGACCGCAACGACCAAGTGCTGCCAACATGGACGACGACGAACCTGGCTACATCTCGGAGGACGTACCTACGCTGGGGGAGTATGAAGGTGGGTAAAGAAATAAACATGTAGATGTAAACCTATCTTAGCCTCCACCCCCTCCCCCACACCAGGACCCCTGACACTACGCACGTCAATGATAAACTTTGCAAGGGGCGTGACTATTATGATAAAACTATGAAGTGGGCGTGACTATTATGATAAAACTATGCAGTGGGCGTGACTATTATGATAAAACTATGCAGTGGGCGTGACTATTATAATAAAACTATACAGTGGGCGTGACTATTATGATAAAACTATGCAGTGGGCGTGACTATTATGATAAAACTATGCAGTGGGCGTGACTATTATGATAAAACTATGCAGTGGGCGTGACTATTATGATAAAACTATGCAGTGGGCGTGACTATTATGATAAAACTATGCAATGGGCGTGACTATAATGATAAACTATGCAGTGGGCGTGACTATTATGATAAAACTATACAATGGGCGTGACTATTATGATAAAACTATACAGTGGGCGTCACTATTATGATAGCTCGTTCTTCAGTCACAGAGGCTGATTGTTTTTGGATTTCGCTGATTTCATTAAATAATTAAAGCGTTTATCACAGACCTGTGCAGAATGGAGAAATGTTGTCACTTCATTGAAATATCAAAATTGTTTTGATTTGGCCAACGATAACTTTTGTACACTGTCAGAGTTGATCTCATTACTTGTCATTTTGCCATAAGAGCATTAATACTGAGTGCGTCCCTAGGGCACCTTAAACACCCATGATCTATACGTCATTGGTCAATTCTGTTGTACGTCCTTGGTCAATTCTGTTGTACGTCCTTTGTCTATTCTGTTGTACGTCATTGGTCAATTCTGTTGTACGTCATTGGTCAATTCTGTTGTACGTCCTTGGTCAATTCTGTTGTACGTCCTTTGTCTATTCTGTTGTACGTCATTGGTCAATTCTGTTGTACGTCATTGGTCAATTCTGTTGTACGTCCTTGGTCAATTCTGTTGTACGTCCTTTGTCTATTCTGTTGTACGTCATTGGTCAATTCTGTTGTACGTCATTGGTCAATCCTGTTGTACGTCCTTGGTCTATTCTGTTGTACGTCATTGGTCGATTCTGTTGTACGTCATTGGTCAATTCTGTTGTACGTCCTTGGTCTATTCTGTTGTACGTCATTGGTCAATTCTGTTGTACGTCCTTGGTCTATTCTGTTGTACGTCATTGGTCAATTCTGTTGTACGTCATTGGTCTGTTCTGTTATACGTTATTGGTCAATTCTGTTGTACGTCCTTGGTCTATTCTGTTGTACGTCCTTGGTCTATTCTGTTGTACGTCATTGGTCAATTCTGTTGTACGTCCTTGGTCTATTCTGTTGTACGTCCTTGGTGGTCTATTCTGTTGTACGTCATTAGTCTATTCTGTGGTACGTCATTGGTCTATTCTGTTGTACGTCCTTGGTCTATCCTGTTGTACGTCCTTGGTGGTCTATTCTGTTGTACGTCCTTGGTCTATTCTGTTGTACGTCATTGGTCTATTCTGTTGTACGTCCTTGGTGATCTATTCTGTAGTACGTCCTTGGTCTATCCTGTTGTACGTCCTTGGTCTATCCTGTTGTACGTCCTTGGTCTATTCTGTTGTACGTCCTTGGTCTATCCTGTTGTACGTCCTTGGTCTATCCTGTTGTACGTCCTTGGTCTATTCTGTTGTACGTCCTTGGTCTATCCTGTTGTACGTCCTTGGTGGTCTATTCTGTTGTACGTCCTTGGTCTATTCTGTTGAACGTCCTTGTTCTATTCTATTGTACGTCCTTGGTCTATTCTGTTGTACGTCATTGGTCTATTCTGTTGAACGTCCTTGTTCTATTCTATTGTACGTCCTTGGTCTATTCTGTTGTACGTCATTGGTCAATCCTGTTGTACGTCCTTGGTGGTCCATTCTGTTGTACGTCCTTGGTCTATTCTGTTGTACGTCATTGGTCTATTCTGTTGTACGTCCTTGGTCTATCCTGTTGTACGTCCTTGGTGGTATATTATGTTGTACGTCCTTGGTCTATTCTGTTGTACGTCATTGGTCAATTCTGTTGTACGTCATTGGTCAATTCTGTTGTACGTCCTTGGTCTATTCTGTTGTACGTCCTTGGTCTATTCTGTTGTACGTCCTTGGTCTATCCTGTTGTACGTCCTTGGTCTATTCTGTTGTACGTCATTGGTCTATCCTGTTGTACGTCCTTGGTCTATCCTGTTGTACGTCATTGGTCTATTCTGTTGTACGTCCTTGGTCTATCCTGTTGTACGTCCTTGGTCTATTCTGTTGTACGTCCTTGGTCTATTCTGTTGTACGTCCTTGGTCTATCCTGTTGTACGTCCTTGGTCTATTCTGTTGTACGTCAGTGGTCGATGCTGTTGTACGTCATTGGTCAATGCTGTTGTATAACGTCATTGGTCAATGCTGTTGTACGTCATTGGTCAATGCTGTTGTATAACGTCATTGGTGAATGCTGTTTATTACGTCATTGGTGAATGCTGTTGTACGTCATTGATCAATGCTGTTGTATAGCGTCATTGGTCAATGCTGTTGTATAACGTCATCGGTCAATTCTGTTGTTCTCAGGTGAGCGGAATGAAAAGAACGAGAGACACGGTAAGGGCAGGGCGATACTACCAAACCGAGACGTGTACGAGGGCAGCTACATGTACGGGAAGAGGGACGGCATGGGCATCTACAAATTTAAGAACAAAGCGGCGAAGAACGCCCGCTACACTGGAAACTATTTCCAGGGCAAGAAGCAAGGGCTGGTAAGTAGCCTCAAAACGTAAACAAGGGTTAATTTCTAGCTTCTTTTTCAAAGACACATTGTTCTCTTCCGTAATTCCCTTTAAAAACAAAGAAGCAAATAGAAACTAAAAAGAAATCACATCTTTTTGGAATCCGCACAATTCATGATTTCTGCCAGTGGCGTCGCTATGGGGCGAGGGCGGGCCGTCCCGGGTGACACCCATCAGGGGATGACAACCAAGCCTAAAATTTTACTGTGTAAGATTTTATGTCAGAAAAAAAAAGAAGACACATTTTTTTCATCTAGAAAGAAATTAAGAAATGCAATGAAATACGTTGAACGAGAAAAATTTAATTTTGAAAATATCAGTTAACTTGCAATAATGAAACAGTCCCAACACACAAACAACATTAAAACAAATTAGAAAAAAAAGAAAGAAAAAACATGTCGCAGCCGATAGATCTTTAAAAAAGGCTGGACATGAAAGTGGCAGTGTCTTATGTTTTAAAAGATATAAATAAAGCCATTTGGGCTTGGACACACTGACACCATGGACGATTCCCACCTCACGACTCCCTCCACAACAGTGGGGTTGGGGGTGTGGGATACGATTTTTATCACCCAAAAAATCAGAAGATGGCTTTTCTTTGCTGATGTTTTTCTCGAGGAAAATTATGAATTCAATGTCTTTGAGCTAATATTTTGGTTTATATATATTTATTAAAGGCGTGAAAGCATAGATATGCATGTTTATTTACAGGTAGTCCTCCGGTTACGACTGTCCCATCCCGACTTACGCTCTTTCGTGGTTACGAACGCGCCTCATAAAGAATAATATTAAGCGTCATGCCTTATTTCTAAATATTTTTTTTTAGAAACCTTTTGCTTTTTATGGGGTAACGAATTGTTTTCTCTATTTGAAATCAAAAATTTATTGAAAAATATGTATTATTATTATTTCAACCTACATCTTTTTTTTTGCGAATTTTTCTCATGGCGAAGTTTTCAATCAAGTCAATAAAGCTAAGTAAGCTTACAAGTTCCATTTCATTGCTCATTAGAGAGAGCATATTCAGTCTTTGTTGTCCCATGTACATTCTAACTCATTTTATATTCTTTTAAACTTTGAAAAGGATCGTTATCTGCTGCAGTTTGATGTCATCATTGAAAGATAGATGCGAAGTGCGATGTGTACATTTGTAAAGGACTGTGTGAAATTTAGCTCATTCAAAAGCAGTACCTTAAAAACAAAGTTTTTGACTATAAATCCCTTATATATGAGACAGAACTGAAAGTATTGATTATGTTCCAACGTGACAAACATTTACAGCCTGTAACTGAGCGAACTCCTCCTCCACGAGATGTGGTCATGTACTGCTGGCGTGAAGTCAAATGACCCGTAAAATGTAAACAATAGCGACATATAGTTTATATAAAACTTAAAAAATGCATTAATTTAATTACGGTACGTTCGATCGATCTGAAATTTTGATACGATGCATTGTTAGGTGACACGGGTCCGTATGCCAAATTTCAGCTCGATGGCTTCACGGAAAGTGGGCCATTTTCGACTTTTGTTTTTCCGCGGTACCAAGACAGAGAGAGACGGCGGTGAAGTTAAAATAAGTGATTTAAAAATTTTAGCACTGTGCACCTGTTTTGAGTTTCGCATTTAGCTACTTCCTTTTCCTTACCTCGAGCCTGGGGCTGGACACTAACTTTTTTAAGAGTTCTGAAAATTGGACAAATTCTTAAGGTAAGAAGTCTTCGAAATCACTTGAACATACTTCCATTAACTTGGCTGATGCACATCGGATGGCGAAATTGCTGAGCTCAGTTGGGTTTGTAAGGAAGCGAAATTTCTAATGGATGTATGTATATGCGCCTAACCGATGGTGTAGGGTTTAAGAAAGTTTGTCAACGATTACCAGAAATACCCCAACCTTGAATTTTTGTCTCGGGGAGAATACTGTTTTGGTGATGTCCCTTTATCAAACTGAGGCTTTCTTTTTTTTTAATAGCATTGAAGATTGCTTTTACTCTTTTTTTACCGCGGACTTGTCCTTTTCTTTGTCTTCATAGGAATCAAATTAAGAATGCTTTCTTTTATGAGAGAATTCCTTTCTAAAATTGTTTCCCACATTTCAAGTAAAATAGCGACTCCCAGTTGTTCAAATTCCTTTAGAAATTCTTCTGCTTCAAGTCGACAGTCACGTGGCTGATTTTCGTTTGTTGCTAAATTCTTCCAGTGCTGCGATATTCTCATGGTATGAATTATTAACAGACTTACAGCATCATGCCAGGCTGACGATCTTGTGTCAGACAAAGGCTTGTAACAAGTATCAATTTTATGTGTTTTTGAAGTACCTGTCAACGATAAATAGATGCAACAAGCCGGTATAAAGATTTTGCATAAGACAAAAAGTCTGAATGAATCAGGACAACCTGCTGCACTTTTCCCAACCAAATTAAGGGACTGAGCTGTGCATGGCACATAATGAGCAACACTGCTCTTCTCAAGAAGAATAGCCTGGCTCCGTTATACCTCCTACTTATATTTGCCGCATTGCCGTAGGACTGTCCAAGGCATTTTCAGGGATTCATACAAAAATTTGACTACATCTTTATTATACACTATAATAAGTTTGGGGACCTTAAATTATTGGGGGCCCCTGGCTTTAGCCCGTTCAGCACCCCCCTTTTAATTCGCCATGAGGGACGGGGTCACGCATCAGTGACGATGTGTGACGAGGGGGAGGGTGCGTTTAAAAAATGTTACGCCACATCAAAAATCCACTTAAATATTTGATTGTTTACCATTTATTTAATGGCGTTTTCAGTGGCTTCACGCGTGAGTACAGACTTACCCTAAATACATATTTAAATGACAAAAAGTAATTTGCAACATGCTAATTTTTGTTTAGAAAATACGGCTGTCAAAGCTTTTTAACGTCAAGTTGTTGTGACAAAGTATGACGCTGGAGGAGGGTGGGGTAAAAATCGGCAACCTCGCGTGACGCCATTTATGGACGGCCCCTTCAGTCGTGAAGGGGTGACACCATGAGCTACTGCCCGGGTGACATCAACCCTAGCGACGCCTCTGATATCTGCTTCAATATTTCTCTCTGTCTCTCTCTCTCTTTCTTTCTCTCTCTCTCTCTCTCTCTCTCTCTCTCTCTCTCTCTCTCTCCATCCACTCAATCCCACACTCATACAAATGCCCCCACACAGTTGTAGCTACTGCCGTGCACCACCGACCTTGTCCATCACTGCGATCGCAAGCTGACCCCTGAGATGATATGTTAAGCTGTCTTAGGAGCTGTAGAGTCGGTTTCGCCGCTATTGATCGTAGCTTATCATGGCCAAGAGGGCCACCTGTCTTAGGAGCGGTAGAGTCGGTCTCGCCGCTATTGATTGTGGCTTATCATGGCCAAGAGGACCACAGACCACGATGATGGTCAGTCCCCTACAACGGGGGGGGGGTTAAGGGGGTGGGTGGTACTGTGATGTGGGGAGTTAACATTTGAAAATAACGTTGGATAGCTTGTACTTTTAATGTCCACTTGAAGTCCTCAATATCTGTCAAATTTCAATGAGTCAGTGAGAAAACAAACATAAATAATGACATCAATAATTGGTAGGAACGCAGACAGAAAGCCGCTTATATAAACATCTTGTTTTTATAAGTATGTTACATGAAGTGGGAAAGCCAGGCGCAGCGCAGTCACCACGAATACTAAATCCCTCTTTTTATAATGAGCACGCAATGTATTAAGTCATGGCTGTTTTTTTTTAAATTTTATTAATAGCATGATATCATTTGTGGAGTCGACTTTCTCTCTCACCCTCTCGTTTTTTTTTAAAGATGAAACCTATTGAAAATAAGGCGCCTAAGATACTTTCTCCGGATATTGATAAATATAGCATCAAACCGAGCATTGGTGCGCAAAAAATGTGTGCAAATACCAAAGACGTTTATCTGCAGCGCACCAAAAGATTTGAACAACTAATTCCCCCTTGCTTTAATCCCCGATGTTGTGTGCAGGGCAAGTTTATCTACCCTGACGGATCACGCTATGAAGGGAGCTGGGTGGACGACCTGAAGGAGGGGCAGGGCAAGTACTACTACGTCAATGGTGACATCTACTCGGGTGACTGGAACAAGGGGCTCAGGCATGGGAAGGGCACGTACACGTACGCCAACGGCACCAAATACGTGTAAGTGTGCGTGCGTGTGTGCGCGAGTGTATCTTTGATTGCGTGTGTGCGTGTGTGTGCCTGTTGAATTTGTAAGTGTGCGTGTGTATCTTTGATTGCGTGTGTGTGCCTGTTGAATTTGTAAGTGTGCGTGTGTATCTTTGATTGCGTGTGTGTGCCTGTTGAATTTGTAAGTGTGCGTGTGTGCGCGAGTGTATCTTTGAATGCGTGTGTGTGTGTGTGTGTGTGTGTGTGCCTGTTGAATTTGTAAGTGTGCGTGTGTGCGTGCGTTTGTATGTGTGTTTGTTTATGCACTTGTGCCTGTATGTATATGTGCGTTTGTTTATCTGTATGTTTATTTATACGTGAGTGTGTGTGCGTGTGTGCCAGAGGCGTGGCTAGGATATTTTGCGCTCGGTGATAAACTATAAAATTTTACGCGGCGGCCCCCCCACCCCGTGTAATTTGTATCTTACCCTTGTTAACTCATGTTTATATTAATTTGACGTTGCAAGCGTCACTTTGTCGTCCCTGTACCTTGGCACCGGAGTGGGGGACATATACACCCCCATCTTTGCCCTGAATACGTCTCTGGTGTGGACATGTGTGTGTGTTTGTTATTAGTTTTGATTTCCTTGGTGTAAGTCTGTGTGTTTGTTTATGCATATAGACATATATTAATTTGTATGATGTGTTTCTTGGGGCACTCTGCCACAGTCTTGGAGTGTGTAATAAACAAATAGATTCATGAAACGGTCAACATTGATGTCATTTTCCGATTGTGGCCCTTCATTGATGTCATTTTCCGATTGTGGCCCTTCATTGATGTCTTTTCTGAATTCTTTGCCTAATCTTATTATTTTTTTTAAATATTTAAAAATTCGAAATAAATCCCTTACTGGTTTTTTTTTAATTAAGATATCCCGAAAATTGAACGAGTCTTCATCAGATCTGTAGACAACAAGTCATTCCTTTAATTGAATTGATTCAATAAATAACTGAGCATCAAAATCATGTGCGAGTGGTATTGGAAAGATAAGAGTTTGATGTTATGATTCATGGGGCAGAGAATATTACAGTTGGACATAATAATTGCCGCAAGTCTTTTCGTTATTCTGTAGCAGAAAATTGAAAAACGAAAAAAAGAAAGAAAAAAATTACAATTGATAGAAAGTCTTGTGGGGAAAAATATTATTTTCTCCTGTTTTTTTTGTAAATATCTTAAAATTGTTAATATAATCTTTACACTTAAGGAAGTCTTAAGGTGCATGTACGCCATGTACGCTTAAAAAACTTAATGTGTTTTTAACGTGTTCTGTGGTTTTAAATTGACGAAAATGTTATCGTAAAAGAAGTATAATCTCAACGCTTCAGTTCCTCAATTGAAAGCTGCCACCAACATGTGACACAAACACGCTAGTCCTGTAATGGGTTTGTGGGACCGCAAAGGGTGAAGGCTCTTTAATATGTACAGGCTTAAGTTTTCCCACTCACTACCCTCTCTCTCTCTCTCTCTCAAAGGCACTCACTCTCCCTCGCGTTTCCCAATTTATTTCTCAAATTATACCCCACCCCCCTGCATTTTTGGGTCTTCTCAGTGAGTCCATGTTTCACCATTGTTGCACAAATGACATCACATGATATGCCCACAATATGTTATATTGTATTTTTACTTGTTCATAAACTCATATTACCCATTACCCAAAATGTCAGTTACTCAAACCACATTGTTAGTTACCCCTACCATGGGGTCAGTTACCCTTTCCCTCTTCTCTTTCCGTCAAAACCAGCAGACGTCATTTTTGTACTCCATGTTTTCAGTCCCATGGTTTACATGCCCATCCCCCACCAGCACCCCTTAAATCAGGACATCCCGCCCCCCCCCTTTCCAGTTTTCCATGAATCTTCATCATCTGTTAAATACAAAGAACCCAAGAGTTGCCATCTCCTCGGCGTCTGTTGCCAGGAGACAGACAAGACCACTCTCAATATCAAAACTGGGTTTAATAAGTCGATTGTTTCAAAAACTCCTGACAAGATAAACTGATGCGTTACAGGAAATGAGGCTACAAATAATATTTATGTGTAGTTGATGAGTATGACTGAATCTGATATCTTTGACAGCAGCTGATTAAGATGGTTTATTTTTTATATCAATAGCCAACGCGCGCACACACACATACACACACTCTCTCTCTCACAAATGTAAACACACACACACACACACACACACACACACACACTCCCCCCACTCACACATCTCTTTCTGGTTGATGCCTAATTGCAGTAAAAAAAAATTAGAGATATTTTTTTTAAAAATTAAGCTAAGTTTTGAAAACCAGAGCGCGGTAAGCGTATAGGACTAGCATGGAGAAATAGCAAAAAATCATAATATACACATCGCTTCGGCATTTCTGGATTTCATAATTTTTCTGTAAGGCATTCAAACCATGTCAGTTAAACCTAGGCTGCAGATCATTTTAAGGTTGCTGTTGATAAGTTTTTAAAATTGTTGGATCCCTGTAAAGAGGAGAATGACACAGAGTCAGGGGCAGATTAATACTTCACGGGGCCTCTGGCTGCAATTCAAACTGGGGCCCTATCCAGCCAGCGTCCCTTTTTAATAAAATGATTGCTAGCAGCTAATATAAGACTGTAACCTGTAACTTAATAGTCCATTGTTTCCTTGCTCATGCTTTGTCTGTACTACGGGATCGGCCTTCCCAGCCAAAAGGATTATTCATTAAAAAAAACATGAAGAAATAACTGTTTGCCGGTATCCTAAAATTGAGTGTAAAAAGACAATGTTTAAAAAAATATATTTTAAAAAATTTTTTTATAAAAGATTCCACCACTGGGAATAGATTCTTACATCGCTTACACCACAAGCCTACACACTTCCATACGACCAGGAGAGCTTGACGGAAGCTGCTGTAAATTCAAAATATATATCTTATCTTATCTTATCTGTTTACAGACGCTCCTT
The DNA here is from genome assembly GCA_944989445.1 of Ampullaceana balthica. Taxonomy (NCBI): domain Eukaryota; kingdom Metazoa; phylum Mollusca; class Gastropoda; family Lymnaeidae; genus Ampullaceana; species Ampullaceana balthica. Next base: position 2,695,066 of record CALYLW010000018.1, read on the forward strand.
CTATACAGAAGATTATTGCGTCCTACGCTTATCTATGGTTTGTGTTTAGTCCTGCATTTTTATTAGAGATTTAAATGTTGATAAAGTGTTGGTTTTCCTGGATTCTTCAGGCAACCCATTCCACGCCCGAATTCCGGACGGGAAGAAAGAAAACTTGTATGTGTTTGTTCTTGCATACGGAATAAGAAAGGTGTTTTTATCCTTATGTCTATCTGAGGGTTGTATTAAGTTATCTTTGTGTTGTATTTCTAAATTAGAATTAATATATAAACAATATTCCTTAATATTTTCTGTTATTGGGCCTATCAAATCAGGTTTTTCGATTACTAAGACTATCGGGTCCGAAAAGCGATCAGATTAATATATAAGATTATTATTAATTTATTTAATGTATGATATTTTCAGGGATTCATGCAAACATTCGTCCACTTTTATTATAAAACTAGTTTGTGCTGCGGGGCCGTGGCGCCTGCGGGGCCGTGGCGCCTGCGGGGCCCACTTTTTTTTTAAAAAGCCCAACTAACTTGTCCTTGTTTGCTAAAAACGAAATATTAAACTTTCTGAAGTGTACACAAAGTATTTTATAATAGGGGATGTAGGGCGCCTACGGCGCCCTCTTTGTTTTTTGTCAAAAGCCCAAGTAACTTATCCTTGTTTGATAAATACGAAATATTAAACTTCCTGGAATGTACACAAAGTATTTTATAATTAACCATCATCAAATCCTCTTTTTACATTGTTCCCTTTTCCAAAATTAAAATATGAGCTAAAATAATGACTTCATAAAAATAATTTTTACAGTGCATCTTTACTTTATAATCATTTTGCACACTAATGCACACCTTATTTTAAAATATAAGATCAAACAATGACGTCATATAATATTTTTTACAGTGCTAATCACCACACGATTTTTTTAACTGCTATAGACTGTTGTGCATCGTACCTCAGCGTTCCACATCCAATGACTTGGGCTATTATATTATATACTAAGTTTAGGGGCCCCTAAATCATCGGGGGCCCCTGGCGTTAGCCCGTTCAGCCCCCCCCCCACCTTAATCCGCCATAGCACAGAGTCGTGTAAAGAAGAGAATGACAAAATTTTGTTTTTCTATTTTGATCTACGCGCCGGACCACGCATTGTCCGTGTGGTGAGATAAGACGATGGCACCACGCTAGCGATGCCTGATATTGATATGATAACTTAGCCTCATAAGAATCTTGCAAGAAATTACCGGCAACCATGTGACATTTTCCGCTCAACTAATGGATGTAATCCGTCAATCTAGTCTTTCATAGATCAATCTAGAACCGTGGCACTGGGGAAATCATATTCTTTTTTTTTCATTAAAAAAATTTGAAATCTACGTTTTCTGAAAAAAAAATATTGGTCCATTATTTCAAAGGTCAGCTTAACGTGAAATATTTATTAAAGTTATAATTAATTTTAAGACAAATTTGTATTGGTTGGTTTTAAATGCAAACAATGGCAAATATGTTTTTACAAAGATTTGGGTGACGGCGCGCCCCGGGGCGGGCGGCATGTTTTTGTCTTCTTTTTTATATGAAGGAGCAGCATCTTGAACCTATTGAAGTTTACAAGTGGAGCCTCACGTGGTTGCTCTTTTTAAGGATATCTTTACCCCGTTTATTGGTGAATTCTCCTCATGTATTTTCCAAATAGATCCAGTTATCCCAACCACCTGCAAGGCCTGTAAAGAATTTTCACTACTCGCTTTTCCATCGTGTGATTTCCTGGGCAAATCGTTCAATTGATTACTTACAAATTTCGCTCGGTCTCCTGTAAGATTTCCATCTGACATTGAACTATCTTGACTTCTCTCAATTTGTTATTTTATTGTTGACAGCGTCATCTTCGTTTAGAGAAATTTTTGTTAAAGCTCTCCTTTGTTAGTATTTAGAGATGGAGAGAGAGAGAGATGGAGAGAGAGAGAGAGAGAGAGAGAGAGAGAGAGAGGGGGGGAGAGAGAGAGGGAGAGAGAGAGAGAGAGAGAGAGATGGAGAGAGAGAGAGAGAGAGAGAGAGAGATGGAGAGAGAGAGAGAGAGAGAGAGAGAGAGAGAGAGGAGAGAGAGAGAGAGTGAGAGAGATGGAGAGAGAGAGAGAGAGAGAGAGAGAGAGAGAGAGAGAGAGATGGAGAGAGAGAGAGAGAGAGAGAGAGAGAGATGGAGAGAGAGAGAGAGAGAGTGAGAGAGAGAGAGAGAGAGAGATGGAGAGAGAGAGAGAGAGAGAGAGAGAGAGATGGAGAGAGAGAGAGAGAGAGAGAGAGAGAGAGAGAGAGGAGAGAGAGAGAGAGAGATGGAGAGAGAGAGAGAGAGAGAGATGGAGAGAGAGAGAGAGAGAGAGATGGAGAGAGATAGAGAGAGAGAGAGAGAGAGAGAGAGAGAGAGATGGAGAGAGAGAGAGAGATAGAGAGATAGAGAGAGAGAGAGAGAGAGAGAGAGATGGAGAGAGAGAGAGAGAGATGGAGAGAGAGAGAGAGAGAGAGAGAGAGAGAGAGAGAGATGGAGAGAGAGAGAGAGAGAGAGAGAGAGAGAGAGAGAGAGAAAGAGAAAGAAAGAGAGAGAGAATGTCTTAAATTAGTTTATAACTATTGGTAAATAATACTCATACAGGTACATTAATATACCATATTACGTGTAGGGGGTACAGAATTCTTTTATAGTAGGTGTATCTTTTTTAAAAAGTGTAATACTTTTTTAGGGCTAATGAACTCTAAGAGGTTCTGTTATATCCAAAAAGTGAGTTGTCCGCTTAATCCCGTGGCCAAATTATTGGATAAAGTCTACGTCCTATTAAATTAATTTAAGTAGATACTTAACATGACAAGTGGCATTGTAAATTTTTAAAAAATGTTGTTTGCTTATTTTGTTAAATTTTACTTTTGTAACCTCAGAATTCCCATTCACAGGGGCTCCTGGTGGAAAGGCAAGTGGGAAGGATTCGGAGAGTTTCACTACTGTAATTACAAGTACTGTGGACGTTTCAGAGACAACAAGGTACCATAGCCTCTACACTCATGTGACATTAATGCTAGAAGTTGTTTTAATGTTACAGTCTGTGGACCTAACTTTTTAAAAAAATAATGCCGAGTGAAAGATTAAAGTTTTTGCCGTAAATAGTCTATGAAAGATTCACAGAATAATTGAAATATGAGTGCGACGTTAAAGCTGACACAATAACATACATAGAGAGAGGGAGAGAGAGAGGAGAGATAGCGAAAGAAATAGATATATATATATATATATTGAAAGAGAGAGAGAGAGAGAGAGAGAGAGAGAGAGAGAGAGAGAGAGAGAGAGAGAGAGAGAGAGAGAGAGAGAGAGAGAGAGAGAGAGAGAGAGAGAGAGAAAGAGAGAAAGAAAAAAAATCAAATGTTCACAGAATAATTACAATATGAAAACGACGTTAGATCTGACACAATAACATACATAGAGAGAGAGAGAGAGAGAGAGAGAGAGAGACAGAGAGAGAGAGGGAGAGGAGAGATAGCAAAAGAGAGAGAGAGAGAAAGAAAAAAATAAATTTTTTCTAATTTTTACTGTAATATATCTCCAAATGACCCAAATATCTCATGACACGTGCTATAGTGACGGTATTTCTACTAGTATTCCTATCCCTAAGTTACGCCACGCCCTTGTTTTTAACGTTTACTTTCAACTCCTCCGTGGCATGTTGGCTGTAGATGTTCGGCTACGGGAAGTTTGTCTTTGACGTGGCCTGTGAACTTCACGGCCAGTACGTGCTGGACAACAAGGACGAACTGACCGGACTCATGGACCTGGCCCAGGAGGCAGCACTGGTCATCCTAGACGAGCAGGACAGGGCCCCCGGGGAGGACGATTTCGTGGAGGAAGGGGAGGAGCACACGCTGAGGATGCCACCCTCTCCTCCCCCCATTGGTATAAAGATACAAATCTTGACCCTCGTCACCCCTCCCAAGTACAACTGGTCTTCACTACTTATCAGACCATCATTTAAAAAAAATTAAGCTTAGTATCCACACATCTTTTACATTTGGTACGTTTAAAAAAAAATTGTTTCTAAATTTCTACTGGCATTTCCATCATGTATGCCACAAGTGTGTGTGTGTGTGTGTGTTGTGAGCATGTATTTTTGCATCTATTACAGACGCTACTTCTGACTTCTATAAAGAAGATTATTGCGTCCTACTTTTATCCATGGTTTATGTCTAGCCTTGCATATTAGAGTTTTAAATGTTGATAGTGTGTTGGTTTTCCTGGTTTTATCAGGAAATCTATTCCACGTCCGAATTCCGGACGGGAAAAACGAGAATTTGTATGTATTGCATACGGAATAAGAAAAGTGTTTGTATCCCTATGTCTATCTGAACGTGCGTGCGTATGTGTATGTTCCTACACGTGAAATCACCTTTCCCGTGATCACGTGGTCGTAGCTGAGCAGTGCGAACATGCCCTGATAAAATGTGCTAATATCTCTCCCGGCAGGTTCAACTCACTTCGAGGCCGGCGCCCTCACGGGACTACACGTCATGACGCCCGAGGAGGAGGAAGAGGCGCGCCTGGTGGACGAGCTGAACGCCTTGAGGGCGACAGTTGAAGCACAGGTATGGGCGCCCCACCCTAAGTCCCACGTCCATCTCAAGTGTCGGGGCAGAAGAAACAATAATAATATAGAGTTGAAATTGCTAATATCTGCCGTCCTTGGGCCATGACACTTGTCTCGGGAATACAATGGGAATCTTTAACCCCACCCCTTCTCGTTAGTTTACAAGACTAACATAGCTACACAACTAAAAGGACGCAAATTTATCGACTTGCCTGTAGGTAAAATGGCCCTGACTCAGACCTGCCTCCATAGAGCTGTAAATAAACTTATCTTTTCTCCACACCATGCAGATTGCGGCCAGAAAAGAGGCGGAGCTGCGTAGGCAACAAGCAGAGGCGGCGAAATGGGCCCGTGAGGAGGCCGAGAGGGTCACCCTGGAGATCCTGGCGGAGGGCGCCGACGTGAACGAGGACGTCCTTGGTCAGCCACCTACAGCACCAGATTCGGCGCCCCCACCCGATGACGTCACGTTGGACGAGGGCGCCGCCGCCGCTGAAAATCCACCCGTTGAGCCAGAGGCGGACGGTTTGCCTGCTGATGAGGAGGCGCCTCCACCGCCTGAAGAGGAGGAATAAATGTTCTCTCTAGATGCTCAGCTGAGATGTATGATGTGTGTGTCTGTGTAGAATACTGTAGATGGTTGCTATCTCTGGTCAATCAAAATGAAAGCTTCGGTAGTTAGAAAATATTGTTGGGGGGTTAAGTCTCACTTTCCTGTCTCAATAAATTAATCTGGTACGCCAATGGCTTTTACAATTTAGCCTAACGTAAATTACTGAGAGGTAGTACTGTACTACGGAGAGGTAATACTGTACCACCTCAGGTTTATAAAATTTGTATCCATTTTAAAAAGTGACACAAATTAAATATGTATTAAGGTATATTAAATTGTATGTGAACACACAAAATAAAAGAGTAATTATCATGGGAAAAATTTGGTCCGTTAAAAGTTCTTTATAAAAGATCTATAATAATACTAATGATGTTTTTTAAAAACTTTACATTTTTTATACCGTAAAAGGTTTCTGATGCCACCAGTTGTGAACCAAAACCCATTTTGAAAATACAATTTTAAAAAACCCACACATTTGAGGTCACTGTGTAAATCTTGCACATACCACTGCACTTCTTTTCTTGCACATACCACTGCACTTCTTTTCTTGCACATACCACTGCACTTCTTTTCTTGCACATACCACTGCACTTCTTTTCTTGCACATACCACTGCACTTCTTTTCTTGCACATACCACTGCACTTCTTTTCTTGCACATACCACTGCACTTCTTTTCTTGCACATACCACTGCACTTCTTTTCTTGCACATACCACTGCACTTCTTTTCTTGCACATACCACTGCACTTCTTTTCTTGCACATACCACTGCACTTCTTTTCTTGGGGAGTTTATTAGTGAAAACTTTTGACTAAATATTTAAACACACTCAAGAATTGTAATGCCTCCATTAAAAAAGAATGATAAGCGTGTGATTTTTAATATTATTTTTAAATATAGTTTTTCTCATTAGGACTGGTGTGAAATTAATTAAGCTTTTTGTTTAATGCTGATTTAATAAACACTGCCCTTTGCTAATATTAAATATCATTCGAACATTTGGCGTGTTCAGCTTTACGTTTCTTTTCTTAAAGTAATAAACACTGCTGTTACTAATACGTAAGATAATTTGAACACTTGGTGTTGAGATTCAGTTTTAAAATCCAATAATCCAATTAGGTATCGGCTTTATGTATGCCAACTGTAAAATCAGCGAAGGCTGGTTGAAGAGGTTGCAGGTTGCTGGAAAGGTTGGGTTAACATGGTAATATAAGGTTGGAAACAGTGGAGTAGGTGGGTTGTAGTAGTATAGATGTGGGCTTGAAGATACGATGGTTGGAAGGCTGGGAGAAATGATGTTGTAGGGAATTTATTTATATCAAAACGTTCTGTGAAGTCTTGTCAGGCCTTTACATACCCTGTTTTAATAACATATATATTAGGGCTGCGGAAATTAACGATTAATTTCTCGATTTTAAAAATTAAATTATTTCTTAACGATTAATAGATCCATCACTTAAGATTTATTGGAAGTCTAAGTAAAAAAAATAAAAATAGCCGTCGATAAATAATAAATTTCCTGACGTTTAATCCAACATTTTGGTTTTTAACTATTGACTGACAGGAATGTTCAAAATGTTGATAAAGTTTGCCTACCATGGTTCTAACACTTTGCCTACTTATCAAACCAAATGAAAAACGTATTAACCTAGTGGCGGTAATGGAGAGTAGAGACAGAAAATGACAACAGCTCTTCTGATGAATTATTGCGTTACCAAATGAAGATGAAAGTTCCTGAATCCATTAACCCACTACAATGGTGGAAACTTAATGAACACTGATATCCGATAATGTCATTCCTTGCCAAGATCGTTTTGTACATACCAGTTACACCAGTTCCATGTGAATGATTGTTCAGTTCGGCTTGTTATATTGTCAATTAGACCCGCTCGTCACTTGAACCAAATAATGTCAACACACTTGTCATTTTGCGTAGTTGGTTAAAAGATGACATATAAAGGAGACATTCCAGCGTTATTTAGATTTTCAACAAGAAGTTTAATAAGTGTTACTTATGACATCATACATTTTAATTTTTGGCTTTAATCGAAATTAACGATTAATTAAGTTAATTTTTCAAAAGTTAACGATTAAATTTAAATTAATCGTTAAGAGCCCTAATATATATTACTAATCTAAAAGCCTGACAGCAGTCTCACCCATATTTTGTCTGAGGTGTAGAGTGTGTGTGCAAGGGATAACGGTTGAGTGGGAAATTATTAGACATTATTTCCTATAAAATTATCTGCAGTTTATCAAGTGCTTTCTGTGGGTATAACAGTGTGAGAGAATTTTAAATATAAATAACCACCAACTCAGTAGTACACATCTAAATATTACATTTTTTGTCTTTCAAATTGCTTAAATGCTGTTTTGTTCATAATTAAAAAGCAAACAAAATAAAATTTAAAGAAAAAAGTGTAGTATATTTCATTTATTTTGTTTAAAAATTAAATGCATTTCCAAAAATACATCTTGAAATAGTTACAATCGTAATATCTAACATTTTAATAAATATAATTTACTATCTCTTTCTCGTTTTCGGCTTTCTTTTCCCTCCCGGTTTGGCCATGATCTTTTTGTTGTTTGACTGGAACCCTGACGAGTACTCACTCAAAGTCGCTTGTTTGAAACTTAACGGCCGTTTGCTGGAAATAGAAGAAATACTTCAGATTTAATTCACAGAGTTAAAAATATAAAAAAAACAATAAAGATTTGAAGAAGAAAAATTAAGAAAACAAGATTATAGGCATTAAAAAATCTAAAGACTCAATGATTCTATTATATTCAATATATCCTATGAGAGATGTGGTTGAAAGGTGTTTAAAAAGTAAGTTTATTTTGTCTGCACCACAGTACAATACTTAGATATGTTCTTATGATATAAGGGCCCCTTTTATCCTCACAGGTGGGATAGAAGACTGCTGCCTAACTAGGGAAGCAAAAAACTATAGGCAGTAAAAACTTGAGTTTGTAGACTTGCAGCCAGCTGTGTCTCAGACTTGATGACACAGGGTGAAGGTCAGTTTCAGTTTAAACCTCAATGAGAGACAGAGAGGGGGGGGGGTGATGTTACCTTGGCTTGATTTCTTTCTTGTTCTTCCTCTGGCCTGAACCAGACTTGGCAGTGACATTGTGGACATTGGTGGGAGCCTCCCTCAGGGCAAAGCTCTTGGCAACATGGCCCAGGTGAAGGTCACTGACCTTGAAAATCTCTTTTGCCTCCTTTGAGTAAGTGGCATAGCCCCTGACAAATGACTGAAAACCTGGAGGATGAGACATTCAATATCAGTGATGGGGAACTGTATGCTATTGAAACTGTGTGTTTTGATGCTGTGTGCTTTGATACTTTGTGCCTTGATATTGTGTGCTTTGATACTGTGTGCCTTGATATTGTGTGCCTTGATGTTGTGTGCTTTGATAATGTGTGCTCTGATACTGTGTGCTCTGATACTGTGTGCTCTGATACTGTGTGCCTTGATATTGTGTGCTTTGATACTGTGTGCTTTGATACTGTGTGCTCTGATACTGTGTGCCTTGATACTGTGTGCTCTGATACTGTGTGCTCTGATACTGTGTGCTTTGATACTATACTGTGTACTTTGATACTGTGTGCTTTGATACTGAGTGCTTTGATACTTTGTGCTTTGATACTGTGTGCTTTAATACTGTGTGCTTTGATACTGTGGGACTTAGTTTAGGGTATGCATCTTTTAAGTATAGGGGAAAAAAACAAATTGTGTTCATGTCTGCTCACATCTGTGACACAGAATGCAGAAGGCATGTCAAAACTGGTTTTAGTGTTTTTAATTAAATGAGTAAGATTTTTTAAGAGAAGCAACATGGTCACATATTAGTTGTTTGAATCCTGTAATGAAAAAACATGTATTAGGAATTAGGACACAATGACACCCCACAGGCAGAACCCTATGGTTAGAGCTTGTTGACCTATCAACCTGAGATGGACATGCAAGGTAACGTAAGGTTCCCTTTTCAGACCATGCTGGCCTATGGGGCAAGTGAGGCAGCGTTCACAAGTTTATTTAGCCATTGCATAGGAGGGGATTGTGGGGCTACCACAATGCCCAGCCACCTTTACTTTACACCAATTTATGTCAGGTACCCTACCGTCACAGAGATTTGAACCCATGACTCTTGGTACGCCAGTCAAGAGCGCTGCAACTCGACCACCACGCCCCTAATACTTATTGGCAAGGTAGGGAAGTACAAAATCTGGGGGTGCTGTCAGAACATGGAGTGAGGGGGGGGAGGGGGGAGAGGCAGGAATCAAACCAATGAAACTATGTTCAGGCGTCATCCTCCTTTGATGATGATAATGAAATGGGAAAGCTATTAGTTAGGGCTGCAGAAATTAACGATTAATTTCTCGATTAATCGTTAAAAAAAATTTAACGATTAAATTAATTTTAACGATTAATCGACCCATCACTTAAAAATTATTGGAAGTCAAAAAGTAAAAAAAAATAATAATAAAAAGTAGCGGCCCAATAAGTAATAAATTTCCTGACGATTACACGAACATTTTGGTTTTAAACTATTGACTGACGGTAATATTCAAAATATTGATAAAGTTTGCCTACCATGGTTCTAACACTTTGCCTACTTAACCAAATCAAATGAAAAGCGTATTAAGCTAATGGCAGTAACGGAGTCAGAGACAGAAATGACGACAGTTCACTACAATGGTGGAAACTTCTTGAACACCGATATCCAATAATGTCATTCCTTGCCAAGACCGTTTTGTGCAGACCAGTTACCTCAGTTCCATGTGAATGATTGTTCAGCTTGGCTGGTTATATTGTCAATTAGACCCACTCATCACTAGAATCAAATAATGTCAACACACTTGTCTTTTTGTGTAGTTGGTTAAACGATGACATATGAAGGAGACATTCCAGTGTTATTTAGATTTTCAACAAGAAAGTGTTACTTATGACATCATAAATTTAAATTTTCGGCTTTATTCGAAATTAACGATTAATTAATCGTTAACTTTTTCAAAAGTTAACGATTTAATTTAAATTAATCGTTAACAGCCCTACTATTAATATCTTGTGTTACATGCAATGTTCCCTCTAAGGTTCGTATACATGTGAAAAGTAAAAAAACTTGTGTGCAAAGTTGCAAAGCATCAACTTTTGTGCAAAATTTTATACCCACTAACACAGAGATATATTAAATTTGCTGTGCAGGTCTGACAGATATCTGCGTGACCGCGCAGCTTAAAGGGAGCATTGGTTACATTAAGTCCTAAAAATGCATTTTTTTTACCTTTCCCGGCTAAGCTGTGCATTTCTTGATCATTTAAGACACATTCCTCAAATCTGTCTTGTAAGTACGTAGCAGCTTCTTCATGGGTGCGAGGGGTCTGTCGCTGAAACAAATAAAAATATTTACTACGAAAAGTTATTTTTAACTTCAATCAACATGCCATAATGCTAGGCTCAACCAAAGACTAGTAGTTTAGTAGTGGAAAAAGACTATGACAACTTTAATCCAACATGTTTTGTTTGTTACTTTTTGGGTGTGCAAATGTTTCCTGGGAAGATTCTGGTCTCGAAATATTTTTTTGTGATCCTTAGCTACATAGTTAAGACTGAGCAATTCTGGGGTGTCGTTTTGTCTCTGCAGCACGTGTTGTAGTGTTGTTGTTTGTTTCTGCAAAGAGTCCTTAAAAGCAAAAACTCCATGATGTTGTACTTTTGCCATCACTTGAAGTGGATCCTGGCTGATACTCAATTGAAGTGGATCCTGGCTGATACTCAACCATTTAAGTGAGACTTTTACTTCAAGGTTGGTTTTGAAATGTTTCCCTTTGTCCACAAGCAAACGCATTCCAAAATAAAAACACACTAAAGTAGCATTAACATAAGTCAAAGAAAATATTTCAAAATATTAAATTTTTATATAGTAGAAGTAACATAATTTTATTATAATTTTGTTCTTGCTCATTTTTTAAAAGCGAATTATTTATTGTACTCAGAATGTGATATAACCTGTAAAAACTGAAAAAATAAAAATTAGAAAGAGTTAGAAACAATAAAGATAAAAAAAACTTGGAAATAAGTAGTGAAAACATTGCTTGCTCCATTGGAAGTTGCATAGACTCAGAAAAGATTACATTCAGCTCCACATGACATACAACACCATATATTATTAAACATACAACATCATATATTATTAAACATAAAACATCATATATTATTAAACATACAACATCATATATTATTAAACATACAACACCATATATTATTAAACATACAACATCATATATTATTAAACATACAACATCATATATTATTAAACATACAACATCATATATTATTAAACATACAACATCATATATTATTAAACATACAACACCATATATTATTAAACATACAACATCATATATTATTAAACATACAACATCATATATTATTAAACATACAACATCATATATTATTAAACATACAACATCATATATTATTAAACATACAACATCATATATTATTAAACATACAACATCATATATTATTAAACATACAACATCATATATTATTAAACATACAACATCATATATTATTAAGATATCATATTCAACACCATATATCATATAACATACAACTTCATATATCAACATATTATATACACCATATATAACACGGTAAACAATATATTTAATAAACATATCATATACAACACCATATATCATATAACATACAACATCATATATCATTAACATAACACTGAAACATAAGATCACATCCCTTGCCATCTTAGCACCACATAATGTTAAACCTATCATATACAACACCATATATCATATAACATACAACATCATATATCATTAACATAACACTGAAACATAAGATCACATCCCTTGCCATCTTAGCACCACATAATGTTAAACCTATCATATACAACACCATATATCATATAACATACAACATCATATATCATTAACATAACACTGAAACATAAGATCACATCCCTTGCCATCTTAGCACCACATAATGTTAAACCTATCATATACAACACCATATATCATATAACATACAACATCATATATCATTAACATAACACTGAAACATAAGATCACATCCCTTGCCATCTTAGCACCACATAATGTTAAACCTATCATATACAACACCATATATCATATAACATACAACATCATATATCATTAACATAACACTGAAACATAAGATCACATCCCTTGCCATCTTAGCACCACATAATGTTAAACCTATCATATACAACACCATATATCATATAACATACAACATCATATATCATTAACATAACACTGAAACATAAGATCACATCCCTTGCCATCTTAGCACCACATAATGTTAAACCTATCATATACAACACCATATATCATATAACATACAACATCATATATCATTAACATAACACTGAAACATAAGATCACATCCCTTGCCATCTTAGCACCACATAATGTTAAACCTCACACAACCAAAGATTTTCATACATTATAAAATGAACAAAAAAACTTTTTTAAAAGATGAGGCCCAGCTGCAGTGAGGAATGTAGAATCTTGCATGAAAAAGCAGAAGATAATTTTTTAGTCACAAACTAAGTAGTCACACAGGGGGACTCAGAACTCTAAGTTTTACTGATATTTATTGTGATCGACTGTGGGATTTAATGTGAGATATAAAATTTGATAAAATATGATGAGAGTGGTCATCGTCGACCACGACGGACGAACAACAATATTCCTTTTGCTTTTGTAGGCTGTTTGTGCGCTGATCAACTTAGCAAAAAAAACCTTTTTTCACAACACATAGATTGTCTACATAAGACATTCTAGGATTTCGCTTGTTCTATCTGGAATGTTTTTCTATACACACTACACATGTCCTACACACAACACGACTATGATTAGCTCTAATATAGCGTGTTACTTGACCTAGAAACGTGTTCTTGATAAAATTATGACTTAGTCTTAGATACTGAAAAAATTAAAAGAATAAAACATATACAAAGTTCCACTTTCCTGTCAAGTGCTTGGTTCATCAGACACTCGTCTTACATTGAATTTTCAAAAACATTTCACATAAACACACACAAACAAAGTTCGAAACATGGGGGCAGCCATTTGCGATGACTTTTATGTAGGTTTAACGTAGATTGGTTAGCTATTTTTAGGGGATTTCCCAAGGTTTTTCACATACTGACCCAAATACTAGATGACGACATATACAGATATATAGAGATAAACTAAAAATGCATTAATTTAATTACGGTACATTCGATCGATCTGAAACTTTAATAGCATAATCCTCCCCACAAGCCAAACCTACTGTGAAAATTTCAGCACTCTAGCAAGTCAGAAAACGTGTTTACGAGCGTTTTGAAAAAGTTGACAGCATATACAGATCCTGACGACATATACAGATCCAGAAGCGTGCACGAGTTAATAGGATAGGGGCCTCAAAAATCATCAACTTGTGCTGTTGTGCTTTCAAATGTTTTGATGAAATTTCTCAGACAATGAGATGAAGAAATTCTCACCTTTGAGTTTAGATCATCAGGCTGGGGCAAGTCAGAGATGTTGGCAAGTAACGGCTGCAGAACTGTAGACAACTCCATCTGTGTCAGGCTGGACAAGGGGTGCAAAATAAAAGAGACATAAGTTTAATCATTAAACCTTGAAACACTAGAGGATAGAAGAACAAAGAGCAAAGTAGTAATAATATGTAAGGCAAATAATTCTAATTTGGAAATACAACACAAAGATAACTTGATGCAACCCTCAGATTGACTTAAGGATAAAAACACTTTACTTATTCCATTTGCAAGATTAAACTCATACACATTTTTGTTCTTCCCATCTGGAATTCGGATGTGGAATCAGTTGCCTGATCAAACCTGGAAACTCAACCCATTATCAACATTTATAACTCTAATAAAAATGTAAGACATTTTAGACATAAACCATTGATAAGCGTAGAATGCAATAATCTTCTGTATATAAGGAGTTAAGGAGCATCTGTAATAGATAAGGTAGATAAAAAAAGATTTTAAAAAAACATTAATAACACGAGATGGCATTAAGCTTCTTGGACCATCCATCAAAATGGCAGTCATCAGCTGAAGATCTTTGTTACAGTTACAATACAATAATTGAATATCAACACAGCTGTTGAAATGAGTCAAGTAAAACATACAGGAAGCCTTCAAAACTTGTTTTTGTATGTAGGCTTCCTCTATCCAAACTTGATAGCATTCAATGACATTCTTTTCCCTTCTTTTGAGAACTCCCACTCAGTTCAAACCCCACCCAATATGACAATATCTGCCTAAACTGACAATATCTGCCTAAACTGACAATATCTGCCTAAATTGACAATATCTGCCTAAACTGACAATATCTGCCTAAACTGACAATATCTGCCTAAACTGACAATATCTGCCTAAACTGACAATATCTGCCTAAACTGACAATATCTGCCTAAACTGACCGTATCTGCCTAAACTGACAATATCTGCCTAAACTGACAATATCTGCCTAAACTGACCATATCTGCCTAAACTGACAATATCTGCCTAAACTGACAATATCTGCCTAAACTGACCATATCTGCCTAAACTGACCGTATCTGCCTAAACTGACAATATCTGCCTAAACTGACCGTATCTGCCTAAACTGACCGTAGCTGTCAAAACAGACAGTATCTGCCTAAACTGACAATATCTGCCTAAACTGACCATATCTGCCTAAACTGACCATATCTGCCTAAACTGACAATATCTGCCTAAACTGACCGTATCTGCCTAAACTGACCGTATCTGCCTAAACTGACCGTAGCTGTCAAAACAGACAGTATCCATCAAGACTGACCCTATTTGTCTAAACTGACTATCCCGCCCCCCACCAACCCTCTATTAAGTTATTGCCATAAAGTCAAAGCTTTTACATTTTTGAAGTACAAGACTGTGTCTACTTAACCTTAACCTACAATGTCTGTTATTTTCCTTCCTCTGGTTTTCCCTCCACATTTTACATTTTCCTCAACACTTGATAACACTTAAGAAATGCTTTAGAAATTTTGAAGACAATTTAAGAAGAAAAGAAAAAAGAAACTTCTTCATTACAACCCAAATTGTTACACACAGACTAATTGATTATTGGTTAGCTGTTCAACAAATGTCAGCGTGATAACAGGAAATTATCTAAATGAGGTTAGTTATCAAAGTGGGGCGCTGCCGTCTGGGTCTGACATTCCAAGCTAGATAGTTATCTCGGGGATGCGATCAGTTCTAACCGATTCTGAATGCAAACAATTGTAACGAGAGAATCATTGTGTGTTATTGGGCCACAATTAGGCAAATAATGTTGCTTATAACAAATCCAGCACATCTTCCATGCATGTAAGCCACTCTATCACAATGGACTTACATTTTACAATAATCAAGATGTAGAAGACAATCTGCGATGCAGAAAATATGTTCAAGCCTATGTATACAGTTATTGGCCATAAAGTGGAAGAAAAGCATGTACCCACGACTGTGATCAGTTATGGTGTGAAGCTCTCACCTATGATGTAGTCACACTTTCTTATTATAGACTAAGATGAAATTTTGTAAAAACCTAAAGTGCCACTTTGTCCAGTAAGTACCCCTCTGATTCCAGACTGATCTGCAGTTATTTGTTATTCCAAAAACGAATTCAGGACCTTCAGCCCCAAACAGAATATCTTGTAAAATTCAAATACACCCCTATGTTAATGTTTTGTCTCAATAAATATGTATATGATCTATAATAATTTTCTTAACCACTTCAGAATATTCTAATAAAGTTTTTAACCCATAAACCACTATGTGAAATTCACAATGTCCTGATCTGCTTTCATAGAAATGAATTTGATTGGTGATATTGAAAATGATGCAATCTTTAGAAGAAGATAATGAGACATCACAGAATGTGCAAACAATTTGTTTCCCTTCAGATTTTCCAATAAATCCAGAAAACCATTCTCTAATCAGCAGTTTAGCTCCATCTAGTGGACACACACAACTGAGGTGACTAGGGCTACTGACAGTGAGTGGACACAGCTGAGGTGACTAGGGCTACTGACAGTGACTGGACACACAGCTGCGGTGACTAGGGTTACTGACAGTGAGTGGACACACACAGCTGAGGTGACTAGGGTTACTGACAGTGAGTGGACACACACAGCTGAGGTGACTAGAGTTACTGACAGTGAGTGGACACACAGAGCTGAGGTGACTAGGGCTACTGATAGCATTGAGATATTTAGGGTAGTTGTGTTTGAGACCCAAGAGACATACATCAAAGATGTGTCAAAATTACGTCTTGTTACAACTTTAGAAACTTTAATTCCTTAACTTGTAACTATAACTGAGAATTGAATGTGAAAATGAGAGGAAGCTTTTAGAATTTCAAAAATCTTATGGCTTATATTCAGACAAATTTGTAGATGCATTTCTAAAATGCTTCTACTCATATATTTAATTATAATTTTTGTACAGAAATAAATTTTAATTGAATTTAGTTACATTATCCTAAGAGAACCAATTTCTACAATCAAAATTGGATTAAAAACATTCTTTTGGCCTTCAAATGCCCAGAAATTTATCTAGAATGGCCAAGTTAGAGCTGATATACTTTTATATAATGGTTTGCCTAATAGGATTTCTACATCAAGGTAAGAAGCAAGCAAACATATTCCTATTTTTTTAAAGAGAATATTTTGGGTTGTGCTTGGACAATAATTAAGCTACAATAGTTTGTAGGTGACTTCAATGATGGGAGATAATAAGTTGCAATATTTTATAGGTGACTTAAATCAGTGCTTCTCAAAGTGGTGGTCCACAGAAGTTACCAAGAAAGGACATTTCGCTACCACGTCAGTACAGGGAAAATAGTTCACCGGTCCCTGGTGCAATGGAAAAAGTCCTGCCGGTCCGCCACACTAAAAAGTTTGAGAAGCACTGTCTTAAAAGATGGGAGTCAGGGATCACAGATGTTACTGGTTCTTTAATGAATGACATGGGGAGATAATTAAGCAATGCCATAGTCATTTTAAAGCTTTCAACATATGCTGAATAAACTTTCATGCTAATAACATTTTTGCTGGACAAGCTCTAAGGTGGCAAGGCAAACTAAGTCTTATAAGATATGATAGGAAACACATTGATGGGATGGGGTTTATGTGTTATTGGCTTTATTTACATCTGGTTATTGGCTTTATTTACATCTGGTTATTGGCTTTATTTACATCTGGTTATTGGCTTTATTTACATCTGGTTATTGGCTAAGCTAAAGGGGATAGGGTGGGAAGGTTACAATATCCATTCAAACACCTTTTTAAAAATAATTAGTTTAGTAAGCCGCAAGTATATATACATGTATGTTAAAATATTAATGTCAATTCTAGTTAAAAACTGTAAGTATTTTTCATGTGGTTTCTAGTAGATACTTTAAGTAAGACTTTATAGCACAAATAAATGTGTTATGCTTTGGTGTGACGTGCAAATGTATAAGTATGAAATTTATTATTTATTATTGATGACAAATTATTAATGTATAATTTAAAATAGTGGTTCTAATTCATTGTTTTTAAGTCAAATAATATATTAGATTATCTATCGTTATCCATCATTTTTCTCTCTCAGGAAAATTACATTCTTTTAAAAATCTTTAACTTATATTATTAACAGTGTTTTAAAATTTCCTGAGCCTTTTGAAAGCACACACAAAAATGTTTACATTTATTTTACTATGTGTAGACAAATTAATAGATATTTAATAAATCTCCCTGATGATATCAATGGCTAATATTGAAAAGAATTAGCGAGGGCAAAAAACTTAATTTTTTAAAAATTGTAATTTCTAAAATTAAAATAATTTTATTTTACTATTTTCCGCAACCACATCAAAGCTTGCCAAGTTCATTCAACTCTTGTCCAAAGAGGCCAGAATGATTTCCCTTTACAAGATTGTTTGACACAAGAAATCGACCTCATGTTCCTGGCTGATGCATCTCTAGCAAACTTCACAACAGACTTGGATTTCAACCGACTCAACTGCAAGGACAGTCTTCAGACTTTAAATTCAATTGTGCAAACACCAACCAACCTGAGCCTGCTGGATCTGATTGACAACATCTGCCTTGATCTGGCTGGAGACACTGCCAGCCTTCCTGTGTACAATGCCAAGGCTCAGAAGAGCTTCTTGGCTGTCTTAGAGAAAGCAGAGAGCGCCGGCTACCACTCTCAAGTATCCTACTTTTCCCAGTTAATAGACATTTTCACAACGCCACAGGAAACGGACCTGACACGGGTCAAGGTAGCCTTTTATGTGTCCAAGGGAAAATCAGCGTCAGACCCGGAATCTAGCCTAATACTGGAAAAATTCAATTTCCGCATACACACCAATAAATTCTCAGCCAAAAAAGCCATAGAGAGAGATTTTAGCACCACTGTAAAAACTCCATCAACTATAGAAGCTGTTAAGTTCATCCTCACTGACCTATATCATGACTGCAAGACAGGTTCACGTCCCAACGCAGTCAAAGTTCTGGTGGTTGCAGTCAATCACTTTGTGACTGTCAATCACCAGTGGTTCACAAGGCATTGCGCTCAAGCTTTCAACTCCACAAACATCAGAGTTTTGTTTGTTGCCTTCAGCTACATGGCCCTGGTTCCAATCTTGCCCATCTTCCCAAGAAATAATGTGATCGACTTCATCCCACAGCCTGAGGCTAAGCTGACTAAAACTTCTTTGGTGTTGTGTTCCTTTTGTGATTCTCAGAACCCTGGCTTCAGTGCACAGACAGCCAGTCACTGCATGTTTAACACTTCCTGCTATAAGCTATTGGTTCCAAAAGACAATGCCAGGTTGGCTGATGGTAAATCATTGTGTGAAGGAGCAGGCAGCCGAATTATTGCCATAGAAACATTGTCGGAGTTTAACTACATTAAGGCCAGTCTCCCATATATGCTTACGGGGCTGGCTGTTCATGCTAACAATGTCAGTGACACGGGAGAATACGTGGATATCTTCATAGGGCTGGAGCGTGAAGAATTCAGGTCAGAAAAAGAAATGTCTCAGGTCAGGAAGCAGTTCCACTGGGTGAACAAATTTCCTTTAGTATATACTAATTGGGCGATCAACGAGCCGTCTGGTGGCTACAGCAACGCCTGTGTGGTGTGGAGATACAGACTCCACAGTCCAGACACTGCCCCGTCTGGCAATGGCACATCCGGTGCTCAGAGACTTTTCAAAGAAGAGGGCTGGCACAGCGTCCAGTGTGGTCTGATACAAAAGGCTTTGCCACTGTGTGAGCTGCAGTCCGGCGTGGAACCTAAAGGGACATGTGCTCAAACACTGATTTCAGTTCACCAGGGGCCTAGCCTGAGCAGCTTGGCAGCGGCTGTGATGAGAGGTGAGCTGGGACTGTTTGGAAAACTGAGACGAAATTCCTTCATTGCCTCAGCTTCCTGGCTGCTGAAAAAGAGTGCCCTTAAAAAGAAACCATCCCACACTGCAATCTTCAGAAACAAGAGTTACAATGACACAATCTCCCCGAGCGTGGTTCCAATGTTTTCATGTGGAGGTATGCTTGATTGGGTACCTTATACCTTTGTTTGTGATAGAAATCAAGATTGCACTGACGGACGTGATGAAACTTTCTGCATATACCCCAGGTGTAACCAGAATACTGAGAATCAGTGCGTCTCGGGAGAGTGCTATCCGAAGAAATCCAAGTGTGACTTGTACAGGGACTGCATGGATGGCACCGATGAAGTTGGATGCGAATGCCGACACGGCCGCTGCTCCGATGACAAATGCTTCCCCAAGCACTGGTTCGCTGACGGTGAGACTGACTGCAGCACTAATTCACCGACGGGTGTGAAAGATGAGTTCAAGTTGTCCCAGGAGCACAGGATCAACGAGTGCGTCCTCATCTGCAACAACACCCAGTGCCTGTACCCTGAGAAGATAGGGGATGGGGTGGTGGACTGCCAGGGACAGGAGGGGCCGCTGGATGAACTCCTGGGCCAGTTGGAGAACACCTCCTGCTACGACCAGGCCCACGTCGTGCTGAGGTACAGCAACTGGGCACCAAAGTGTGTCTACATCAAGGACCAATACAAAAGCATCATAGGCTGCAGGAACTTGGTGCATCTTCAGAACTGTGAAAACTATACCTGCCCTGAGGGTTATGTCAAATGCCCTGGATCCTACTGCATTCCTGTACACTATGTAAACAACGGAGAATATGAATGTCCCCAGGGTGAAGATGAGATAACAAAGCTGTTGAACTGTACAGGTTATTTCAGGTGTGTAGATTCTGACGTCTGCTTGCACCCCGACAGAGTCTGCGATCACTTCCCTCACTGCCCAAAGGGCGACGATGAAATTAACTGTGATACTTCCTGCGCACCGGGTTTCTTTTGTTTGGCTGGCGTTGTGGCGGCCTACGATTACGACAGAGCCACGACTATCCTTGACCTGAACTTTATTGACCGTCGCACTCGATACCTGGACCTGTCAGATGTCAACTTATCAAAGGCTTTCTCTACCATTGTTCCAGATCAGCTGAGTTACGTGATCAAGGCCAATCTCTCCAACTGCAGCATACAAACTGTTGAACAAACTCCGGGTTTCACAACTGAGCTACCAGCTGTAGTATGGATGGATTTCAGTTACAACCTGCTACGAATGATCACAAATTCTAGCATATTTGCTTCAATGAAAGGTCTACAAACTTTGAATCTGTCCCATAATTATCACTTGGAATATTTAGACTGTTATTCTTTTGAGAGCCGTGATTCCCACTTGAAAGACTTAGACCTGTCGTATACAAGAATTTCAAACCTTTGCCCCCAGCTGTTGGGCTACATGAAAAATTTGGCTCGTCTGAATCTCAGGGGAACACACATCACTGAGCTTGGCCCGGATATGTTTCCCGGGTCGTTTTCTATCGTGGAGCTGGACTTGAGAGACATGGACATCCAACATTTCTCAGCAAACACATTCAAAAACTTGACCATCCTGGGAGTGTTGTACACAGACATGTATCAGCTGTGCTGCCCACAGATTCACAACAAGGACACCAAGATAGGGACCTGCCAGGCACCAAAGGATCTATTCTCCTCCTGCTCCGACCTGATGAGTGAGATGGTGCTCCGCCTCCTTCTGTGGGCCAATGGCACGGCAGCCGTTTTGGGTAACTTGGTGGTCATTGTCTACAGGTTGGGCTTCGACAGAACAGTCCTGCAGATGGCCTACGGTCACTATGTTACTCATCTAGGCATAGCCGATTTGATGATGGGCACCTACCTCCTCATAATTGCCTCAGTTGACATTTACTTCAGGGGAACATACATCTGGAATGAATCTGCCTGGAGGCGAAGCATCCTCTGCAAGGTGGCTGGCTTCTTATCCACCCTGGCAATAGAGACTTCGGCGTTCTACATCCTGCTGATCACCGTGGACCGATTCCTGATCATCAAGTTCCCTTTCGGCCAGTACCGTATGGCCAACAAAGTAATTAAGCTCTGCTGCACCGTGTCCTGGCTGGTGGGGGTTGTCATTAGCCTCATCCCTCTGCTGCCCCAGTTGTCCAGCTGGCAGACCTACCAGTCCAACGGCATGTGCTTGGGGCTTCCTCTCCTGAGCACACGGCCCCATGGCTGGCAGTATTCTGCCGGTGTGTTCATCTTCCTAAACTGCTTCCTGTTCACGTTCATCAGCATAGGTCAGGTCCTCATCTACAGGGCCATGACGAAGGCCAACATTGACACCGGGATTCAAATTTCCCAAGGGAATTCGAGACGAGCACAAGATTTCATCGTGGCCAGGAATCTGTCGCTCATTGCAATCATGGATTTCATATGTTGGTTTCCAGTTGGACTGTCGGGACTGCTAGCTTTAGAGGGTGTCGACCTGGGGGCAGATGCCTATGCCTGGTTGGCTGTCTTTGTGCTGCCAATCAACTCTGTCCTTAACCCCATAATTTACACAATACCTGTACTTAAGAGAAAGTGGAGAGAGGTCAGGGACTCCCCCAATATTTGTTCATACTCGACAAGCTCATTGTGAAGTGACTCATTCACCCACAAACGAATTTTACCATTTAAACAATTTTTTTTTAAAATGAACCTATAATATGAATGACATTTAAAATTCTGTATGTTTTCACTTTGTTAAAGAAGGAGTAGCATGTGTCTCCTCTTCTTCTAATAAAAAAACTAAAACAAACTAAAAGAATTGATAATTCCAATGTAAGACAAACACTGGCCTCACTCTATGCTAGGAAAAAAACAACTTTAGTTATACATAATACAAGAATCAAGTAATGTATAAAAAAAAATTGAAATCATGGCCGAACTGTTATTAGCTGTCTGCTAGTTCAGCTTTAGTTGTCAACACGGAAAGAACCCGTACATTTTGTTTCTGTGAGCTTTTACCTACTTAGATTTAGAATGCTTGAGCTTGTGTTTGGACCTAGCACTGTTAAAAAAAAACATAGACCTAGACTCTAACATTATTCAACATGCTCTGTTACAACAGTAAAATTTAAGCTTATTCATTAATTGTTTTTGTAAATAAAAATTGCTTGAAACCTTCATTTTAATTTTCTTTTCATATTTTTATTTTTACTTGAAATCATTTTGAAAAATTGGGGGTGTAATGTATTTGAGGTCATGCTACATCCTGGCGACTATGTTGCTTTCATGACACATGTGTTCATCCTATTTTAGCATGTTCAGAGTGGTCAGTGGATAAACTCTATTTAAAGAGATATGTGCTCAAATTTACTTAATTTTTAAAAAATTTCCTAAAAGTCTGAAGAAAACTCAATCACAATTTAGGTGTTACGAATTCAAAGGAGCACATTGTGAAAGGACTTCTTTTTGCATCCATCCACCCTGGGGATCTTGAGGAGGGGCTCAAATAAGACAGTAACAAAGAGTGCAGCCCTTTTAAGACACATGCTAGAGAAATAATATGGTGTAGAGCTTTACATAGAGCAGCACATCAGGGATAGAATTTTATGACTCACAGGGAGCCAGTGGAGATCTTTAAGAAAACAGGGAATGAGATCTGACTCTGAGATGCACTGTGTACTGCAGTGATCTGACTCTGAGATGCACTGTGTACTGCAGTGATCTGACTCTGAGATGCACTGTGTACTGCAGTGATCTGACTCTGAGATGCACTGTGTACTGCAGTGATCTGACTCTGAGATGCACTGTGTACTGCAGTGATCTGACGCTGAGATGCACTGTGTACTGCTTAATTTGTGCTTTCTGGAATCTCTGAAGCAGGTTCTGAGGTAAACCCCACATACAACTGTTACTGTAACCCTACATACAACTGTTACTGTAACCCTACATACAACTGTTACTGTAACCACACAGACAACTGTTACTGTAACCCTACATACAACTGTTACTGTAACCCTACATACAACTGTAACTGTAACCCCACATACAACTGTTACTGTAACCCTACATACAATTGTTACTGTAACCCTACATACAACTGTTACTGTAACCCTACATACAACTGTTACTGTAACCCTACATACAACTGTTACTGTAACCCTACATACAACTGTTACTGTAACCCTACATACAACTGTTACTGTAACCCTACATACAACTGTTACTGTAACCCTACATACAACTGTTACTGTAACCCTACATACAACTGTTACTGTAACCCTACATACAACTGTTACTGTAACCCTACATACAACTGTTACTGCAATCCAGCCTTTAGTGGATTATATCAACATCATAATTGGAAGCTATGTTAAAACTGGATACTGATAATTTTTTTCATTTTATGAAACAAAAAATATCCAAGTGAGATTAATGCTATATATAAATTTAAAAAAACTTTAAAAACCAAGTTTTTGACTATAAATCCTTTATGTACGAGACGTAACTAAAAGAATGTTCATTATAATACGCAGCGCAAGACCATCCAACAATACAAAATTGTAGTTGTGTCGTAAAACATGTTTAATATAATGCGCACCGATCAGGAATATGTTTATAAAAAGTGTTGTCAGTAAAATACGCACCTTATTGCTCGACAGAAAGGTCGTTCAATATAATACGCACCGCGACACTCTATCTCAAAAAATAACATGATACATAGAGAAAAAAAGAGATAAATAAAATAATCTATAAAATCAATAATTTAATTATGGTACATGCGATCGATCTGAAATTTTGATACATAGTTTTTATCATCGCCACCAAACTGCCTGCTAAATTTCAGCTCGCTAGCTTACGAGAAAGTGGGTTAAAAATCGAACTAAAGTTTTGGCGACAAGAAATCAAGCAACAATCAAGCAAAAAGACACCATGAGTTAATATAAAGGATTTTAAAAAAGGGTTGAGTGGCTAGGACGACGTCAGAACTCCATGAATTCCTGGGAAGAATGAGAATTTGCATGTGTTTTTTCTTGCATACGGAATAAGAAAAGTGTTTTTATCCATATGTCCATCTGAAAGCCCCTTGGCTTAGGACAGTGTTTCTCAATTATTTTCTGTCATGCCCCCCTTAGGAAGAAAGAAAACATTTCACTTTGGCGTACCAATGAGGAAAACCATCATCTTCTGAGTCCTGCTATTCCTCTCTGAACCAACAATAACATTTTATATAGACTCACTGGAGCAACAAGAGAGGAATAGCAGGACTCAGAGGATGATGGTTTTCCTCATTGGTACGCCAAAGGTTAATGAACATTTTATATAGACTCACTGGAGCAACAAGAGAGGAATAGCAGGACTCAGAGGATGATGGTTTTCCTCATTGGTACGCCAAAGGTTAATGAACATTTTATATAGACTCACTGGAGCAACAAGAGAGGAATAGCAGGGCTCAGAGGATGATGGTTTTCCTCATTGTTACGCCAAAGGTTAATGAACACGTCTTACCTTATCTTATGTTTATTGAGTTCTTGGATGTATCCGGCCTCTGATGGCATGAGAAACAGAAGTGAATGACCTTTGGTCCCGGCACGTGCTGTCCGGCCGACTCTGTGGATGTAGTCCACTGTGGCCCCAGGTGATGTGAACTGGATGATCCAATCCACATTCGGTAAATCCAACCCTCTGGCTGCCACATCCTGTGTTACAAATAACAAAAATGTGAAACTATGAACAAAATTCTTAGCTTTTCTTTTGCCGAGTTTGCATCAAGAAACCCCGTCTCTCTAAAATAGTTATTAGCCATGTCAGTTATACTTCTAATTCACACATTAAAAAAAACAATTTTATATAACTAAATCGTTTTACTGAATATTCCAAATGATTTTATAATGAAATGGGGAGAGGGGGGGAATTAGAGAACCTCAGTTATGTGCACGATGTTTTATTTTAACTGTTTCTGTTAAATTGAAATAGCCATTCATAAACATAAAATAGAAATCAATGTGGGAATACTTGCTTCTTTCTCTCCTTATAATTCATTACAATACTAGAGCAGTGATGGATGATTACTAACCGTACAGAACAAGACACCAGATGTAGCTGCAGTGAAGTCACTGAATGTTTTCTGTCTTTCCTGAAATGAAAATATTTCTTAAAAGCATTTCTTGAGTCGAATTAATTTGGAATAAATCATATATTGTAATTAATGGCAAGTGTTTATGAAGATTATTTTCTCAAAATTTAATGAGATGTCCTTGAAATTAAAAAAAATTTAGTTTCAATGTTCATGTTATGTTGACATGAGAAATCTTCTATTCACCAGAATCATGTATATATATTTTTTAAATATCTCTTCATGCATAAGGCATGAAGAGATAGTTTTAATAATATTATGCTACTCCAGCAAAGTTGAGCCAGGTATGCTAAGGCCAGGTATGCTAAGGCCAGGTATGCTAAGGCCAGGTATGCTAAGGCCAGGTATGCTAAGGCCAGGTATGCTAAGGCCAGGTATGCTAAGGCTTTAAAAAAAAACAATCCACACACTAATAAAACTAATATTTGCTTAAAACACTGCTTTCATGCTATTTCCTACATCAGCCAAGTTAACACAATGAATACTGATTTCCTTACCTTCTGTGGCATGTCTCCAAACAGCTGATAAAATTTCACATCTTCCTTGTTAGGTTGTCCTACATTCCCATCGTGCTCATCATCGTCACTGTCACCAATGTCCTCCTGCTCCTCCTCACCAAACGCGAGTTTTGTTAGTGCCTCTTTGATGTTGCGTGACCTGCCCAGGACTTCAGAGAACAGCTTGCAGTGAAAGTGGACAGAGTCTTGTGTAGAGATGAACACTATCACTTTACTGGCAGGCTTTGAAAACTAGGGAAATAAGTCAACGAATTGATGTGTATGTTGAAAAGAAAAAACATAGAAACATGGAAACGATCTAAAATGGGTGTATAAGACAAAGTTCCCTTTGCACAAATGAAAAGTTTACATGTTAAAAAGAAAATGTTAAAAATCATGTGATAAGATAATATACCGAATATACTCGTTCTATAGCCCGTACGTTCATAAACCGACACCCACACTTTTGGAAGAGAATAGTATAAAAAGTGTGTAACCCGCTCGTAAGTCGACCCCAAAAAATAATAGGACATCGTAAACAAATGGTACACATTTTTTTGAAACTACGAGCTAAATCGGTCATTATGACTGACTGTTTACTTTGTACTACCTATCTTTGTCTTCGTGCTCTTTGTTAGGCAAGAGTTACCGGTATTTTTTTTCTTTTCTTTTTTCTTTGGTTAACAGGGGCGAAAGCGCGTACATTTAAATTCGTTGTTGAAAACAAAATTTGTATAGCAATTTATTAAAACATTCACAAAAATAAATAAAATGATTGAATAAGGTAAGTGTAGATGTTTTATAATATTTTATAGCTTCTGGTAGAGCAGTTGAATCTTGTAGAATGTAGAAAAGGACCTTGATGATCTACAATAACAACACCGATATTCAATGTACATGCAGAAATCACCTATGACCCGCTTGTAAGCCAACACCCCCGACCATTCCCCCTAGATTTTGTCCAAAAAAGGTTGGCTTTAGAACGAGTATATACCAGGCCTGCCAACCTGCCAAGAAAAAAAATCTGTATAGGGGTCCGCGCGCGGCGTTGCAGCACCCCACGGCGCTGGTTTAAGAACTACATACTAAATAAATATAAAGTAATAAGTTAAATCCATTATCTTTTAATTTAAGTGTCTACAGAACACCACAGAATACTGGAAATGTTTACATTGCATTCAGATACACGGGAGAATAACCATGTTTTTCACATATGAACAGAGGCTGCATAAGAGTTCAGCTTTCCAGCATTTCCCTAGTGGCCTTTTTGAACTTGAACAGTTCTTTCGTCAATTGAAGTTAGCTTTGCTTTTAGATAAATATTAGTTTTTAGTTAGAAACTTTAGAAAGAATATCATTCATCTGAATTAACCGAATTAATGATTGCTCTTGTTTCATTTAAATTTTTCTGGAAACATTTCTTTGAATCTGGCATTAAAAAGATAGGTATTAGAAAAATCTTTATTTCTTCCAAAAAGTAGGATGGTAAATAAAACTTTCCATCTCATATCTGAATTTCCTATCCCTTCAACAATAATAACAAAGTAATTGTTAACAGATGTAGATTCACTACTTTTACTTTACTAATCACTCTAATCAGCAGTTGTAATTTTTGCATTAAACTATTTTTTATAGTTATTGAACCCACCACTTTCAAAAGATAATTAGGTCTGGCACAGATTGCAAATGTTTCGCCACGGCCACTTCCCAAATACTGATACTGTTTCGAAAACGAATGTCCCAAGCCCAATGACATCTTTTCTTTATTTGTTTAGTTAGACTAGTCTTAGTACTAGTACAAACACTCTGAAGCTCAGTCACTGGAAAACCGTTTTTAGCAGCGTTCCTTACAAATGTATCCATTTTTTTTTAAAGTCACAGAACAGCTGAATTTTTTTAATATTTTTTATTAGGCTGGTAAAAGGAATAATGTACGATCGGATGGCCAACGAAGATATAGTTAGATATCGCGGTTCGCTTGGATAACGGAAGTACAGGAAAAAACCTAGGAAGTGGCATTTTCATTTTCGAAATACATCACCGCCATTATTAGTATTAGCTTTTTCTTTTTATAATTTTTTCGCATTCAGATTTTTCATGGTGAGTTTGTTTTTTTTTCCGGAAAATCGGGAGATTAAGGGTCTTATCGGGATTTCGTAAGCATGGGTAAAAAATCCGTATAATCCCGAAAAAATCGGGAGGGTTGGCAGGCCTGATATAAGGTAATTGTAATGCTTTTATTTGTTTTAGACACCACTTCAATTTTAAAATTTTCTTACCTTGCATTTCCACAACACCATAGCAGCAAGGGAGACAAGTCTTAGTTTACAAGGTGTGATGATGAAATACTGTTTCAGCTGGGATGGCACGGAAAAGTTGTCATTCTTCTCCTCCAGAACATGGCAGGGTGTGGAGGTCACGTGTTTCTGTGGGACGATGTGTGCAGGTTTCTTCTCCTGAATCTCACTGCCGTCAGACACACTGATGTGTTCTGGGTCATGTAGAGTTATGCTGGACAGCCTCTCCACATCTGTAGAACAGTCAAACATTCTTGTTATATAACGATAGAACTCTACCATTCAACCAGTTAAAGATTTATTCTAGCCTCTTTCACTGCATCAATTCAAAAGATACCTTATTACTTATTAAGGTTTTTTATAGTATGTTTAGAAAAATGTGTGCAGTTTTTATCCTTGTATCATTCTCTTTAAAATAAATGCAGTGAAAAATATGGCATTCATTAAAGAGAAATCTTTAATATATGCAAGTAAATAATGGTTACCCAAACCCAAACAATGCTTCATAATTAAACCTTTCGTATCATAATTGTTTGAAATATGCCTCATAGAACAACACAAGTAACAATAGCGCCACTTATTTATTAGGGTCTCACTCAGACTTGATCCAAATTTGACACAAACGCTGTGTCATTGTGGTGAAACAATTCACCAACTTAGTCAATGTCGCTGCAAACCATAGATGGCTCTGACTAGCCCACCACGCCCCTTTCCATTGTGGCAGACACAAAGTTTCTTTTTCTCCATGGGCATAGACCTGTGACTGTCACAGCCATGCAGTTAACATTTAGGACAAAATATGGGTGGGACTGCAATCAGGCCTTTAGATTTAAAAAACTATGTTATTTAAACAGGGTATGCATAGGCCTGACAGGATTTTAGAAAACAAAAAATGTTTCTGCAAAAAGCCTTCCTCAACAAAAATAAAATGAAAACTCGGCTGCAGTGTTATCAAAAACCAGAAAGAGCAGAAACTTTTGCTGTTAGTGACGTCCTGTCAGGCCTATACATACCCTGTTTAAATAAAATATATTCTACTAACATTTACCTTCATACAGTGTTGCAGACAGTGGGACAGATAGACCTGTAACTGTCACAGCCATACAATTAACATTTACCTTCAGACAGTGTTGCAGACAGTAGAACAGTCTGAGGAGGGTCTGGGCACTGAGACTTCAGGGCATTCATAATCTGGGCAATGTCTCTCTCATATCCTAGTTCCAGTAGCCTGATGAAACCAAGCAAATTTTGATTTGACCAAATAATTTTCTCAGTTGTTGAATATTACAGCAGGAGTTTTTGAGAATTAAACAGCGTTTTACCACATGCAATTTGTTCCACTAATAGAAATGGTTAGTCATAATGAAAGTAGGAAAATTGTCTTAAAATATACACACTCTGTTCATTACATTAAAATATACACACTCTGTTCATTACATTAAAATATACACACTCTGTTCATTACATTAAAATATACACACTCTGTTCATTACATTAAAATATACACACTCTGTTCATTACATTAAAATATGCACACTCTGTTCATTACATTAAAATATCATCATCTAATTTGAAGTCTGACATATATTTTACATAATCAGAAATAATAAATACCACAAATAAATAGACTTATGTTAATAAACCTTTAAAAGTTGCACAGAGTATAGATCCAACCAGTGTCTAATAAATTTGTAAGTAAAAATAAGTTAAAAATAAGAACATTTTCCCAAATTTATATTTTAAAATTTACAATATAATGTTACAGTTCACTTTAATAAGGCTGTGAACTGAGTGTATTCGCTTTCCTCTCCGCTTCGTGATGGTCCCAGCTTGACCTTTGCTCTCAGTAGCCGAATCACCGGAAGAGTCTCATATTTCAATCTAGACAACGGAGTGCACCCCTCTCGCGTTCCTCTCCGTTTTTTGCCGCTCCCATTTGCTGAATCGAAACCGAACGTTTTAACTCGCAACTAAAATTTCTCCCAGTTTACTCTCAGCAAGTGGTTAGACCAGCCGCAAAATATGTCCATCAACGAAGCTCTAATCGCCGCAGTGCAAAAACGACAAGCACTGTACGACAAAAGTGATGATAATTACTCGAACAGAGTTTTTATTGCTAAACAATGGCAAGAAATTGGCAAAGAAATTGGAACTGATGGTAAGTTTGTACATTTTTATTTATTTATTTTTTAGCTTATCTCATGCCTCTTCTTTTTCCCTTCACTCTTCTCTCTCTTTCTCTCTCTTTCTCTCTATCTCTCTCACTCCCTCCCTCCCTCTCTCTCTCTCTCTCTCTCTCTCAAGAACATTGTCTGAAATAGTTTATAGGAAACATGTGTCGTTTTGCCACGGCAAAGAGCCAGCATGTGATAGGAAGTACTGCATAAATTGTTGCCTTATTTGCAGCGCACTTTTTGTGGCCCGTTGCCTTCTTCTTTGAAGATTTTGATAGTTTAGTAGTAGAGATCCTCGTGGCTGCCCGTGGTCTTGTTGCATATTCTGAGTTGTGGTCACCAGTCTATGGGGCTCGTTATGGACAATGAAATTGTGAAGAACAGTGATTGATTTAACAATGTCTGTGGCTACTAGAGGTTGTGCGTCAATTTGACGTAACAGAATTCTCCACATTTGAGCTATTCTCCCAAATGAGCATTCAACACTATTTCTGGCTCGAGAAAGTCGATAATTGAAAATTTCTTTCTCGTGTGTCAACTGATGGTGAGTAAAGGGTTTCATTATATTCTCTCTCAAAGGGAAGGCGTCATCAGCAACAAAAGTGTGAGGCAAGTCGATGTCTGTCCCAGGAATAAAATCATTTGCAGGAATTGCAAGTTTGTCAGCCAAAAGTTTTTTCCCAAAAGTTGAGCGACTGAACACGCCTCCGTCGCTGTTTCCACCATAGGAACCCACATCCACTATCACAAATTTTCCATTTGCGTCTGAAACGGCCAGGAGAACTATTGAGCAGTAGCCTTTGTAATTGTAATACTTGGATCCAGACCGATGAGGCTTCTTTATGCGAATATGTTTGCCATCGATCGCCCCTAGACACAAAGGGAAATCAAATCTTTCATAGAATTCTAAAGCAATCTGTCGCCACCGATTTTCATCTGGTGTTGGCATCACCAAAGGTTGTAGAACATTCCAAATAACTCTGCATGTCTCTGTCGTAATTGATCTTATCGTTGTGACACAAGCTCGAAAATGGAATGACAGGGATCGATGGTTTTCGCCAGAGGCCAAGTACTTATTTAGAAGAAGAAAGGACTATTATTATGTATAAAATGTTTAAGCACAGATTACATCCTCTCCCCACCCCTTTTTTCTACCCACAGATCAAGGAGCAAGAAAGAAGTGGACTACTCTTCGGGACTACTTTCAAAAGAGCCATCGACAAATGACGACGACAAGGTCTGGCAGCGGGGCAGACAAGCAGAAGAAATGGTACCTTTATGATTCCCTACTTTTCTTGTTGCCTTATATCGGGGACAGAGCCACATGTTCAAACTTGTCACCCGAACAAA
The DNA here is from genome assembly GCA_944989445.1 of Ampullaceana balthica. NCBI lineage: Eukaryota > Metazoa > Mollusca > Gastropoda > Lymnaeidae > Ampullaceana > Ampullaceana balthica. The sequence goes on from CALYLW010000018.1 coordinate 2,727,196, forward strand.
ATGAAGGAACTGAAAGTACGCTTGGCAGCGAAAGTCCGAGGGATTTAAGGTACACTCCCTCCCCTGCGCCCACAGCTGCCAGCACAAGTACCCAATCTCAAAGTAGTGAGGTAGAAATACCGCTCACCCCAAGAACCAGAAAACGAAAGTTCCCTCAACAGAGAGACGCTGTCAATCTGATGGATGAAAAAATGCTGGAGACCATTTCATCCATCGGCGACAAGCTTACTCAAAAGGAAGTGCCGGATGAGGATGAACTATTCTGCAAAAGCCTGGTGCCTAAAATCAGAAGATTGGATCCTTTTTCAAAATTGGAATGCCAGGCTGAAATACAGATGGTCATTCTCAAATACATGAGACAATCTTCTCATGTGACAGGCACCAGCAGGCATACCAACACAAATCAGTCTGTCCAGGGATGTGACTTTGAATATCAATATCAAACATACGACTCTGACAATCATCCCATGTGAAGTTGCAATAAATCATTTTGCACCCTTTACACTTGTTTTGCTTTAAATTTATAGTGTCAATCTATCATCTATCTATCTATCCATCTTTCAACCCACCCGTCTGCCTGTCTGTCTACCTGCCCATAATTATGTTTTTGTCATTTTTCATCATCAATGTGCCACTTACCGTAGAGTTATCACAAGTCTTTCTCTTGAAGACAAAGGTTTCCGAAAATTCGTTGTTCTTTTCTCAATATGAGGTCCAATGTGATCAAGAAGGATTTGAAAAGTTTCAGGGCGCATCCGAATATAGGAAATACATTTTTCTTCATCTTTTAAAACTTCATCCAGAAGATGATGATATTCTCCAAAATCACCTCTTTGTAAAAAAATTCTGTGTGTCCAGTAACGCTTTGGGGTTCGACGTTTCCTTTTCATCCAAAACAGTAAGAGCAATTGCAAAGCCTCCATTATTGTTCGACCTAGTTGAACCAAACTGAGAAAAATGGTAGCCAGTGACGATACAAAAATGTAACCCATTCGTTTCTCTTCCGTTTTCTTGCCGATCGTCAAAATGGAGACAAGCGAAAAAGGGGAGCAAAACGAATGCACTCAGTTCACAGCCTTAGGCTGAACTTGATCAACTACTAACTCCATGAAGTGTTCCCTTTACCTGTCAGCTTCATCAATAACAAGCCACTGGATCCTGGCCAGGTGCAACACACTGGTCATCTTGATGTGGTCCATCAGCCTGCCGGGTGTCGCCACAAGGATGTTAACACCTTTACGTAATCTTGTCATAAAAAAGAAATTATTCACAAAGAGTTCATAAAAAGAAACTATTTTTTATTTGACCAAGGATTACTCTACACTCTTGTAACAAAAATAGTTTGTTTTTTTAAAAAGTAAATTCTAACTAGGATCTTTAATGTTTTATGTAAAATCCTCAGTAACAAGGCCACAACCCAATAACAATAAAGTTTTCTTTACACACCTTGATTTTTCAGCCTTTCGTTTTTCACCTCCCATCAGACAACCTGGCACAATCCAAATAAATGGCTGTAGTGGATATTAAAAGAGTAAATAAACATCCTATCAATGACAACTTCACTTGATCACTAGTTAAAGTGAAAGGACACAATACACTGAAATTTTAAACTTGTTTGGAAGAGTGCATGGCACATTATCAATTTTGACATTTATCATTTTAAAACTATTAACATGGAAGATACAAAAATATATGAGACTAACCTTTAACAATTTTTGAAAAGTGTCATAACTCTGCAATGCCAGCTAAAAGAGGGGGGAAAAAATTAATGGAAAAAAAGTCATAATTGACACTTAAAAAAAACACAGATTGAAAAGCAAAGATGTTAGATTCCTAGTTTCTAATTTCACTTCAAAAATATTAGGGGTAATAAAAAGGAAGGTGCATTTTATTTATTTCAATTGATATTTATTTTTAAAAATACTTAAATATTTACCTCACGAGTGGGAACAATGACTAGGGCATAGGGCCCATCATCTCTTCTAACTTTTAACTTTCTGGCCTGCAAAGACTGAACAATTGGTACAGCATAGGCCAGTGTTTTACCTGAAAGTCAAAGCAAATGAAATGGAGCCAATCAAATTTTAGTCTTAACAGCAAGAAAATCAATAAAATCGTTGACAGCTCTAACTTGAATCAGTAAAATTTAACAAAGGCTTATTACCTGAGCCAGTCTGTGACTTTATTAGAGCATCTTTTCTCTGAAGTAAAACTGGAATAGACTTTTTCTGAACCTCAGTCAGCTGAGTGAAACCTTGTTTTTCTTCAAGGTTAGAGGCCTGCGACAAAGAGCAAACCATTAAAATTTAGACTCTAAGTTTAAATACACTATAACAGATTTTAAAAGCATTTCTGAAACTGGTAAAAAACATAACACTTAAAATGTATATTTTTATTTTAGGATTCTATGAAATTACCAGTGTTTCATAAAACAAACATAAAATTATTAAGGAAGTTTATCACATTTTGAGTTTATAAGAATGTTTATAAAGAAAAATAAGTTGTTCAATCTTTTGGTTTTTAACAGCTATATTCATTTTTATAGAGTTTAGTTCAAATTTTGTTTGGTACCCACCAAAAAGGGATGAATAGGTAAATCTTTAAATGTATCTCCAGTGAAAACATTTTCAGTGATTGTGTCTACTTCAGAACTGAAATACATGAGGGGAGAAAAATCAAAATAACACACAAAGAGTACATAATTTAATAGCAAGTTTATTTTTGAAATATATTAAGTCAATTTTTTTTATTATGGATTACATCAACATAAAACCCTCTTATACATCAGAATTCAAACAGTCAAATAATTATGGGAGGCAAAATCTATGAAAATGGACAAATTTGTTATATGTCTTCCCATTCCGTTTTGTTAGAGTTTAGGGTAAACATGGGATGTTAAAAAACTGTGGTGGATGGATCAAGATGCAGAGATCAAAATGGATTAAAATTGCTGATGAAAGCCACTATTGAGGATAGAGCTAAACTTCTTCCAGGTCTAAATTTCATATTCAGTTGTCAGAAGATCATTATTTCACTGACCTTGAAATGACAGGAATTTCAGGATTTTTTCTAAACAATGATGAAATTACTACATCACTTTTTCGTTTCTTTAAGGTACTTCTTTCAGTAGCTACAACTTCTCCACCATCAGAGTCTAGTTTTCTTTTTCTTTTAGATGAAGCCTTGTTAGGTGTTAAATTTGAACTGAATCCCTTTTTCTCACTTTCATTTTTTGCATCTGTTCTTTGCTGGTCTGTGGAGGTCTGAAAATATAGATTTTTTTAAAATGTAATATGCTTACATGATAATGTAACAAAATCACACAAATAAAAAAAAATGAAAATTTTATTTTTATATCAAGCAATAAAAAGATTAACCGTCAAAGGATTGTCAAAATAATGAATGAAAATGCTATAAAAGTGTAGTTGTGGAATTATTATATTTTTTTTACTATTACTTAAAGTGGTCTAGTGTTAACTGCAGTGACTTCAATTCAGTGAATCCTAACACTGGATTTTTAGTCATAGAAAATGCAGCTGGAAATGAATGATGTGGTCGAGTGGCAGCGCACTGGACTGTCGTACCGAAGTTCACGGGTTCGAATCCGTGTGAAGGCAAGGGTTTGTTCCCGGGGCCTAGGGCGTCCCTGAGTCACCCCGCTCCGAATGGGTACCTAACACTACATGTAGTTAGGCGGCTGGGTAATGCGTGGAACCCACAAAGCCGTGGCATGTGAATGCTGCATCACTTGCCAACAGATCATCTGTCATGGTCTGTGGACGCCACTATCTTCTGCATAGAAGGAGCGTCTGTATAGATAAGATAAGATAAGAATGCATAGCATGATTCTGACAAATTTCCTATTTCTTTCTCCAGAAAAAAATAATTTGAATCAATAACAATAGTGAATCATTAATGATTCAATTATGCCCAATATTCAATAATAATCAATAAAAATGGTATTAAAATTTCTGTTGTTTTTTTAAACACAAATTTTAAGTTTGAAATATATTTAAGAACTGAAAATATCTTAACCTTTGCTGGCACACCTAAATAAGAAAATAAATTAATATTAACGTACTTTAAATATGTTCAGCCTTGTTGAAAAAACAAGACAACACCAAGCATGTTGTCATAGATTGTGTGCCAATGAACTGCCAATACCCAATGATTACTCCTTTTTAATCAATACATTTTGGTTGATAAAATCATCCTAAATTATGTTTTTTAATTGGCATAGTCATTGGCCTAGGCCTATGCCTAAACTAGCGGCAGGGTGGTCGCTCGGCTGACATATTGATGGTCATGGGTTCAAATCTCCATGGAGGCAGAGATTTAGGTACAACCTGGGTACCTTACACTAGTTAGGGAAACAAAGGCGGCTGGGAATAGCATGGAATCCTCATACTCATAGCTGAAGCCTGTGAACGCTGCTTCACTTGCCAACAGACCGGCATGGTCTGTGGACGCAATAATCTTCTGTATAGAAGTGTGTGTATAGATAAGAAAGGCAAGACAGTACTATAACTATAAATTTTAAATTACGGTACCTACTAACTAAACTAACTTAGGCAGCATCATACATCAAGAACATCCTTAGAATACCCTACATAAACTACATTTATGATGACTTATCCATGGTTTAAGTCAAGTCTTGCACAATGTTCCCTCTAAGGCTAAGGTTCGTTTGTCCGTGTGCAAAGTAAAAATAACTCGTATGCAAAGTTTCCCAGCATCCATTTTTTGTGCAATAATATTGCATAATATTTACCAAAATTTGCTGTGAGGTAATACAAAACTTCTGCGCCACGTCGGTCAGATAACTGCGCAGCCGCGCAGCTTAAAGGAGACATTAGTCTTGCATTGGTATGAAATTTTTTGATGTTGATAGGTGTACAAAAAAATGTAATGAGTAATAGTGATGTGTTATTCAGTGTCAGTGTCAAGACGAGTCAAGTTCAAGTTTTATTTTAATTTTAAGCTAAGACTAAGACAAGGCACCACATTCCACACACGAATGCCTATTATTTTTAGTCACTGCTGAAAAAGGTCCTATCGATTGTTAACAATTGATGTTAAAACCCACTTTGTTTCCATGTATTTTCTGTGTTTTTCTTTCACGGGTGTCCTCGGCTACTAAATTAAGAGAGATATTAGCAAAGTCTTCATCCATCGTGTTGTTGGTTTAGTTTACATACGGTATAACTAATTGCCGATAGTAAAATGGTTATTCGAGATAAATGTATTTTGTTGCTTTATTTTATAGCATTATTAAATATATAACAAGAGTAATCGAATATATATATAATGCTCTGAGATTAAACTTACCAAATAAATGTTAACAAAAGTGAATAATTTTTAATTTCTAAATCTTGGGGGAGGGGGCATTTTAGAGCATATAATAACAATAGTTATTATTCAACCATTATAACAACAATTAAGAGACGTAAGATGGCATGGTTCGGTCATGTACTGCGACACGATGCCCTGACAAAAATCATCCTTTTAGGCTCTGTTGAAGGGCGCTGGCGAAGAGGTCGACAGCGTAAAATTGGCTTGACAACATAAAGGAATGGACAGGGATGAATTATTGGCCGCCGCTCAAAATAGGCAAACTTTGGAGATCGTTGTCTGTTGATGTGTCCATGCGCACCCCCCCCCCACCCCCAACAACCGCAACGGTCACGGGACAGATGATGATGATGATGAATGACAACAGTCAATTAAGTCTATAGTTGTCAAAATTATTCATTTATAATGTACAAGAAAATAACACCATTAGTTAAATCATTAAACCTTGAAACACTAGAGGATAGAAGAACCAAGAGCAAAGTAGTAATCATACATAAAGCAATTAATTCTAATTTAGAAATACAACACAAAGATAACTTAATACAACCCTCAGATAGACATAAGGATAAAAACACCTTTCTTATTCCGTATGCAAGAACAAACACATACAAGTTTTCCTTCTTCCCGTCCGGAATTCGGGCGTGGAATGGGTTGCCTGAAGAATCCAGGAAAACCAACACTTTATCAACATTTAAATCTCTAATAAAAATGCAGGACTAAACACAAACCATAGATAAGCGTAGGACGCAATAATCTTCTGTATAGAAGGAGCGTCTATAAACAGATAAGATAAGAAAAATACCCGCGCATGCATATATATGGGCACAACTGGAATAGTCAAGAATTTCCACTTTAAAATATACATATCATATACCTATTATACGGGACGCAATAATCTTCTGTAAATTCTTATCTTATCTATTAGAAAAAACTCCTTCTATACACTGGATTATACAGCAGATAATTGCGTCCAACGCTTACTCGTGTTTTGTCTAGTCTTGCATTTTTATTGGAGTTTTAAGTTGATAGTGTGTTGGTTTTCCTGGTTGGATCAGGCAACCTATTCCTTTCCGAAATTCCATACTGGAAGAAAGAGAATTTGTATGTGTTTATTTTTGCATATGCGGCCGTCCATAAATTACATCACGCGATTTTGGCCGATATTTAGCCCCCTCTCCCCTCGTCACAAAAACTTGGACCCTCACCCCTCCATTTTTATATGGCGTCACAAAGCGTTGACCCGCCCTCTAAAAGTTGTATTTTTTCTAATTGAAAATTAGCATGTTGCAAATTACTTTTTTGTCATGTAATTATGTATTTAGTGTAAGTCTGCACGTGTGAAGTCATTAAAAACGTCATTTAATAAGTTGAAAGCAATCAAATATTTGTGTGGAACTTTTATTTAAAGTAGCGCGTTTTGATGCGGCATCCATTTTTTAAAACACACCCTCCCCTTGTCACAAATGTGTGACCCCCTCCCCCCTAGGCGTCATTTATTAACGGCCCCCCATGGCATAAGTATAAGAAGTGTCTTTAACCCTATATCTATGTCTGAGTGTTGTAATAGAAATATATTATTTTTGTTTTGTTATTCCAAATTAGTATTAATTGCATTGTGTATTATTACTACTTTCCTCTTTGTTCTCCTTTTATCTAGTATTTCTAGGTTTCATTTTAATGATTTAACTATCGGTGTTACTCTTGTCAATTTTGTTCTCCAGTAATGAATCTTGCTGCTATTTTTTTTAATTGCTCTTGTTTATCTGTATTATCTTTGGTGGAAGGGTCCTATACAGAAGATGTAGGCCTATATTCTAGTTTGTCTCACATAAGGTAACATTTTAGTTTTATAACCTTACTACATAAGTAAAGGTTTATTTTTTAAAAGCCTAAAGTTTTGTTGGACTTTTTAATTGTATCAATTATAACCTTACCCCCACCCCCATTTCTTGACCAACTAGCCCTTCTTAATTCAATACTTCCAGAGTTGAATATTAGGATAATAAAGATTGTGTTTAGAATAAGTTTCTTTGAAATGTCTCACTTACTTGGGTTTTTTAAAAATAAAATCCATTAATATTTTAATTGTCAATTTACCCCATTCCATTCCAGAATTCACTATGGTAAGAGGCTATAATACTATAGTAAATCTAGCAATCAGAATAGGTGAAGTCATTTGTTAGATTAATAGTAATTGTAGTGTCTTCTTGTTGAAGTCCAACACCTTAAACCAAAGTTTTTCAAACCTGCATCCAGCGGCGTAGCGTGAGTATGCGCCGCCCGGGGCAGAAACCAAATTTGCCCCCCTAGTGTTGAGCACTATACGTTTGTAAAGAATTTCGGGCATTTTGTTAAATATAACTTTGAAAATAAAAAGACTTCATTGTGACTATCAAAGTTTCTGCGTCTGTTTCCAAGTTGAGCTTTTTGTCTGCATCTTTCAGTTCAATAGCTTACAAAGTAACATCAAAATGGCTCCATGATATATTCACTATTTTGTATCTTAAGCCTTGCTTGTAGAAGCAATTAGGTATTTCCAACAGCGTATTTGCTTGGAAAAGAATGCGTAACAACGCTCAAGTGTACTAAAATAGTTGGAGAATTCGTTTCAGTTGGAGTATCATGTTAACAAATTAGGTTTAACTTTTTGAACGAGTTTGACATGAGATTTTATGTTTTTGTGCCTTTGTTGTACTCTGTATACTTTCCAGCCCTTAAGAAGTAATAACACACGTTGGGCCTGTGCACTATGTGCAGTCCATCATTTATTAACACACACGTTGGGCCTGTGCAGTCCATTATTTTAAGATCATCATTTATTCAAAATCATTTCAGAAATGTCATAAGAAGATTCACTATTGCTTGAATGAAATCTTTGAAAGATTCTACAGCGTCTACTTTTTTATTTTCAATCTTTACATATGACACAACTGGACTTGTTTGATCATTATATCAAATATATGAAGAGCTATCAAATACAATGGAACAATATTTGGTATCTTGTTATTGAAGAAAGATTCTTTTTCATGAACTGTATCTCCTAAAATTGCTATGAGCTCAGTTTGAATTTTAGATGACAAGTTTTTTACCCCTTTTCCCACTATGTTCTCAGAGTGCTCGAACGTACTTTGCAAGCTAATGCATTAGTTCCTGGATATTTCCTTTATTTGAATCAGTATTGCCCTCTCTGTGACCTCAAAAAGTCACATTCAATTTCGCCAGGATTTACTAATGTCAAATATTCTAACAATAACTTCATGCCACTTTGTTTTCTCTTTTACAAAAACTAATTGTCGGTCTTTATTAATAGTCTATTCTTTTTTTATCCAATTTCTGATTCCCTCCATTTGCAAAAAACTTTGGTAATGTTGAGTACTTATTGAGTACTTATCTTGGCTTTTCTTTTATTTTATTAAGATTGATTTTCACGTTTTAACAATAAGCTAATTAACAGTGAGGAATTTGCCGCCCCCCCCCCTTCCCCCGAAATTTTGTATTTATTTGTGCCAAGTTTTAATTCCACTAGATAAGCAACTGTTTCCATTATTTTTGTTTCTGCAGACATTAAAATAAGCCATATAAATACGCCAACAATTTTTTCCAGTATTTCAGTTACGTTAAAATCAAACTTGAGTCAATTATATATACCAGCACATTATTGTCATACTGTCAGACCATATGTTTTCCAGCTCAGTAACATTAGTATCTAAATATGTGACATTCTCATTGGAGGGCTGAGTCACTTAGACTCTTATAGCCCGGCCTACAATACCAGCGGCGAGCCTCAACATAAGGGCATCGCCATGCTGATATTCCTCCACAGTGCGTGGGCTGTCTGATCCGTCCGTGTCCCCAATCGCCACAGAGCATTCGGTCAGCAGATGGGCAACTGTCTCCTCGGCCATACCACATAAACGGCAGCCGGGTTCCCTGTTTTTGTCTAGCCTGTGAAGGTAGCTGTTTGTTGGACAATGTCCAGTCCTCATTTGCGTAATGAGGGACTGGCAGCTACGAGGCAGCTCCCACCAGGGATCTCGCTTGCGCGTTCGCGGCATTTCGTTGTAAAGCACCCTTACCGTGTTACCATTTTCCCAGCCCGCAAGCCACCTTTCCATAAAGCAGGCTTTTAACCACAGTTTGACTCCAAACTGAGTCATTGGGCGATCGATTTCGGGCTGGGCAGCGCCCTGTTGCGCCAGCAGGTTTGCCCTTTCCTGCTGTGGTACTTTTGCGTGCCCTGTTATGTACTGTTGGACGACCATGCCCCCGCGAGATCTAATGTTGTCCACGATCTCCAGTACAGCATTGACAGTTTTCGTCTCCAGTGAGCTCCGACCCAGAGATTCCAGAGAGGATCTTGAGTCGGTTAAGACTACGAGTGTTGGAAAACTCTTTCTTCTATACATATGCGTAGGCGCACTTCCTTCACACCCCTGTGGATTGCTTCTAGCTCGGCATCCCCCCTCGAAGCCAGTTTTCCACATGGTCCAGACAGCTCGACTGCTGCTGGTCCCCCCGCGGGGTATTCAATCAGTGCACCATACTCGCTTCGTCCATCTGTGAAGCATGAGCCATCTGCGTAAACTCTTACTACGCCGGTTCCATAGGCATTTATAGTTCTCAGCGCTTCTTCGTGCTGAAGCTCTACTGGACTATTTTTCCTCACCGCGGCATTTGCCAGTGTCAAACGTAGATTGGGCGGAGAAAAGCTTTCGTGAGGTCCCGGCGCCGGGACCATGGACATTTTCCCCCTGCTTTTGGGTAAATTGACTGAAACCTCGAGCTCGTTGACCGCATCCATGAAGGAGGGTCGTTTCAGTCGCGAGCGTTTTACCCACCTGTCTTGTATTAACATTAGTATCAGAAGACTTTAGATTAATAATGGAGTTTGAAGGTTTGGCATTAGAAGCGCTCTCGTATTTTAATATAGATCTTCATTTCGTGTATTTTTTTTTAGCTTGGCTTTTCATTTATTTTCACGTTTTAACAATTAGCTAATTGACAACAAGTAATTTGCCGCCCCCTCCCCCAAATAAAAAATATTCAACAGGGGCTGCTGTCAAATTTTAAAATTCAATGAATTTATCACCATATCAGTGTAACATACTAATTTAGCCTCTGTTTTTTTTTAAAATTACAGTAGTAGTTTTAGTATCAGAAGAATTTATATCCAATAAGGAGTTTGAAGTTTTGGCATTTAAAACGTTCACAAGTTTTTGGATAATTCATAATTCCTTTTAATCTCTAATTTGGCTTTTAATTTCGATTAAAAAAAAACTCCTCTTAATTTTAAAATTTTCATTTTAAGAAAATAATTAATGACTAGGAATTTGCCCCCCCCCTCCCCTCGCTACGCCACTGCCTGCATCATTTGAAACTTGTCCAGTGTGTCAAAATAATGTAGGTTGGGAGACTTTGGAATGAAAAATCATGTAGGTCATACGTTTTTTTAAAAACATTAGTACTAATTGGTCTTAAGTGAAGTCATGATTAATTATTCAGATAAAGAAGTCTTCTGTTAGCTGTGCTTACACATACATTTTACCCAATAGTATTACATTATTTAGTAACAAGGATTCCAGTACACTTTCTGTTCCAAGTACACCTGTATATTGAGCAAACTTTTCATCTAAAAATAAAACTCATGAAAATGGAGCAGTAAATCAGTAATGTTAACGTTTTTATTACTGAATTTTAAAGTGAAACAAAATAAAAGTTCAAAGCATCTACAATATGGTCGGATCAACACAACCAACTTGTGGGTTACAAGTGCCAAAACGTTCTATGCAACTGCTTGAAATAACAAAATGATAGAAAAATTGAAAGAAATGGCAATCAGCTAAAATTTAAATCAATTAAAATAAAAGCAATTTTCTTTAATTATCTGGAGACTCAAGATGTAATTTTGCCACAGAAAAAAATGGAACACAATTTTATCATAAACACATTTTTCAATTTAAAAGAAAAATTGATATTCTTTTAACATGTAATAGTATTATTTAACAAACAATAAACAACAGTAATTACTGAATGGCTAACCACTTTATATAGTACTAAGTATTATATCTTCACTTGGGCTTCAAACATGTAGCCCTTGACAAAGTGATGAGGGCTTATTACATTTATGGACTTAATTTTTCATCATTGGTTTCAGTCCTGGGGATATATACAAAAGAGTTCATTATAGTGTATAATTATTTAGCCCAGCATCATATGATCAGTGATCAAAATCAAATTTGGAAAAATGTGTAACATCCTGCTTATCTGATATGGTTTAAAAAAGCAGCTGTACTGACTGCTGGCAAAAACAAATGAGCATAAAATTAAAAACTTTATCTTCACTAGGAATGTGTATGCATGTACCCTTTTTATCTTCACTAGGAATATGTATGCATATACTCTTTTGAAAGGTTATGCATTTTCAACATTTGCCTTGAAAAACAGATTTTGATTTTTAAATCTTATATATACAAACTATTCAAAATATCTGGACCTGCAATATTTTGGGTATTCAGAGATTTGCCATCAAATCTCAAATGCAAAATGAGACAAACATGGCAAGATTTAATATCAAATTTGGTAAATAAATACTGCAACCTCATTCCCATGTTGTATGAGAAAGTAAGCAATAAAAAAAATCCTTCACCCTGAAAGGAGTGGTTGAGCAGAAAAAACATCCAACGGAAATTAAGAGAAAAGAAATTAAGGGATAATCAGATAAAAATATTAATATAAATATAAGTACATGTATAAGGCTTGTAGAATATTTCAGATTCTTCAAAGTTTTAAATTTATAATCATTTGATATTTATTGGTTTGATTTTGAAGACATTCTAATAATCCTCTTTTTTTTAAAAAACTGTTAACCTATCTTCAGTCACTTATTGTTCATAAAGGCTAAAATTTTGGGTTGAATTTATGTATTTATAAAGAAAGAGAGAGACGGATCAAAATAGAGTAATTGGTACATTAATTATATCTATTTAAAGAAAAACCCAAAGAGAGAGTAGGAATGATGTATAAACATATTTCTGATGATAGTCTTAAAGTGTACACAGGTTATAAACTTGTGGATCCCTGACCACTTTGAGTATAACTGGACAGATTTGAACCATATATATACATACAAAAAAGGAATGTATTTTCATAAGGGTCCATGAATAGTAATCACTTATTGACAATGCCCCAAAAGCTTGTAAAATTTATAACATATACAAGACATCAATATTTCTTATTTGATTAATATAAATATATTTAATTAACAAGACTAAAATAGTTTTTGGTGACGGTTATTAATTACAGTGCCATGTTGAAAGCTGTCCTGGCTTTATTTGTACATTCATTTTTGTATACTGTAGACAATCACTGCAGACTTAAATGAAATTTCAAAACCATAGAGTTTAGAAAATGTATGAATGGACTGAGAGGGCACATGGTTTTGAAAGACTATTTTATGTACTGTATTGTATGATGATATCAAATCTTAAGATGCTAAAATGGACAAGACTTATTTCACAAAGCCAGATTCTTATAAAAGACATAATTAAAAAAAATTAAAAAATCTAGATTACAAAAAAGTGGGAGTGCTATTTCATTGAAACATGTTGAAACAAAAGACAAATTAATTTTTATTTACTTAAATTAATTTAAATTAAAAAAAATAATTAAATACTCGATGTGTATAAAGCCTTAAAATGCCTGGCTTTTAGAAAGCTTCATTTGAATAATGGCATGAATATATCAATGATGACACTCATTTACTAACAAATTTATGTAAATGTAATTAACCAATAATTAAATTGTATTTTTAAAAAAAAACAGTTCATGTTACAATATTTTTGGTTATTTTGCCATCAAATGACCAGATTGTCATTTGGATAGGTCAAAGATGATTATTACTGGTGAAGAATAAACTATTCTTTTAAAAGGTAGCAAAATCAGGCAGTTAATATTTCAGGTACTATATAGAGACTTTGGTCCAAAAAGAAAAGCTTGAAGTATAATAAATAATATATTTTGACGGTGTTAAAATTACATACATGGATAATCAAGTATTATATGAAATTATTTGCCAACACAATGCTGAAGTAGAACTATGTACCATTATTAGAATTTTTTAATAAAAAGCTGTGAAAGACAAACAAAATAAATCATATTTTGAAGTCAAGGTAAAGTAATACTGCTCTTTCAATACTGTTGATAGCAAAAAATGTTATAATTATGCTAAGGTTAAAAAAAGTATGAAATAAGAAACTAAGACTGAAAAAGTCTAAATTCCAAAACCAATTCTTAAGATCAAATTTTCAATTGATGCTTTAAAATCATACAATGATTAGAAAAAGCATAATACAACCTTTTAAATAAATAAAATTAAATCTAGTTTATAATGAGTAGAAAAAAGAATAAGGATTTGAGAACAAATTAATTTATCTTGATATATAAAAATAAAATGTATTGTTTATTATGGGCAATGGAAAATAATCAAGATATCAATATTACAGGAAAATTTAAATGAAAATTAGATTTTAAACAAATTTCAAGTTTAATGTCTTACATTTGTCCTAAAAATAGATAGCTGCCTATATCCCTTTACAGGGATGTTGAGCAAACATTGCAATGACATAACAATCATTCACAAAGACTAGACTTTAACATCAAATCCCATAAGGAACTTATTAAATACACTTTAAATATACCGATGACATGATAAGCTATGTAGTGGCTCTGGTTCATTTTTCCAAGGACTCTGCTCAGTGCTGAGTTTCGCTGTAAGTCGTGTATGTTGTAGGGTATAAGACTGGATTTTCCCAGCTACCAGCTGTTGTATTTGTCTGTTGGACCTGATCAGATGTCTGGTGATGTGTTGCTGCATAGAGAACTTGAATTATTACGTTTGGAAATGAGGTCAAGTTATAAGTACATGGAATGGATGGGAAAATCCAAAATCAAAATAGAAAAAGATGAATGAAATATCAATATATGTTTCATTTTGTGATGAGCAGGGTTCATATCTGGTGTGTAATTGTGGGATTCTTAAGTTCCTCAATCCATGACTTTGTCTTAATTTTTAAGGACAATTGGATGTTTTAGTTTTCAAAAAATGTGCTAAACATTGTTAGGCAAGTCAAAGTCCAAATATTTGAGCATAAATTTTATATATCAGATTGTGTTGGTTTAAAAAAAAAGTGATTCTGTGTACGTTAGCAAGTTTGGCCTTACTTGGTGATGGGAATCTTTGACTTTGACAGTAGCAATGGAATGATTAAAATGATGCCAACAAAAACACTTCAACTCAGTAATAATAAAAAAAATTGTTTGTTTTACTCTAAGCCTACCTAGTTGCCAATTTACAACTGGAGGTTGTTGCCATTGCACACTGTTGTACTGACTAGTCCATGGAAAACAAGTTTGTTTACAGGCCTCAACATCCATATTGTGGTTATTGTTTAACCTTTGACCTGCCACTTCTACAGAACAAAAAAATTACCTGTTTTTAAGGACTTTGGTCTCACCTAGTAGTATAAATGAGCTGGTTCACAAATAAGTACACTTTATATTCCCTTTTATAAATTGTTTAAATATGTTGAGTGAAGAAGACTCCAAGACAGGTTTTCTTTGCAAATTTTTTGTTCTTATTGTTTTGTTAAACATTGTGCAGTCTTATAAACATGTATTATACAGTAACTTAATATTTCTTTCATTGGAAAATTTAGAGACAAATAAGGATTAACTGAGTGAAATAAAGTTGGTTTAGTTTTCATATCACAAATAATAATTTTGTATATATATATATATATATATATATATATATATATATATATATATAAATATATATATTTAAATATATAAGCCATAAATAAGTATAAAAAAATATTTAAAAGTTAGCATAAATTAGATTTTATTTTGTTTCTTGAAAGCAGGTTTTGTCAAGTAAGTTCAGTTAGTAGATGAGAAATTATTGTTTGGTGAGTTATTTCATTGTTAACTTTATTTTTAGCAAACCCTTTCCTGGCTAAAATTTATCTACATTATCTAATGGACTCCACAATAATATTAACAACTCATTAAGTTTTATTTTAGTAAATATTGTGATCCTTTGTAATTATAACTAATGTTTGGTTTTTTAATAAATTCGGAACAAAGTCATTAAATTTCCTTTTCTAATTAACTAATTTTTTTTTAAAGCTGAAAATTCTCACCAAGGAACAATTTCTAAAAAATTTACATGTTGTAATTTTAGAAGATGAAACTTACGATTGCCTTGTATTATGGGAGTGGGAAACTCTTCAGGGTGTCTACCGCTATCGATACTCCAATCAGACAAGCTGGCAGGACTGGGCTCCACAGGGCAGTCCACAGCCCTCGGAAGATCTTGTGGTGGGGGAAGAGGTGGAGGGGGAGGAGGGGGGAGTAAGGGTAACGCTGGTATGAACTTCTCTGGGTCTGAAGCTTCACTTGTGGCTGGGAAATCGGAAGCTGCGGCCACGTTAAATAAAACCCCAGGATTGGATACAGCCGGTCCTCTGCGATCCCATGAGGTTGCCGTGAGATTATTGAGAGGGCCTAGGTTAGAATTTGGTGGCAAATACTGAATGGTGGCTGGTTGGTTTTCAAGACCGTATGGCACTGACCTTACGGGTTTACTTTCATCTTTAATAAGAGATGGTCTTGAGGGGGTTGAGGTGGACTTGGGGAGAGGTATGTCAGAGAGAACTGGAGTGGACACTGCAGTGGGAAACTGGACATTTTCTTTATGTGATACATCCTCGAGAAATGTGTTGCTGGCAGTGACAAAAGCTTCGTTATCAGAGTCCATGGAATTCTCATCTTGGTTGTCACTTTCCACTTCCTCTCTGATGGGTTCCGGCGGGGCACCTTGATTATCAGCTGATCCCTGTATTTCCTTTATGATAGAGTCATTAGCAGCAACCTCTCCAGCGATATCATTATAGGACGGCTTCTCTTCAGCTGGCAGCAGTCTGTAGCGGCCATGGGATTTGTTGGGTTGATTTTCAAGGATTTCAACAATCTGAGAGAAAAAATATTAGATAAAATATAACAGAAAATAAAAGTATTTTTTTTACTCCTCTGTTGTTAATGATATTTCAAGGTTGCCAGAAATTAGTAGATAACGTATTAAAATAAAAACTAGTAGCCACTGTACGAGCACTTCTTTTATCAGAAGCAACTAGTGAAAAGATGTTATTGTGCTATTTCTGGTTGTTGGATTCCTGGTCACAACACCGCAGCTAAGTATTTCTTTCATTTTATTTCACTTTATTAATTTTTGTCTGTTTGGTAAGGAAGGCATTTTGCCAAAATGTTTGTTGTTTTGTGGTGTCCTGCCATGCCTACAAATACCCTGTTTATATAACATTTTATTTCATGCATGAAAAAGCCAGCTAAAAACTATCAAGTCATCCAAAGGATCAAATAATAGTTTTGAGTCAGATAACACACACACTTATGCTGTTAAGTAATGTCTCCTTTAACAAGTTAAAGCAAGTTATTTAAGGAAGATAGTTTAGGTTATGCAATTCAAACCACACTTGAGACTTTACAAAATATTTTTTAAAAAGTATAATTGAATTATGACAAAAGCAAAAATTTAATTCACACCACCAGATCTTTCATACAAAAGCATTTTAACACCTGTTATCTGTTTAAAATCAAACTTGTTAATGACCAGCACCTGTTTAAGATCAAACTTGTTAATGACCAGCACCTGTTACCTGTTTAAGATCAAACTTGTTGCTGACCACAAAGATTGGCTCCTCACAGTAAACCTCTACCACTGCCCTCAGCCCCTTGGTGTTTGCGGCACTTCTCAGATACTTCTTCTCCAATGGCAGCCAATCGGGGGCAGTGGCGAGTTCTTCCAGGGTTGGACTGCTTAGTAAATCGTCCAGTTTCTTGTCTATCGCTCTGGCAATTTTTTCCTCCACCTTAGGATTCATAACATTGGTTTGCAATGAGAAATAGTTGATTATAAAACAATAATTATACAACTTTAAAACCATGTTTCTTTAAAAACAAATTAAAGTTGAGGTAAAAACTAAAAACTAGAGATAAAAGATAAGGGACACAGATTGCAGAGTCAGAAATCCATTTAAATGATCTAGGTAATTTTATAGAATAACTTTTACATTGCCATTTGAATCTGATTTTAAGATATCAATGAGTGGAAACTAATTTTTTTAAATGTATTTGGACATCAGTGTTAAGTGGAACCCCACAATATAATTGTTTTCTACAAATAATTGTAAGGTAAGAAGTAAGAACATTGACATTTCAGGAAGCCCTCTATTCAATATTAATTATTTGGAAATATTGGTTGACACTGGAGACAAAAATGGAATGAAATTTATTTGAATGAGGTACAGACTGCAAAAGTTAGATGACAATATTTGAATGACACACAGTTGACTGACTGACTTGCCTCTGATTTACTATCTAAAGTGTTGTGTTCAACTGCTGACAATGTGTTGGCCAGCTTGACCAGTTCTGATCTTGGACACCACATTGACCGGTACTCAGAGTGGGATCTCTGGGTAATAAAAACAAGAATATTTAATAGCTTTCAACAATGAGGTAAATGGCCAGCAAACTTTTTGGTAAAACTTACGATTACATTAAACATAACCGAAATCTTTATAACACATTTGGTGTAGGAAAACATTATCTTATCTATACAGACGCTCCTTCTATGCAGAAGATAATTGCGTCCACAGACCATGACAGATGATCTGTTGGCAAGTGATGCAGCGTTCACAGGCCATGGCTTTGTGGGTTCCACGCATTACCCAGCCGCCTAACTACATGTAGTGTTAGGTACCCATTCAGAGTGGGGTGACTCGGGGACGCCCTAGGCCCCGGGAACAAACCCTTGCCTTCACACGGATTCGAACCCGTGACCATCGGTACGACAGTCCAGTGCGCTGCCACTCGACCACCGCGTACCCAAATATTGCAGGATATTATATGAAATGGTTTCTTTTCTTTAGAAATACTTATTCTATTTGCAATAATATTTTATGTTTCTGACAAATCTATTATAAAACTATTCTTTAATTTTAAAAAATTCATTTTCTCCCATATCCTTTGAGTAAAATTACTTTAAGATACCAATAACAGAATCGGTTTTTATATACATTTCTAAAGCATTGAGAAGCAATTTTCAAAGATTATGTATCAAACAATGTTTCCTTTAAGCTGTGCGGCCTTGCAGATATCTAACACACACCTTGCAGCAGTTCAGAATTACAGGCAGCAAATTTTGATAAGGATAATATCACTTCTATATTTGTGGGGTGTACAGTTGTGCACAGTAATGGATGCTGTGCATCTTTGAACACAAGTTTATTTTGCACACCTTAGAGGAAACATTGATAGCAACTGTGAAATTGTTCATGAGATACCTGAACAACTGGCTGTGTTTCATAAAGACGAAAGAGTGCTATAGAAGATGCCAGATTTACAGATGACCTCCTTTGTTTAGAAAGGCAGGTAGATATTTCCTCCCCTTGTAACTTCATAGTGCATCTGAAATAGGGAGAAAACTGGTACATCTCACATTAAATTCTGTAAATTGAATATAAAAATTGTGATGAAATTTTAACAAAAGTGGTGTGATTTAGTGGCAATACTTAGCACCTCATTATATATTAAAACAATAATTTAAAAAAAAATAATTTTTTGTGTGTGCAGCCAGTGTCTTCACTTTTAAATCAAGTTTTTATAAAAAAAGTGGGCTAGTGTTTAAACAGCTATACCTAAAGCAGCCATTCTCTGGCTCTGTAACCCATTCCAGCAGAAAGCCGCACTGGGTGGCACTTTGATTCAGAATGCAGTGGGAATGCTTCTTACGATCACAGCTCCACTCCTCATGCTCTATTACAATAAGGTCAGAAATTTCTCTGTTTTCTTCAGGCAGCTGTTTCAATCTGTTTAACCTACAAAGATTGGACTCATACATTCTGCTATAACCTGGTGAGATACAGAAGGACAAAATACTCAATGCATTTATACCGCTGGGAGAAATCAAATTCTCTCATTTTAATTTCCTAAACAAATTAATCATACAGCAATATGTATTTTCTCTGCTTAAAAAGTGCTCTTTCACTATGAAGCTTTATCACTGCATCAGAAAGGAAAGCAGTCATGATATGAATATTTCTACAATTAAATATTCATGACATCATATTATGTGAAGGAAACCAAGAGTTACCTTTGTAAACAATATCCACGACTTCTTGTTTCTTCAGCTCACCCTCATTAAACTTTGGAAAAGTATTAAGCACATCAGATCCCGTTGAATTTTTTAGAAGTTCAGCGCCCTTATTGTAAGCATTCAGCTGAGCAATTTTTCGGTTGGGCCCTTTCCCCTGAGCTATGAAACGATCCACTATGTAAATATCACAGGTGATCGAGAGCTGTTTATCAGATACCCGTATCTAGAGCACCACACAAGAAAGAAAGACATAATTAAAATTCCATACCTAGAAAGAGTCGGGTTATACTCCAAACTACCTCAAGTACACCACTCCCAAGTATTTCAATACCTATTGCAATACAATGTCTAGCTAGGATTTAATCAAGTTAAAAAAAAACAACAAAAAAAAACCAGGTATCTATAGGCAACCTCATAACATTGAGAATACTGATATAAAAAATGGGAATGAAAGTCTGCAGAGTTGATTATGAGTTAGTTATTTAACAAATAAAATCATTTCCCAGATAAAACCCACAATTTCATACAGACAAGATTTAAAAATAAAATTCCTTTACAACCTCTTATTTGTTAACATCACATTTTATCTTACGGTTTTATATACAGCAAGGAGTTTAATTTTGAGTTGGACACAATTCTTATCAATTGTCATGATAGCATTGACTCCTTGTTTTGCCGGGGATTTCAAGTCTCCGATCATTTTGTCCAGTAAATCAATGTATTCATGGTCAGTGGGCTGCAATCAAGATAAATTTACATAGAAATGTAACCCTATGATAATAAACAAACAAAAAAAATGAACAAATTATAAAGTTATAAAAAGACATATAACTATGTCATGTCACAACTTCTAACTCACAACAAGGTTTTGTTTTGAAAGTGCATTCCTCTCTCTATGCTTTTTAATTAGTTCTTGAATTTCCTTAGGTATATCTTCTGGGGCTATTTGGCTGACGAAATGCTGTAAGGAGAAATAAATAATTAAAATTATCTTGATTTATTTGGCCAGACAGCAAAAAAAAACTTGACAACTTTGGATAGAATTTAGGTTCTAAAACAAAACCCAACAGAAATATCCTGTTGGCTACTATAAGCATCTTTATTTTCCAACAACTGGCATTCCCATGACTAGAAAACAACTTGGAAAACAAGGATATAACAGCTTTTGAATAAAACTGAGAAAATATGAATCATAGATCAGATTAACTAATTGTGGTGAAAGGAAAGAAAGCATTTCATTGGGAAAAAAAATAATAAAAACCCCCGTAAAAAACCAAGTTTTTGACTATAAATCCTTTATGTACGAGAAGTAACTAAAAGAATGTTCATTATAATACGCAGCGCAAGACCATCCAAAAATACAAAATTGCAGTTGTGTCGTAAAACATGTTTAATATAATGCGCACCGATCAGGAATATGTTTATAAAAAGAGTTGTCAATAAAATACGCACCTTATTGCGCGACAGAAAGGTTGTTCAATATAATACGCACCGCACTCTATCTCAAAAAATAGCATGATACATAGGAATAAATAAAATAATCTAAAAAATCAATAATTTAATTACGAGAAATGAGATTGATCTGAAATTTTGATACATTGTTTTTATTATCGGTACGAAACTGCCTGCAAAATTTCAGCTCGCTAGCTTACGAGCAAGTGGGTTAAAAATCGATCAAAAGTTTTGCCGACAAGCAAGCAAGCAAGCAATCAAGGGCGGCCGCAGACACCACGAGTTAATATAAAGGATTTAAAAACAGGTTGACATGAAAAAAAATTGAAATCACTGAAACAGTGAAATAACACAGCATCAGGTTAAACAATGGAGTTGTGTATGCAATCTCATATGTTGCTTTTTAAAAGTTTAAACAATTTATAATCCCTACTGACAAATTAAATAATTTTAGGAATGACAGTAAAAATCTGATACAAAAAATACTTGAGATAGCTATCCAATGATTTCAAAGAATCAGTATTTAATTGATAAAGCGATTTTAATTTGTAACCAAAGCATATTCCCTTCGGTAGCCTTTACCTCCTTGAGTATTTTATCCACATCATTCTGTGTGAACAACTCAATAACTTTCTGGCAGACCCTGGCTTTAGATTCCTTTTTACTGAGTGCTATTGAGTATGCCAACACCTGGTCCTCTATGAGCAAGCTTGTTTTAGTGTACATGTGAACTCCTGAAAATAAACAGTTGAAATGACAATGACATCTTTCAAGGAAATATTTTCTAACAATACACATGGTACAAACTTGGTGAAATTGTTGTTCACAAATTATGAAAACATCAAAGCAACGATAAGTAGTCAGCTATTATGTGGCTTAAACACAGCCATGATTTATTGATTTTTCTTTGTGGCTAGAAAATATTTTTTACAAAGTTTAACAGAAGAATTAATACTGAATTAAATTCTGCAGCATGAAGTGTTTATGGTAAGTTTAAGTTCACCTCTTTCAGTCTGGATTGGTTCCACTTGGAAGCTGTACCTGAGACAACTTTTTAATTCTGAAAAGGCCTGACAACATAATTTACATAGACATTATTATCCTTACTTGTGTTATTCATTCCATGAGCGTTACATCTAATGTTGATGATAATGGTAAAAGTGAAAGACGTAACAACGTTTAGTTGGATTTAACCAATTAAGTAAACAAACATAGAACTGATAACATATCAGATTTTTAATATAATCTCTTCAATTAATCCATTTTATATTTATAAGTTTTAAGATTGATTAGTTGAACAATTATTTTCTTCGATATTGATCATGCAAGTTTCCTTTTTGATTTAGTTGATACCACTACTAAAGTATACTTAAAATTTCTACTTTTGTAGTTGAGTTTCCTACATTTAAACTATTCAAATTCAAATGGGAACTTGCATGCTCAACACAGACAAAAATAATTCTTGCACTGGCAAAAGCAGCAAGCTCTAAACAACAATTTTGTCAACTAACAACTCACTGTGTTTAAAATGGACTGTGGTTGACTGTCTGTCTGCTTTTTTATACAGTCTTGAAACCTCAACAGTTTTGTCCTGACATCCTCCTTGCTTTCTTCCTTCTGCGGTCACATAAATTTACAGCAAATGTTAGCGTCTAAAAATGATATATAAATTCTTTAATCCAATGGTAATAAGCGCACAATAAAAACTTAGCTAATAACCACTCTGATGGGCATTTAATAGCTAAATATCTTTAAAAAACAGCTACAGAAAGAAAAACAAGTAATAAAAACTCGAATGAGTATTCAAACGCAATTTCAAACAAAGAATTTCTGATTTTTTTATACAAGGGAAATCATTTTAGATTACATTAAAAGTCATTTCAAATCAGTAATTCTGAAAGTAAAAAAAAATAACTTCATCACACCAAGAATGTGTCAATATAATGCGCACCGCGCACCAATGTAACATTAGCATTCACAAAGCGGGAAAACCCCATTAACTGTCATTCTAGATTACATTAAAAGTAATTTCAAATCAATAATTATGAAAGTAAACAAAACAATTGCTATCTAAAAATAGCTGCTAAAATTACAGAAGTCGAACGAAAAGAGATTTTTCAAAAATTCCTTCTCCAACATTGTTCTAAATATTATTAGCTATCGTTTGGTGTTTGTTTCAACCCATTAGCTGTTATGGTTGGCGAGAAATTGACAAAATACTGATATATTATGTTTTTAAAAATATTTTCCAGGAAATCCAGTAAACCTTTTGGTATTTTTTGGGCTCTTGCACATCCTTCAGAACTCCTTAGCATATTTTCAAAAGACCCAAACCCTCTATCTGGTATGGTTCAGGAGGAGTTGCAGGATCAAGCGTTACAGACATTTCAAATAAATAAACGCAATTTTTCCCATGGGAAATTGCGTTATAACATTGATAAGAATTAAGCTTATGAAATAAATTTAATAATTTTAGCTCTGCAGTGTAAAAACAAAAAAATGGCACCTCACCTACTCTCAGGATAAAGTGGCAATGGCCAGTTTGTGAGTTTATTACCACAGCTAAAGTAGGCATGAGGGAAATTCTATGTATATTTTTAAGAAAAGCTGTCGTCTAATTATACTCTACTTTAAATTCCACTTACTACTATTGGGGAGACAACTGCTTGAGGCTGTGCGCAAATTCTCTTTCCAAGTTGACCCTGAACTCTCCCCCGACCTTGGCCTCTGCTTTGGAATTTTTGTTCTGTGTACCTTGGCATTGGTGTCTGAAGCAATGGTCTTCTAGTCTGCACACTTAGTAACGGTGGCGCTGCAATGAGTATAAAATAATTAAGATAAATTAAATAAAATAGGTCAATAAAAATGTGCTATTTTCAGAGCAAGACAAAAGTATTTGTGTGTGGGCAGGTTATTTGGTGGTGAACTCAAACCAAAAAATTAAAATTTAAAAACTGTGCATGTACTGATGATGGTGCGCAAATTTTCTGTTTTCGTTGAGAAGAAATGAAATAAACCAATGATCATTTTTATTGCCAATCAAGCCTATTAAAATAAATCAGTGGAATTCTATGATTAACAGATGGGGACCGATCTTTTATTGAAAGTCTCCTTTTAAGTATTTAGAAAATTATAAGTTAGCTGTTTGTCACGATAATCATAGAAAGTTATTAGTATTACATATTTTTATAACAACTCAGCAAGAAAACAATGATAAAGATTCATTATTATACTTTTTAAATTTTGTAAGGTTGTCCTGAATATAATAACATTTTCTATTTACGAATATATATATTTGTATATATATTTTTAATTACCTTAGCCATAACTAACCTCTATTCCCTGAAATACCCAGTGGAAAGGCCCCTGGTGGTCTCCCCCTTACTACTGGTCTGTCACTGCCTCTTATTTCAGGATTGAAGTTTACATTAGGTTGCAGCCCATTATTAGCACCTTTAGCACTCCATTTATCATAAGTGTACTTCTGCATAGAAAATGAATTCACAATTATTATTTTTGTTTGTTTGCATTAAGCTGCAGTTTCAACAAATAAAATTTTCACATAGTAAAATTAAACCTAATTTACAAAATCCTAATTAACTGTTCACACTTATACCATGAACATCAAAAGCTAGGGGCAGCCAACAAACCTCCTGAGGTATGGATGCCAAATCTAAGTCTTCTGTGAAGTCCTTATCTTTTGCTCTAGGATTTCGATGATGATTTTGAAATGTCCAAGCATTTTGAGTTTCTCTGTACACCGTTGACTCATCATTGCGCTCAGGTACATGGTGCACACTTTCAGGTGGTGTCCAGGGCTCATGACCAGATGGCCAATTGTCTCGACTGTGAGGGAGTAAGGGTGACCTTCTACCATGGAAATTCCTGTCAAAAAACTTTGGGGGAATTCTGTCTTCAAAGTAAGGATCCCAGAAGGGGAAAGTGTGATGGTCAAACGGCAAAGGAGGAAGTGGTAAATTGGGTAAATGGTCGTAACGGTCTAGGTAGTTACGTGCATAAGACTCGTGCTGCAACATTCTGTCATATTCAAAATTTCTTTCCTGGTATCTATCGATTTCCCGTTCAAGGAAGAGATCTCTATCACGGAGTGTGTGATGAAAAAATCCCCTTTCTGGGAACAGAACATTGTATTCATCAAAAAAATCTCTCTCTTGATACCTGTCATCTTCACGAAAGTGTTTTGATCGAGAGCCATAGCGTCTTTCAAATCTGTCATGATGCCTTTTTCTTTGTTCAAAGTTATTCATATTAGATCTTAAGTGAGCTGAAATGTAGGAATAATTAATAATTTAGAATGTATTAGAAATATAAGTGCAGATAACCTTTCTGGAAGTTATTTAATTTGATGCAATACTAAAAAAGATTGATCTATTTAATTTTATACAAGTCACGCATATCAAATGTATTAATTAATGAAAAATACTTTATGAAAGTACCCATTAAAATAAACATTAGGAATTTGAATTTTTTAAAATTGTGATGAAAAAGATAGTTGTTCATTGAACAAATAAATAAATGATTTATATAACTCTCTAAAGGTACAGGTGGAGATCTTGTTTTTTTAAAATGAATTTCTTTCCATTTTTTAAAAAATACTAGTGAAAAGTAAAGTTTCTGTCCCATGATCTTAACAATATATATCAGTAATTTTTATACACGGTTTTATTAAATATAAGCATGAAAACGCAAGCTTGCAAAATAAATTTTTAAATGTTTGTTCAAAATGATTGTTTTTTTTATTGATTCCTGTAGTGTTTAGAGAGAGAGTTAAATATTTAAATATTGCTGGTCACAAAAATATATTTAATGATTAAAAAAAAAGAAAAAGAAATTTTAACATTAAATAAAACAACCACTGACCAAAATTTAAAAAGATAACATGATAAAAATATTTCCTTTCCTCAGAAAAATTGGTTACTTGTTAATCAAAGTACATTTGGCTATTTAAGCATGCTTACAATCTTCTTGACAGTTTGTCTTATAGTGGGTCCATTTCTTTGAAGATTCTCTATGTTGTGACACACACGGCTGGCTGTTTTTATTTGATATCTTTACGTTCCTGTCTTGTCTGGTACAGAGAATATTTTTGCTCTCAGTCAAGTTGTCTTCACTCAAAGCTGATATTGATTTGTTTGAATCACAAGTGGTGGCCTGTTGTGTTTTACGTAAATTAGGTTTTCTAGGTTTAACAACAGCTTGCTGTACTTTATTGGTCTCCCAAGGCATTTCATTATCAGGGCCGTCACTTTGGTATTGAGATTCAGGAACTGTTTGAGATGATTGGGATCTACCTTGAGGTAATGGTGAATGAATTCTAGAAATCAGCAACTGTTGATTCACTTCATGCAATAAATTGTCAAAGTTTTTGTCATTATTAGGGCGGTTATGAGATGGAACAAAAGAACGATTTTCTACAATGCCAGCTCCATCAAAAGATGAATTTATGATTGGCTCAGCTGGTCTAACTGGCTGGTTTAAAGTGTTGCAGTCGGTCAGTGTTGTTCCCCTAGCAGTAGCACCAAACCAATTAACTGCCGTGTAGTCAGCTTGTGGTGCTAAGATATAACTCTGTACACATTTGGTGAGGTTATGAAAACTCTCATTGCAACCAGCTTCAACAGATGTGCTGACATTGATCTGGTGTGCAGGCTGTTGATTCAGAGAAAAGGTTCTTAAATCAAGTGGATCTCTGGTGAACCCACCACTCTGGGTACCAAAGGAAGGATCTGAATTTGCTACCCCTAGTCCAACAAATTGATTAAGTTGGTGTGGCAAGCTGTTGGAAATAAAATGCTTGTCTGATAAAGATTCATCCAAGAAATTTAGATTAAAAACCGGGTGACATGATTCATCCAAAACGTTCAGGTATTGACTGGGGTCCAAAACAGAGACGGTGTTTTGGTTGACAAGGTGCTGAGCTTGAGGTTCAAACACGGGATAAATTAGGTCAAATACATTTCTTGAAGCATTAAAACATCCATCAAAACTATGCTGATTGTTGGGTAGCACGAATGGGCCATTATAAATAGTTCTTTGTTTACTCATTATGGTATGTTACACACATACAAGCCTCATCTAAATAGCAAGCAAGCAATTATGTTTTGCTGTGTCATGAAGCATCTTTGGTTGTGTTTTCAAATTTCTAAACTATAAATACACTTCATAGAAAAAAAAACAAAAAAAAACAATCCTATGGCAAACAATGGCATGAAAATGTAACAGCTAGGTTGAAAATGTAACAGCTAGGTTGAAAATGTAACAGCTAGGTTGAAAATGTAACAGCTAGGTTGAAAATGTAACAGCTAGGTTGAAAATGTAACAGCTAGGTTGAAAATGTAACAGCTAGGTTGAAAATGTAACAGCTAGGTTGCTAATTTCCTTAGCTCATCTGTTATGTTGATGTAAACATCCTCCCAACACTCATAGTCAAGACATAAATTGTGCTTGGTCCAAACATCTAACATTCTGTCCACCAGATAAATATCAGCATTAAAACATTACTTAAACACTCAGGGCAACACAATGTGAGTTCAATTATATTTTTTTTTAAACCAAAAATTGTTTGCCTTAAAACAGCACATTTTGTGAATACTAGTCACTCTCAGCACACAACAAACTTGACCTATTTTGGGAAAATTTAAGTTGACTTTAAGAACCAAAGTTCTGCATGTAGCAGCTCCAAAAACTGTCACAAGTTGGTTCAATGTGTTAATTTTCAAACAAAAGCTTTCATTTTCAAACTTTTAGTGACATATAATGATGTAACCTTTGGCTAAGAGTAGTCTTTCAAAAATGTCTTGAGGACCACTTAAAACATTAGATATGATCAGAGGAGGTACTGTAGTTTAAAGTAAGTATTGAATTACAGTAGAACCCACTTAACTCGAGCCCGGTTAACTGGTCAACCCTATTAAGTCGACGTTTTTTATTGGAACCGCCCAATTCTCATAGGTTAATTCGATTATTTTAAGTCGCCGAACCCTAATACCTTGAGCACAAAAGAGGGCCAAATTTGCCACTTAGCGTTCGTTATCTTGATCCCCATGACCAATCGCCAGCTTTTGAAAATGTTAGATGTGATTTTTTTATAACCAAGGGAAGGCATAAAATTTCTGCCCCACCAGGTCTGCTGGTGACGTCACAGCACGCTTGCGTTCAGCTCTCAGCGCTGTGTTGCTTCTGGTACTACATGTATGCCAATCGCCAGCTTTTGAAAATGTTAGTTATCGATTTTTTATAACCAACATCAAATTTCGGCCTCGCGAGGTCTGCTGGTGACGTCACAGCCCGCTTGCATTCAGCTCTCAGCGCTGTGTTACTAACTTACTTCTGGTACTATACCAATCGCCAGCTTTTGAAAATGTTAGTTATCGATGCCACTCACCATCTCACTACCGTATTTTCGCGCGCGTCTTATTAAAAGTTTATGCTAGCCAACCAATAAAATTGATCGTTCTATAACAGTTCAGGCGGCTTTAACGTTCACATTTTAACATCGCCGCACTATGTGTTAGTTCTCGTACTATGCTTCGTCAACTAAGAGTTAAAAAACAACAACAAAAAAAAACGTTTACAAGCCATATGCATTTTTTAAAGCAAATATCAGTTTTATTATTAATGTGGTAATCTTACGTCAAATGCCTTTAACTTGCAAGAAAACTGTCACTAAAAGACCGAATTCTAATTTGAGGACCAATTAATCGCCCGGTATCTTTGCTAAGTCTTTCTAATGACTCTCGTAATATAAATAGTAACATAGACTTTGACCTTGTTCATATCATACGCGTACTGTGTGTTAGCTCTCGTACAGTGCCTCGACAACTAAGCAAAGTAAAATTTAAAAAAAAATCTTTCCTCAGCCGCCGGCGAACTAAACTAATAGTGATGATGTGTATGTTATTTATAGACCGGAATAGTAAGAAAACGCTTTGATGACACGATCGCTCGCGTATTGGTTCTGGTATTCTGCCGTAACACAACAAAATATTAACTCCGCGTTATAAGTTTATACCGAAGTTACGACTAACCGGTTAACCGTTAACAACCTTATCATGTACATAAAGAAATTTCAAGCACATGTTAATATTTTGCCGCCATATTGGTTTTCGTTTAACTCTATGATCGGTTATCTCGGCACCATTTGGCATACCCCAAGGCCGTCGACTTAACCGGGTTCTACCGTACTTTATTTTATTTTTTCAATTAAGTAGAAGTAAATTTTGGTTTAAAAATAGAAATCTTATAAATTATCGACAAGATTTGTTTACATCTTGCAAAAGCTGACAAAATTTTTCATTAAAACAAATTATTTGAAACCTAAGGTAAGATTCTTTTTCAACATTTTATAAATAAGGAAACTATTTAACATTTTTTGTTTTTTGAAATGAAAATTACAACATGGCTGTTTTAGCCAACTGATATTTGCTCTATCAATAAAATATTGCTTTCAGTCAGTTGTATTCACTTATCTAATAATTTTGCAAGCATTGCTTCAATGCACTAAAATTTGATGCCAAATAAATTAAATCCAAAAATGTTATGTTATTGCTCATTTTATGTTGCTAAATTTTCTTAAAAAAATGTTCTAAATTGTAAATGAATTTTAAAATTCCATATGGCATGTTCTTATCACTGCAAAAACTCATCTATCAATCATTATGTGAATCACGTGCAGTGTTTACTCATACCACTTCTGATGTGTTTACCAACTACTTTAAACTCTACCTACCAGGGCCTTAAATGTATTTACTGCTGCAATTAATAATGTTTCGAAAGTTGTTTTTGAGAAACTGAGGAAAAACAACTAAGACAAATTTTTTAAGCCAATACAGTTGTAATGTGCATCATACTGGACAAACATAATAGATAATGTAAAATCAATACAGAGGTAAAAATTTTGGATTAGAGGGAGAAAAAATAGATGACTTCTTTTATTTGCCTAGAGTAAGGACCTAATTTTTAATCAATAATAAGAAGACTAGCTTATATAGTTTACCAAATTTAATTATTGGGCTGCAGTGATGAGGTAGACTTTTTGGAGAAAAGTAATGAAATGCTGGATTTTTTTTCGAAGGAGGTTTTAATATCCACTGTCAATCGAATTAAAGGCATGACCAGATAGGATATGTTTACATCATCTGTTTCTGATCAATGTGATCGATCCAAATTTATTTTAACTTTTCATTCCCATAATTTTAAAGCCCACCAGGTGATTCTCAAAAAACCGAACAATCCTCATGGCTGACCCTCTAACTCAGCAGGTCTTCAAAAAACCTCCTCTTTTTGCTGTCTGAAGAGATAGAAGCCTCAAAGATATACTTTTAAGAAGTCACCTTCCCACCATGAAAGCACATATTGGAACAAAAGGTTGCAACCGTAATTTCCAATACTTGTCCATATGTGATTGAAATTGACAAAATTTCTTTCCCTCTTGAAAAATTCATAATAAAAGATGGATTCACTTGCACAAGTCGCAACATGATTTATGCAATTCTTTGCAAGAGGTGTAATAAAATTTACATGATTGAGACAGGGCATCGTCTTGGCATTATACAATTTGTTTGTGTATTTTGTATTTTATTTCCCGTTTCAAAGTTGGCAGTTCTCAATTATTTAAAAATGTACTCCTCTGCTACATGGTTACTTTAAACCAGGGGTGCGCAATCTGCGGCCGTACGCGCCGTGGGCACAAAATGTGCGGCCGTGGAAATATGTTTAAATTTTAATAACCTGCGACCGTCAAATATTTGCAATTTTGCACTATATTATGGAAAGTTGTAAACAAAATATCGAAAATTCATTTACACTTTTAAGCACTTGTTATTGCGAAACAAATTGTGACTCTGGCAGCTGTAGCGTTAGCTGAAGTGTTTAGCGTTCACAGACATTGAACTACCTCTTGCCGCGCTGGTGTTAGACTGCAGCTGTAGCTAATGAGGGCAGGACATGAAGTTTAGCAGCCTAATATTGAAGCGCGCCGAAACCGTGTGATGCTCACATTCGCTGTATCATACAAATATTAATTCTTCACACAAATGATTCTTCGGCTGTACCGCACCAGCGGTCGTTGGATGTCTCAGGGAGAAACATCTCGCCGTGTTCTGCTGCTACGAAAAGAAATTCCGGGCACTCGCTGGTGATCATCAGTCGTATTCCTGACGCCAGATTGGTGTCAACCAGTCTGGTCCGATATTTGTTCCTGAGATATTTCATTCGTGAAAATGACCCTTCGCACATGTAAGTGCTTCCAAACAGCACAAGAGTGTTTCTTGCTATTTCGCGAAGCTTGGGATACTCCACAGCTACTTTCCATGTCTCCAGTAGATCGTTTTTGTCCTCGAATTTCTTCACAAGCTGAGCGTTATTTTTTAGTTCGATCAGTTCCATTTGGACATCCAACGGCGCACTCAACCAAGTGTGGAGAAGCAACGAGTCTCAAATTTTCTGAGATCTTGTCGAAATCCTGAAAACGTTCTGCGAATTCCAACAACAGCGCTTCGAGGACTCCTGAAAAGGACGTAGCCGGAATTTCATCTGTTCTTATTTCATGGCTCTCGATTAGAACGGTGAGTTGCGGGAAATGATAGAGATTGAGCTGTTGGATATGACTTTGTAACAGACGAAATTTGTCACAGAAATCCTGTACTCTTCTGTGCATGAGGCAAAACTGTTGTTCCTTTGCCTTGCAGAGACTAGTTGAGGCAGTTGATATAAATTAACAAATCTACAAGGAAGGCTAGAGATGTTAGAAAGCTTGGTTCTGCAGTGGACAGTCTTTGTTTTTCGTGGCATAAAATTCCAGTATTTCTTTTCGTAGCAGCAGAACACGGCGAGATGTTTCTCCTGAGACAACCAACGAACGCTGGTGTGGTACAGAATATCTTCAGCTGACGAATCATTTGTGTGAAGAATTTGTATGAATTGGCGGTGGTGAAGAGCATTCGCGCGAATGAAAAGGATAATGCGATTCACATCCTTCAGAATGTTATCCAAATCAACAGATTTAGAACACAGCGCCTCCTGGTGAATAATGCAGTGCAGATTTATGAGCTGGTCATTACCGTGATCCTTCAACACATAATCGGAAAATCTAGCCACGAAAGCCATTTTGCTTACCAACCATGGACAGATGCCTCGCAGGTTCTTCAGATCAACGTGCGAGTCGATGCAAGCTTTTTTAACTGCCAAAAATATGTCTTCTCCTCGAGTTTGAGTAACGAGTGTCTCCATGGAGAGCAGATCCTCGCACAATTCAAATGTTGGGAATAGTGAGTGAATGAATATGAGTAGCTGCGCTGAATCTGAAATGTCAGTAGATTCATCAACAGCAGTGCAAACAGGCTGCCCTCCTTGTTAATCTTTGCCTGCATGGAGAGCTTCAGTTGCTCGGCAATATTACTTTGTCGGCGTTGCACGGTATCGAGGGACAGAGGAATCAAAGAATAATCCGTTTCCTTACACGGATGAATGCACTTAACAACATCCATGATACAATTTTTCACGAGTTCCCCATCGGAATAAGGCTTTCCAGCGACACCGAGACGATAGGCCACTCGATAGGAAGCTTCACTGCGCTTATTAGTAGTCTTAACAAAGGCAGACATGACCGAGGTCTGTTGTCGAACATTCCTCTTTTAGATTTTCCACGCAGATCTTCCTTGAATCACCTTGTAACTGTGCATAGTTGTGTGATGCGTGCCGGCGAAAATGTTGCTTGGCATTGTCCCCTTTTACAGTTTTCACAACATCGCCGCAGATTAGACACTGCATGAAATGGTTCGCTGTCTCTGCCATAAAGAAATCTAACTCCCATTTTACATTAAAGCTCCGCTTCTCTTCTTTTCCTTTTTATGGACATGATGAGTACTAAGACGGCACAGATAATATTATACGGTAACTAAGAGTACATGCTGTATAACTATGATACAATTAATCGTTTTCATTAAACGCTTTTTCAATGTTAAGTTTATTCACTGCTGTGTCGAGAATCTGTCTGGATTTCTGGTGCAGCTGCCAGCTAAGAGTGATAATTTTACACAGGCCTCTGGGTATTTGCGTTTACTGTAGCTGCTACTGAAGTTGACAGACGAGTTACACGGTTACACAGAGCATTATTTAAAAACTTTATCGCAGTCCCATTCTATATGATACACAGAGCTAGCACGACACAGCGAATGTTCGCATCACTCATCACACGGTTTTGGAGCGCTTCAATATTAGGCGGCTGAACTTCAAAGGCTTGCCCTCATTAGCTATAGCTGCAGCCTAACACCAGCGTAGCTAGAGCTATTTCAATGTCTGAGCGCTAAACACTGCAGCTAACGCTACACGCTGCCGGAGTCGTCATTTGTTTCGCAATAAAAAGTGCTTAAAAGAGTGTAAATGAATATTCGATATTTCGTTTACAACTTTGCACAATATATTGCCTAATTGCAAGTATTTGACGGCCGCAGGTTATTATAATTTAAACAGATTTCCACGGCCGCACATTTTCGTGCCCACAGCGCATGCGGCCGTTAACAACCTTGTCATGTACATAAAGAAATTTCAAGCACATGTTAATAATTTCCCGCCATATTGGTTTTCGTTTATCTCGATCATCGGTTATCTCGACGCTTTTTGGCAAACCCCTAGGCCGTTGACATAACCAGGTTCTACTGTACATGCATAAATCACATAAATTTTACCTTCAGATTTTGTCCAAAAAAAAGTCGGCTTTAGAATGAGTATATACCGTAAATAATTAGGCAATAATTTACAACCATGTTTGGGTTTCTAACCTATGGCATTGATTATAACTTTGCATCTTTGTATGAACAAAATGTGGGTGAGACTGCATTTTATTTATGTACTATTTGTTTGTTGAAGAAGGCTCTTTGTCGGAATGTTCGCTGTTTTGTTACGTCCTGTCAGGTTCCCTCATACCCTGTTTACATGTTATCACTCTTTGTATGAGTGTTTTTTTCCTGCAGTTTCCTGTTTCATTCAAACGTGTCTTAAAACTTTTGCTCAGTCGGGTCATCTTTGTTTTGATGATGAAACAATACTTTTAAGCTAAGATTTTCAAATTTCCCTCTAGTTACAAGTACATATATACTAAGTAAGTACCTTTTTTCAGTTTTAACAATCTGTGTATGTCATTTTTGAGTTAAAAACTTATATTTGTAGGCCATGTTCTGCTAGTGAGGAAGCCATTTGTTTTTGAAAAATAAAGTGGGTCTTGGATGAAGGATTTGAAATAGTTTATAAAGAGCTCTAATATTAACATAAATTTAAAACTTTCCTGTATTATTTTGAATGGAGATTATTTGTTAGAGGCCTTTGGTCCAGTTGCTCATTAATTAGCTTGTTTACATTTATTTATGAAAATCCTGGTGCTTAATGGCCCCATCTTTTTAAAAAATGTGAAAAACACCATAAATGTTTATAAAGTAAATAAATTTCATGTTTAAAACTAATTAACAATATTAAGAAATGCTTTAAAATGAAAACAAAATTTAATGATTTGTGGAAATAATTTTTAAAAAATTTGTTTTTGCCTTTTTGAAAATAGTTCCATTAGTCACAAATCCCGGATCGTCGACCTAGTCTTGACTAGTGTGAGGCTTTACCGTTTCTAAGGCACAATCCAACAGTGGTCCCAAAAAAAACAACAGAGTACTATGCAAGGGCTAAAGCTGAGGACCTTTGGGTTATTGAGAAATGGTTGCAACTACACAATAATACTTAACAGGAACTTCTTTTTAGTGCACTTTCTATATGTAAATAAAAGCGTGTCCTTTTTTTAAAAAATTATTTTATTTTCTACTTTTTAGTATCAAATTTTTTAAAATCGATTTTTCGACCTTATCAATTCAATTTAATTAGTTACACTTCATTGTCAATAACTTCAATGAGATAGTGGTAAAAAGATAAATCATTAATTACAAATTTATGTATAGAAAAAAAACTATCCCTAACTGAAAATTGAACCGCGTACATACAAATCGGCAGTCGATCACCAACTATTCGACCAGAAGGTCTGACAAATTTCGTTACTTTTAAACTTATAATAAAAACTCTTTCCCACAATCCACTTCTGACGTTAACACATTGAAATTATTTGTATTCCTCTAGGCGAATTGAGGTTCATTTTGATGTGAGTGATAAAAGCACAAACATATTCATATATAGAGATTAACTAAATAATGCATCAACTTAATTAAAGTACATTCGATTGATCTGAAATTTTGATACAATGCATTGTCATCCAAGATCTATCTGTGGTAAAATTTTGAGATCTCTAGGACCATCAGAAGTGGTTTAATTTTACGTTACAAGATTTGACGGATACAAACAGTGTGACTTAAACTTAAATAAAAGCGTGTAAAAAGAAAACATGTTGACAGTTGAAAACCTAGGGCTTATTACTTATTAGCACTTATTACCCTCTTTACCCTACATTTTAAATAATTGAGAACTGTCAATTGTCAACTTTGAATTTGAAATGGGAAGTAGACTAAAAAATAATAAATAAAATACAGAATACTTCCGGACGTCCAATGCCATATTTACCTTCTTTGGTATAGCATATTAAATTAATATTAATCCATTTATTTTTATAAAATGAAAAATGCATCTCACAGTACACTACAGAGTACAGTTCTTTCTTTAGCGGGTAATCCTGCAGTTTCTACACGTATATTATTTCACAGCAAAATTTAATTTTCTCTTGAGAACTTAAGTTTTTAATTTATTAAATGCATTATTATATGTTGTATTTCAGCTATTACAGTGCTAATTTGTGAGTCTTTTTAATTTCTAAGGCATTGGGCATTGGGTGGTGGTGGTGTTTTACAACCACAGTGAGGATGTTTGCAAACACGCAAGCAGGCTCTTTCCCAGAAACATTTATTATTCCCCCACCCATGCATATCTATTCTGAATTCTGTTACTAACAGTAACTGTTACAGACTCTCACTTTAAAATTTTTATGCTATACTGGCTATACGATTGTATCGTCTTTTGTTTTTTCATGCTTTAAATTAAATTAACTTAATGGATTTATGTTGACCACAGGTACAGTGCTAGTTTTGGGGAGAATAATAATTATTCTTTTTCATAACAGAGTCTCGTCCAATTAAATATTATGTATGAAAGTTAATAAAAAGTTACTTCATAATTATACAGACTACAGATTAAAAATAGAAAGTTGATTGCACTGGAACAGTTAATAATAGTAATATAGTATAGTTTTATATCAGCTAAATCCGTAGTATTACTAATTAATTAATTAATGTTAATGATTAATCATTAACAAACGATATGCAGGTCCGCTCAGATTATTGCTAAAATGGATAGGCCTACAAATATAAGATTCCAGACACTCGAAAGACGGTTAAAATGACAATTGAATTAGTTTGACATTATTCTCACTGACTTTCAAAATTTTAAAGTGAGTCTGTAACAGTGACTGTTATTATTATTTGTTAATTTTTATTAACATTTTTATATGCATTACCGTTACCCAAGTCCAAGGCCTTTAGATATCGTTTCGCATCAATGGCATCATTCTCACGGTCAAAACCGTGCGGCAGTGCGGTTTACCGTGCGGATAATGTTGGACATTATTCGCACTGCCAAAACCGTGCGAATAACGCTTACCTACTTATAGTTATATTATAATTATATTAACTTATTTATACTTAACTTATAGTCACTTATACTTATAAATAGTCATTATAGTATATTAGTTTGTGAAAGTATCCTTAAGCTTATTGTTTATAGAGTCTGGTATAATGTTTAGTGTTATTGCTTTGTCTATATCTAAATTGTGTAATGTGCCTGCTTGTATGAATTGTTGGAGTGTGTTGAACTAATACTAATAGTAATAGTAGTATAGTTATACTATAACTATGACTATAGTATAGTATACTTCTCATTTTTTTCAATCTCAGTCTTTTATGTCAAAGACTTAAAATTTAAAACTTATGAGAATAAAATTCACAACTCTGGAGTGTAAATTGTATGTTATTTTACCTTTCTGTTTCAATTCAACAAAATAATCAAGACTTTCTGGCGGTTTGAATTCAACATGCACACTGATTTCCCTACCTCTTTTATGCCTTAAATTTAATAATGCATAGCCTAGGTCAAGGTCGAAAGAAAACGAAAGTGGTCCAAACTGAGCGTGAGTAATCAAAGGAATAGTTATTGGAATTCATTTTCATTTTTAAACGATTTTATTTGTAAATAAGCATTCCGAAAAAAATTAAGATATATTTTAATCATTATATTAATTATACAGGAAACTATTAAAACAGCATTTATATAATTCGAAGATTTAAAGGTAATTTGTTTAAGTATAATAATCGAAATCTAAAACTGATCTTAAATCATATATATTGATATCGATTTCATCGATGTATGCCAGTTGGTATGATTGAGACAATGTGTACCTGTATAAAATTTTTGTTGTTTTTAGTTATTAAAATTATTTTGAAAGGAGCGTGATAATAATGACTAGTAATTATATTATAAAAATGTTACCTGGATAAAAAAAATTATCTCAAATTGGCTGCAACCAATTAGCCTCAATGATCATGATTTAAAAAAATACATTTTAACTTTGTGACTATAATTTTAACAATATTATGATAAATACAACTGAAGAATCCAATGATAGAAAAACAATAAGCTTCAGTGCTCACGTCTTTATTAATCCGGTGACTGTAATAGGCTTATTATAATTTATAATTTCTGATGAAAAATCCAATAAAAAAATAAAAAAATTTTATCTTTGATTTATAATTGTTTTCATACTTGACTGCTACACTTAGGCCACTTCTTTTTTTTTCTCTTCAAAAACTGTTAATGATCTTATCTATTAGAGACACTCATTCTAAACATAAGATTATTGCCTCCTTTGCTTATCCATGGTATATGTTTTGTCTTGCATTTTTATTTGAGTTTTAAATGTTGATAAAGTGTTGGTTTTCCTGGTTTGATCAGGCAAGATATGCCGCATCCGAACTCCAGATGGGAAGAACGAGAACTTGTAAGCATGTGTTTGTTGTCAATTTTTATTATTCTCCAGTGATGAATCCATCTGCTCATTTTTGAATTTGATCAAGTGTATCAAATTTATATCTGTTTAATTAGTTACTTATGCTTAATTACTTGTCAAATTAATTTTTTAAAGTTAAAATCTAAACAAAAAAGTAACTGAAAAACAAAAACTTATAATTATTAATTATTACAAATTTATTTTATGTTGGCAGCAAGCATATTTTTTACAATTATTTTATAAAGACATTATTAATCTTCCCGTAATAAAAATCAGTGTTCGTTTGTTTTTGAACTATTTGAATGTTTACTCCAAAATAATCTGTCCATTCCGCAAAATACATTGACACCGGATGAACTTCAACGACAAAAAAATAAATATAGCTTGTCACTTTTTGTGGGTTAAAGGTTAAAGTGTAAAGGAAAAGGGGGATTGGCAACCATGGCCTCAAATTTACAACTTGCAGGACGGCTTGCCCTAGTCACCGGTAGTTGTTCATGGCTTTGATAAATACTGAAATTTATTAAAGATGTATTATATTTTTTATTTTAAACAAATTACACTATTTTCATTTATTTTTACTCTATATTTAAACAAATATTCACCATCTCATTCATGATTTGTTAGGTCTACTCAGTCTTACTCTATTTAATTTAATACAAATTCATGAGCTTTGAACCTTGCACTGTACTTAGTACTTTGTCAACTGCACGAGGCCTATATAAAATTATGATGACAGAACAAGTAAACACAAGAAAGGTTAACCAACAACTACATAACACAAGACAACCGAACACACAACGTGTGGCAAGTTAACTCCACTAAAAAATAAAATTTAAAAATGACTATAAATTCTAAAAATTCTAAAAGAAAATCATAGTATGAATCATAGTCATAGTATTCAGAATTCATAATAATCATAGTCATACTCTACTGTATCAGTGGTGGCGAACCTTCGACCTGCGTGCCCAAAATTCAATCAAAACTCACTTAATATCACTTATTTATAGCAAGGTGCCAACTCGAAAATGGGGGTTCGGCTTGGCCAAACAACATACTTAACATACAGTTGTCTGAAGACATAAAGAGAAAAAACAAGAAGAGAGTTTTCAAGGATACGAAAGAAACCCCATTTTATTTTATTACAGGAAAGAGATTGATTTTACTTAATTAATGGGATTTTTTTCTGTTGTATACAGACTTATAATTCGTCAAACTTTGGCTCATTTTTCGTTAATTTGAACGCAACACATGCAGCACTCAGGTTATCTGTCAGTCTCTTTCTTGTGTCACATTTGATATACATGTAATTCAAAGCAAGCTGAAAACAGCTGTTGACACGCATAAGATGATCTAAAGAAAGTAAGAATAGCACCCCCAAATGTTTTCATTGATTTAAACTTAATTGGCAGAGAATTCCACTCTTTAAGTTTAAGGATTTCATTTTCATAAATATCAATTGTGCTGTCCTGTGTTATCTCTATCTTCTCAAGTGGTGTCCGCAGATCAGAGAATTTTCTTTTCCATGTAGAGCTTTCTTGAAATACCAATAGCTCCTTTTTGAGATTTTCAAGACATAACCATTGTAAGCAAGAAAGATCAAGTTCTTCAAACCTTGATTTATCTTGAGAACTAAGAAAACACATAGTTGTTTCCATCTGACGGAACTTTAGAATCTGTCATTAAATTTCTTCTTTGCAGCTGCTACGGTGTTCAAAAATCTTTGTAGATTTCTTCATGACTTGAAAGATTGTGTGCAAATTGTGTAGAATTTTCTAGATTCAACTGTAGATTTGGAAAATATTTCAGTTGGAACTTGCAAGATCTCTTTACAAAGCATGCAGTTTTCGTTCAAAGGTTTTTATATCGCAAAACATCCTTTCTGCCGTTTTTTCCAAGCCTTGCAGTTGCTTGTTTAGTACACTGAATTGTTGTGTAAAATCTGTAAAAAAAAACATAACTTGTAAAGCCACACCATATCAGTGAGCTGTGGATAATCCTGTCCTTTTTTTCATATTAAGCAGCTTAAAAATCTTTCTAAAACCAGTCCTCTTTTTCAACCATTGGACATTAATGTACATAAGCAAAGTGTTATACTGTGCTTGAACCTCATCAAGTAGTGCTTGAAAATATCGATTATTAAGAGCTCAAGCCATGATGTAATTCACCATTTTGGTGACATATTTGAGAACATCGTTAATATTTTGCAGCTGTCCCTGTC
The DNA here is from genome assembly GCA_944989445.1 of Ampullaceana balthica. NCBI lineage: Eukaryota > Metazoa > Mollusca > Gastropoda > Lymnaeidae > Ampullaceana > Ampullaceana balthica. The sequence continues at coordinate 2,767,516 of CALYLW010000018.1, forward strand.
ACAAAGAGCTTCTTGTTGAATGAGACAATGAAACAGAATAACTGGGTGTTTTGCTTCTTTAACATTAACTGTATGAAACCAGATGTTGTTCCTAACACTCAAGGCGCACCATCACTAGTAATTGAAACTACTTTTTCTGGTCTTATGTCTAGTTGCAAAAAAGCTTCCATCACAGCATCATAAATATCTATTCCTTGTGTTCTTTTGGGCAATAAATTTCATTTCATTTAGAAAACATTAGCTGCTTCAACTTTGACATATTTTTTGCCATGCAACAAGTAAATTATTATGTTTGGCCCAAACAATTGAAACATCATAAAGGTATATCATTTCTATGGCGATTTATGAAAATATATAATATTTAATGTGTATATCTAAGCTTAGGCCATAAGCCAGTGGCATATAAGTAAGTAATTGAAGCATTCAAAAGCAGACTAAAACACTTAATTAAATTATATGGTATCATTTTATTGTGATTATTGATTTAGGAAGTAATATTTTAGTCGCGTGCCGGCTGATGAGACTCTGCGTGCCAACTGTGGCATGCATGCCATAGGTTCGTCATCACTGGCCTATATTAACTATATATTGACTGTGACTGTAACTAAAATTTAAAATTACTAATGGTAAATACTGATAACTAATATTAGTATTACATGTATTACTAATACTAAATTTATGATCTGTAGTGATGAATATGATTATGACCATGGCCTAATTCTATTAATATTACTGTAATATTGTTTTAATTTTAGTTTTTATCCTCTGGACTTCGCTTTCAAACATTGATTAGACTCTAATCAAGATAGCCAGTAATATGATGATGTTTTCTTTCACTTTCATATCCCTAATTGTCCATGCAAGTCCAGCATGCTCCCCATTCTCTGATCTTCAAAACTTAGCTTAAATGAAAAGTTTGGATTTTCCTAAAATTTAAATGTTTCTTTGTCATCACATTTTCTTAACTTTTGGCAACACTATGCCATAACTTTGGCGCAGTTCCTTAAAATAGCACACTTCAATAAACTTCTTTTGTCAGTGACGGGATGTTGTGGTTTATTCGCTCAGCTACAGAAAGCCACTAGAGGTTCTCAAGAGTTAGATTGATAAGGTCTGATTTCCTCATCTGCAATACATTGCAGGCTTTAGTATTTTGTACCTTCTGGTGTCTCTACAGTTGATTTTGAGGCAAGCCTTATTGACAACTGTTTCAGCAATCTGGTCTCGATTGTTTCAATGAGGCTTCTACAGCTTTTTGCTTTTTTCTTATTCCGTATTGACCCAGGGCATGTACATTTAAAGACTTAATTTTTTAAGGGAAATAATTTCAAGTTTTTATTTAGAGAAATATTTTTGTAGATTAAATTGTAAAAATCTTTAAATGACAAATAATGTCATGTTAAAATACAATTTTGTTTAATTAGTGGATATGAATATGTGCATTTGAGTAAAAAATATTAATTAGGTTGTGTACAAAATATTATGTTTCTTTAGATATTTAAGATATTCAGCAAAAACAAAATCTGATATTCCTTTTTTTTATAAGTCCTATTTGCATTTGTTTTACCGTCATCAATTATGAGCTCGTTATAATTTATTGATTGAAAAGTTTGCTTAGCACAATATTCTTTTAAAATAACTGTACTTAAACTGAAAGGGAATTTTAAAAAAAAATCGGCCTTATTTTTCCCAATCTAAAAACAAAATTAGTATCTAATTATTTTCTGAGCTGTAACAGATCTATTTTAAACTTTTGTTTAGTTGGTAGAAAATATAAATCTAACCAATGGGGTTATTTTGTTCAAAAGTATTCTGTATTAAACTTCCTACACAAGCTATGGATGAAATTATTTATTTAAAAAAAAATATAATGATGAAATAATGTTGACCATTGAACAAGGTGGTGGGAGTGGAATCGGCAAAGCTGTCTGCTCTATTCTGGCAAGAGAAGGTGCAAAAGTGGCTGTTGTTGATTTAAAACAGTCAAGTGCTCAAGAAACAGTATTATCTCTTGCACAACGTAAGTTCACTGTGCCTGCACCTACAGTTTTACAGACAAATAGATCTCTGTGATCCTTATTATTAATAGGTTTATAATTTAAAAACTGGTGTATTATGGTAATAAATCAATTAAGGGGTAATACTAAAAAATACTTTTGCATTGATGTCCTGTCAAGAACATGTGTTCCAAGGATTTTATCCTGAACCTTTTTCTGTTGCACTTGGGACATCCTTTTTAAAACAATTTTTATAAGTTCAAGTATTACTTTTGACTATATAAATATATACATATAACATATATACTCGTTCTAAAGCCAACCTTTTTTTGACAAAATCTAGGGGGAAAAGTTGGGGGGTCAGCTTATGAGCGGGTCATAGGTGATTTCTGCATGTACATTGAATATTGTGTTGTTATTGTTGATCATCAAGGTCCTTTTCTACATTCTACAAGATTTGACTGCTCTACCAGAAGCTATAATTTATTATTAAACATCTGCACTTACCTTATTTAATCAATTTATTTATTTCTGTGAACGTTTTAATAAATTGTTAAACAAATTTTGTTTTCAACAACGGATTTTAATGTACATGCTTTTGCCACTGTTTACCAACAAATTTTTAAAAAAAAATACCAATAACTCTTGCCTAACAAAGAGCACAAAGACAAAGATAGGTAGTACTAAGTATACAATCATAATGACCGGTTTAGCTTGTAGTTTAAAAATAATGTGTACCATTTTGTTTAAGCTGTCCTATTATTTTTGGGGGGTTGGCTTGCGGTCGGGTTTCACACTTTTAATACTTTTCTCTTCCAAAAGAGAGTGGGTCGGCTTATGAACGAGCGGTCTATAAAACGAGAATGTAACGTATATATATTTCTTATATTATTGCATGAATATCAAGCTAATGAAAATCTAATTTAAAAACTGAAAGTAACTGTGCATGGTTTATCGTAGTATTATTGCACTTTTAAATATAAATGCGTTCATGTGACAGATCAAAGATGTACACACAAAATATATATTTTTTGGCTATAAATAATAACAGGTTTTTATTAATAATTGAAAATAATTAAAATAAATAGTTCCAAAAGTTTTAATGAATTCATTCACTTATCTCACTTTATTTGTCATTTTTCTCTCCCTTGAAATTTTTTTCTAAAAACATTATTTTTTTACTTTATTTTATTTTTATATGATCTATTATGTAACTAACTCTCAAACTTAAATACCAAATAAGAATATTCTGTCTATTGTTCATATATCTTTTACTGTCAACCATGCAGCATCTCAACATGAATCATTTGCAACTAATGTGTCATCTTCGTCGGAAGTGACAAAACTTTTACAACAAATAGAGGAGAAATTTAAGACTGTTCCTTCAATAGCCATCCATGCCGCTGGCATCACTAAAGATAATTTTCTTCTAAAGCTGGACGAACAAAGCTTTGATGAAGTTATAAATGTTAATCTGAAAGTAAGTTCAAGCTACTACACTGCTCATTATTACACATTCACATACATGAGTTATGTCTTGGAGAATCATGAAGAATGTAACATCTGTAGATATTATTATGTAACAAAGTGCGTTTTTTATCTATTTAAATTTTATTGAAAGTTCTGTATCTATCGCAGGGAACTTTCCTAATAAATCAAGCTGTGGGTAGAGCAATGCAAAAAGCTAAAATTGAAAATGGGTCAATTGTTAATATTTCAAGCATTGTTGGAAAGGTAGGCATAAGACATTTTTTAACCTTTGAGTACAAATAGTACAATAGCTTTGTTAACATGTAAAAATATGTTAGTGCAGTGCAAAACAATCCCAAAAACTTAACATCCTGTGTATTAAAAAACAAGTACTAAGTGTAAGAGAAGTGTTGTGTTGTTGTATTGACTTTGAGCGTGTGAGTTGACTAGTATGAAACACGTGGTTTGTGATGTGAACTGTAAGCGTGTGTGGTCGTGGACTGGGAGGATGGCTGACTATATATTATATAGACGGTTCAAGAGGTAACCGAGGAGGTTGATTGTACATTTGATTGCAGTTGATTGTATAGAGTGATTAAAGACAGTTGTTAACCAGACACAGTGTGTTAAAGTATTGTTATTTGACCTATAAGGTCTATTACACTAAGGGTTTTAATTTTTTACAAAATACATGCATCTAAAAAATAAAACATCTAATTATTCTAATATAGTTTTTTAAAATTTCTTTAATCATTAAAAGCAATTTTAAAGCCTGTATCCTGCATTCATCCTATTTTAAAGCCTATATCCTGCATTCATCCTATTTTAAAGCCTACATCCTGCGTTCATCCTATTTTAAAACCTATATCCTGCATTCATCCTATTTTAAAGCCTATATCCTGCATTCATCTTATTTTAAAGCCTATATCCTGCATTCATCTTATTTTAAAGCCTATATCTTGAATTCATCCTATTTTAAAGCCTACATCCTGTATTCATCCTATTTTCTAAAGGTGATGAATAGAGAAGCAATTGCATGCATTAACTATATTTAATTCTAATAAAATTAGAAATAAACCCACATGTTCATATGTATTAAGTACGATTTGATTTCTGAGCCCAGAATAGTCAGTAAAACCTATCAACTTATTCCCCCTCCCCCCTTTATGACAGAATGGCAATGTTGGCCAAGCAAATTATGCTGCATCTAAAGCAGGAGTGATTGGGCTCACAAAAACTGCTGCAAAAGAGCTGGCTAGGTAAGTAGATAAATTTTGTAACACATTTTCAATTTCTTTTCTGTCATATATAGTCATATTGATATTGTTTTTTTAAAAATTCGAGATATTTTACCATTTTTTTATTAACTCACTTTTGTTCCTGTTTTGTGCGCCTGTCCACAATTTTTCAAATCTGCCAACGTAAAATTAAACCACTTCTAATGATCCTAGAGATCTCAAAATTTTACCACAGATAGATCTTGGATGACAATGCATTGTATCAAAATTTCAGATCGATCGAATGTACCGTTATTAAATTATTGAACTTTTTAGTTTATCTATATATAAGCCTATGTATTATCCGTCAGCCCTTGTTTACATTACATTCACGTGCCGAGTTCACACCAACCCCGACCACAGAAACCATGTTTAACATCAAGGGGAGATCAGTCATTTCCAGTCTGTAAATGTTTGTTGGGCAATGCGTATTATATTTGAACATAATCAATACTTCAAAACTCACCATAGCATACACTTAGACTAAAAAGAATAAAATAAATAGAAGTAAAAAAAAGATTTTTAAAAACCACGTTTTTATAAGCGGACTAAAAAGAAGAAAATAAATTTTTTAAATTTAAAATAAGTACCATGATGTAATATGACTAAAAACGTGGGCGGACGCTTTTTAGGCGTTTGGCTAAAATGATTAGGGTTTACAAATGACAAGTAAGAAAATGAGTGAATTGAATTAGTTAAGCCCGAGAAGCGCCCGCCCCACGTTTTTAGTCATATTATATCATAGTACTAGTACTTATTTTAAAAATCTATTTTCTTCTTTTTAGTCCGCTTATAAAAACGTTTTTAAAAATCTTTTTTTTAACTTCTATTTTGTTCTCTATTTCTTAAGTTGTCTAAATCATGACAATAGGTTATAACCCTCATACCTCAACCCTTGATTCTGCTAAATTATTGACACAAACCATCCAACATAGCTTTTAAAATGTTTTACTCAGCAGTGCAAAATAATGTATTCTTCTCTTTTAACTGACAATAAAACTATTCACAATATTTCTGTCCACATAATAGGTACAACATAAGAGTAAACGCAATCCTGCCTGGATTCATTATGACCCCAATGACCGATACTGTGCCTGACCATGTGATGCAGATGATTAAAGCCATGATTCCTTTACAGAGATTTGGTCAACCAGAAGGTGCTGTTTTTAAATTTTAACAAGTTTTATATTTATTCCTAATGCTTCTATCTAAAAGATGGACTGAATTTATTCCAATAGGATATCTTGAAACTATATTTTATTTTTAAATCTTGATTAAAATTTGTTTTGATTGATGAAAAAACAAAACAAAAAAACCCACAAAAATAATATTTAAAATTAATTTCTTTGAAAAAGATTTTTTAAAATTTTAAATGCCTTTCAATTCTTCATTCTTGTCAGACATTTAACGAAAAGTCAGGATCCTAATTCACTCAATGTTCTTTTCATATTGCAAAGAAACTCTCAGTTTGGTACCTGTATCACCAATTTCACTTCACTTGTCAAGATCACGAGCAATGAGTCTGTATCTGTAATGCAAATATATGCATTTCCCTAAAATACCGTTAGTCAATTCACAGGACATCATAATATGTTTCAATGGCACCCTTTTGTACAACCTGTTATTGTAAACATATTTTTTAAAATTTAGTCTTTGAAGAATGTACCATGAGGTCAGAGATAGGATTGAATTAAAACTTAAGACTAAGTTATAAAATAATTAAGGCTATAAAATATAAACCATGTGAACAGTGAAAGGTCAGTGGTGACCTTTCTATGGTAAATTTATATTTTCCATCATTCATTCTTGTGAGAATGAGTAATCATGCATAAAGGATGCAGTGAAAACATGTTGTCCATATGTTACTGATTGTTACACATAAGATGTCTGAAATGTCTTCTCAGGGTCAGTTACTGATCATGACATGTATTGTTCTATGGGGGTCAGTTACTGATCATGACATGTATTGTTCTATGGGGTCAGTTACTAATCATGACATGTTGTATTGTTCTATGGGGGTCAGTTACTAATCATGACATGTTGTATTGTTCTATGGGGGTCAGTTCCTAATCATGACATGTATTGTTCTATGGGGTGGTTAAGTATAAAAAAAAACTCAATAGGACATCAGGAAAAGGTACAAAATTGAATTTTTCAAGACAAAAGTCCTTCAAGTATATTTGAAGGTCTCACTGAAGACTACTGTTGTCAGGTGGAAAATGTATGAGATTTCAATTCTTCAAGAAGTGGGTCACAATTGAGATACAACAGTCCATCTCAAACAGTCAGAGCAAACCAATGAAAAGTGTATTTTAAAAGTGAAAAATATTTGTTAGATAGTAATGAATTTACTTGCTATTATTAATTATAATTTTGCAAAAACATAGAGGGTAATAATATAAAGTCATCTCTTCATTCTAAATCATAAGATGTTTTACAATCCTACTTTAACTTTAAGTTGTTATTAATATTTTTAGTCTACCCATGATAAGTATAGTATTTGGTTTCCTCAGAGGTGGCAGAAGTGTGTGCCTTCCTTGCCTCTCCACGCAGCAGCTACATAACCGGGCAAGCTATTGAGGTCACAGGTTTGTTAAAATTATTTAATAATACAGTTAATTGATTTAGCATTTTTATTTATTTGAAATTGTAAGCCTTGCAAACACACAAGTGATGTAGCCCAATAGATAAATAGTAATTAGCGTATAGTCAATTTATAAAAATAAGTGTTCTTAATCAATAACAAAATAGAATTTTATATTCTTTTGCTTGTATCAACTAGCATTTTTCTTTTTACATGTTTATTTTCCAGGTGGATTAAACTTTTAAAAACAAGCTCTGGCAATAAATTCATCAAGAAGATACAAAATAATTTATAAGTACCGGTACATAATTTATTAGAAACATCATTTTTTTAAATTGGGAAATGTGCATCATGTTTATTTTACTAGGTTGAAATTGTTGCCATATACATAAAACTTTAATTATTTTGTATAAATATTTATGTTTAGGATAACATTTAAAATGTTTTTTCCCCACACTCACACAAATCTGATGTTTAATTTACTTTTAAATGTTGTGTAACAAAATTATTGGGCTAAAAAAAAACATGGTTTTGATCGTCGAAAAATCAGGGACTTTTTATAAAGAGTAGCATATTGTTATTAACATTAAAGATTACTTAGACTTAAACTTGGTGGCTTTATAACTGTTATAAAATTTGACAAATATTTATTTATAGTTTTATTAATGTGATTTAAATTAGAATTAGATTTCTAACTATAATTCTATAAAACAATATTTATTTACAAAAGATTATGAGAATTATATTATACGAGCAACAAAGCCCGTCCAAGGACGTTCCGCCACCGTTCGGTGGCATGTTGTAACTCCCCTCCAACAACCGTCTCGACAGGCATACATGTGCATCACGTCAAAAATACTATAGTAAAAATAAATAAAAAAATAAATCCCAACGCGCATAACTCAAAATAAAGTCTTGGAAGAAATACTGCACCAAAATAACTCGTTTTGAACGTCCGCGTAAATGGCGTGAACGTGTTCAATATGATTGGCTGTAGGAGTCATATGTGTTTGAGGGACCAATCGCTATAGATGACGGGACAGAAACTTGCCTTTTATTATATAGGATTATATCTGAATTCTTGTTATAATTGAATTTCCTTGTACTTGTACCAATCTGTATGATTCTAAGAAACACAAACGAGTTGTGTGATTAGAACAATAAATGTAAAGCTTTATTCATGAACAAATACATATGAGAATATTTCAGCAAATGCCTTCATCAGTAAAACTAAATAACACAAGTATTTAAATTACTTTATTGTTTAATCATACAATTCGTTTGAGTATCTTGCATTTTATTTGAATGGCTTATTGCAGTCCAGTTCTGCATGACATCATTCTAAAAACCTAGTATTTCTTAAAATTTTATCAAAAGTGATTATTATATTTTTACATTTATATCTAAGTTGAACATATGTTGCTATTTACAAATAAATTGTGTTATTTCATCTACTCTTTGTGTGTGCTCATTTTAATTTATTTAAGTGTAAAATCATTCCTAGTTTATATCATACTTAATAAAACATATAATCAAGCTTGAGCATCACATGAGAATCACAATTAAAAAATCCTATCTGTCCCTTGAACCTGTCCCTAAAAGCCTAAATTCCATTTTCTGACCAAGCTGGTCTATAGGACAAGTAAAGCAGAATTCACAAGTTTCTAGATTCACTGCATACCAAGGGATTGTGTGGCTAGCACAATGCCCAGCCGCATCTACTTTTCCCCAACTAATGTCAGGTTCCTATCAGAGCGGGTTAGACTCAGGAACACTAAAGGAGGTCTCGCCCTCCACTGGAACCAGATCGCTCATCTCACGATTTGCTAATTTTTACAGAGATAATGACTATTTTTGTGATCGTTAGTTGTTATGAATGACTGCATTCATTCAATTCCAACATTACTTTGTCAATTGCAAGATATCATAATCATGTTATACCTCCTTTCACCTTCAACCTTCCCCGTCTATTTAAAAATATTAAAAAGGTTGTTCAATATAATACGCACCGCGTGACTGTCTAGCACAAAAATGTACATGATACAAAGAGATAAACTAAATTCATTAATTTAATTATGGTACGTTAATTTATCTGAAATTTTGATACAATGCATTGTTAGGTGACAAAAGTCTATGAGCGAAATGTCAGCTTTTATTTTTTCCACGGGACCACGAGATAGAGAGACAAAACGGTGAAGTTAATATAAGGGATTTAAAAATGCCACATTTGTTAGTTTAGTTAATTTCTATCACAATTATTCAATTATAAACTTAATGAAAACATTTTATCACTTTCTTAAGCTGTGCTAATTTGAACAGAAGTACAGAAATTTCACTCTGCCTCTGTCAGAACATTCCGCATTGTTACAAAATTTTTAATAATTCCTGTCCCTGAATAGTTTATTCTTAGTGTCTTATTTATTAACTAACAAAAAAATTATGGATGGTCAAAAATAGAGATTGATTAGTTACTATTGAAACTACTGCATTATTACAACTTTCTTTAAACAGACGTGTGGCTGGATAGCGAAGTCAGTAGTGCGCTCGCCTCACAAAGCTGAGGGGGTGGGATCAAGCCCACGCAAAGCCAAAATATAATTGATACGCTAAGAAAGTCCTCCGCTGACCCCTGGAAGGGAATTGGGGCACCCACCAGGTATATACAAGCTTCGAGTAAGCTCTAATGGAAACATTAGGGATCCCCTACGTCCATCAGTCATGGGACTTACTTTACTTTTGTAAGTTACAAAAGTCTTGTGACACAACATTATCAGCATTCTTTCCTACCACTACCACTTCAAATACTAAAGTACTGATAAAAAAAACTACAAAAAGAAAGTCCAAGTTGAAATGCTTTTAATTGTATCAATTGGAAACAATCCATGAGTAAAAGAGTTCTTATGATGGACAGAGTCAATGAGTCTGTAATGAATGATCAAGATCTTGGCGAGGTGAAAGAGAAGAGAGACCTAACTATGACAATGCTTCTCAAACTTTTATTTCATCAAAGAACAGTGATGATACAGATAGGATAGCAAATCACAACCCCTAAGAGTTAAAATGAGGACATTTTGGTATAACTATCCTGGAACCCGAGTATCTTACTTTGAGAAGCACTGCTTTAAATTTTAAAAAAAAAGAAAGTGATGAATGAAGTAACTATTAACAAATTTGGACAACCCACTTTATGAGACTGAGACAAATTATGCTCTTAAATCTAAATTTTGAGATTCCCGCTAACAAATTTTAAAAGATCAGGAATTTAGCACCAATTTTAAAGATTCATCAGAATTAATGGCTCCCGGAAGACAACTCACATAATCTTACTTTCAAATTACTGTGTTTAAGTGGTGTATGAATTTATAACTTAAATTAATTTTTATTTAAAGAAGGAACAACTTTTTTATGTTAATAACAATGGAGAGAACAATTCCGGGAAACTATGATCCATAGCATGCATAATTTATAAACCACACATTTAAAGAAATAGCACACCCAAGAAAAATGTAGGGATGAAATATACATACGCCATGATGATGAATTAAACTTTCACAAGAGCTGTCTAACACTTACATAAATCGATTTTTAAAACCATTTTTCACATGTCCATAATCACACTTAGCTTTTCACTTGATCAGTTTACTCCTCTTCCATTTATTCAATTGATTTCTATGAAAAGTTTATCTCAGTATCATTGTTGCAGGTGTCATTTAAAACCATGCCCTTGCCTAAGTTATATCTCAAGATTATATATATTTACAACTTTATCATTTATGTTACTGTGGTTTTAATAGAAAAATAAGTAAAACATATGACATGGAATACAAGATGTAAACATTGAATCAGATACCTTTATAAACAACTTTTATCCGAACATTCTAACAGAAGCTTTAAAAAAATGTTTGAACAAATATCAGTGGCATACTCTGAAAAAAGGCACCAATGTGTTTTAAAATTCTAACAGGCCAACATGCCTAATTACTGGTGTAATTTCTTCACGGTGGAACACTTAAATTCTATTTATATTATGACCAACATATTTTTTCCTTACATTGTAATCTACATTTAATTTTCAAACTAGCATCATTATTTACATTCCAGTTTGATAAGTTTTTATCCCAATGTGTTAATTTTCCTGGCGTAATGAGCCTGATGTGTTGATTTCAATGAAGTCAGGGTATTTAAGCAATGGAGTGAAAATTATGTATATAATTGTAAAATATTAAAAGTTCCAGATAAGCCATGAAAGTTTAATAACAGTTACAAATGAAATATCTTCAACACGTTATTCAATGCCAGTTTTTTCTTCAGGATCCAAGTTTTTCTCCAAACAGCTTATATAAATATAAGCAACTTAAGGAGCTAGCAATCTTGTAGAGTTAGCCAAAACCGAATGAGAACATAACATAAGCTCTAAGTATTTTGAACAAACACATTTTTGGGTGGCTATTTATTATACTTATACTTTTAAATTAAAAATCACCATTAATGATGAAACTTAAAAATTAAGTGCTAAATATTTATTTTAGGGAGAAAAATGTTCATAATGGAAAGCATAGATAATTAAGCATATGCTACATTTTGTTGTTTGTTTTCAGAGTCTTATGCTGGGGTTGTCCTTAAAGAATAAAAGATCAAGGCATTAAAAAGTGTCAATAAAACACTCAAATAAAAAAAATTCTAATAAACAAAGGGGAAAATGTAAAATACAAATATTAAGCTTTACTTCATCGGCATGTTATCACCACATTGATAATAATGTTTGCATGTGGTGTGAGAAGTACCTCAAATAAAATTAAACCTACAGTTCCATCTTTAAAAAAAAATAACTAAGTAAAAATGGAAACAATACTGAAATAAGTTAAAATTGTTTGTATTTAATAAAACAGACTGATAACCCCACCCTAGAAGAATGCATGTGGGTTACTATGATGATGCCAGCATTGACTGCTAATGGTATTCCGTAATGGATGAGGATGCAGCAATCAAACTGTTTTTGTGGAGGGAGGGTGGTGGTGTCAAAAGTTCCAAAGGTAAGTTCATTTTTTGGCTAACGGCTGACCTTTGTCTCTGCCACGAAGTTTAATAGCTGAAAAATTATAAGACATCATTTTAAAAGAAAGTTTCAGAGAAGCACAACTAAAGGGACAATTTTTATTTTTTTAAACGTCTAACCAACATGTAAATGTATATAATCTTTAATTATTATTACTAACGTATTCCCCGAAAGGTAAGAGATAAATTTTAAAGGTACTATGAATAATCATCACCTATTCTTCCTTCAAAATATCAACATCTTATCATATCTTATCTGTTTCAGACGCTCCTTCTATACAGAAGATTATTGCGTCCTACGCTTATCTATGGTTTGTGTTTAGTCCTGCATTCTTATTAGAGTTTTAAATGTTGATTAAGGGTTGGCTTTCCTGGTTTCTTCAGGCAACCCATTCCACGCCCGAATTCCGGACGGGAAGAACGAAAATTTGTATGAGTTTGTTCTCGCATACGGAATAAGAAAGGTGTTTTTATCCTTATGTCTATCTGAGGGTTGTATTAAGTTATCTTTGTGTTGTATTTCTAAATTAGAGTTAATTGCTTTATGTATGATTACTACTTTGCTCTTGGTCCTTCTATCCTCTAGTGTTTCAAAGTTCAATGATTTAACTAATGGTGTTATTCTAGTCAGTTTTGAGTATTCTCCAGTGATGAATCTGGCAGCTCTTTTTTGGATTTGTTCTAGTTTATCAATGTTTTCTTTGATGGATGGGTCCCATACAGAAGATGCATATTCTAGTACAGGTCTCACCAAAGTGAGATAGCATTTTAGTTTTATATCTTTATTACATTTGTAAAGGTTTCTTTTTATAAAGCCTAAGGCTTTGACTGAAATTTAAAAAAAAATTTTTGTTGCTGTTGGTTATTGATAAAACTAATAATAAATAACTTAAATTTTTTTTTAACTACAAAAGAAATTATTACCTAATACTCTCTCCAGTTTGCCAATAACTTGTTGATTTGGAATAGCTTTTCCACCTTCATAGTCATTGACCACTTGTTGCTTTTCATTAATTTTCTATGAAACAAAAAGTGCACCAGAAATTTTATTATTGATTTAAACTAAGTAATAGGCGGGTTTTCTATATTTATCAATATCAATCAACACACCAATCTCCTTGAGATGCCACAAAAAAAAGATTCTTACTGTGGCTAGCTCTTTCTGGGTCCAACCCTTGGCTTGACGACCCTGCTGGATAAGTTTAGCTACATCTAAAGGCACATGTTCATGGTGCAGTTCCTCTGTCTCCCTATCTAATTTAGCTGTGTTCTTATTGGCTGATATCTGCTTGTTCTGCCCACCTGCAACTGTTTTTTGTTTTAAATTTGAAAATTAACATTTGAATTAAAGTATTTATAACGTAGAATACTATCAACAGTATATTAAAAAAATAATAATAATAATAATCTTTCCTCTCAATTGATCAGGACTTTTTTGTTGGAGAAATGGTTATATAAACTGAAGAAGAAAATCTTAAGAGCAAAGATTAAATTTTTATTGTATAATCAAATGCTTACACTTTTTGTTAGTCTCCACATCAACCCCTGTTCTCAAAGCTGAATTAACAGCCTAAAATTAAAAACCAAAATTTAAAAAAATATATATTACAGTGTATAATATAAGTATAAGTGTCTCTTTAATTACCTAAAATTCGTACCTAGAATAATGTTTTTTTTCAAAAATGAGAAGAAATATACAGTTTCAGAACATTTAAATATATATTGCTAGAACTAGATTTAGATCTAGCGTCTAACTCTATCGTATTTAGTTACTGAACTGATCAATTATTATTAATTTAGCTTTGAAGGAAATTTTAAAAACAATACTTTAAGAATTGCAGTTATTTATTTCCAAAATCATGCTATTGAAAATGTGTAACTGCATAAGATGAACACTTGATTGACAGTATACTATTATTGAAGTTTCAGTTAGGTTTAGTTGTATTTTTAAAACAATCCCTGATAAAATAAAAGGCAGTTGCACATTATAATAGATATGAGCGACACTGATTCTTATAGAGCAAATTTAGCAATGTAAAACAGATATATTTTAAGGGAAATTTCTGAAGGGTTTAAATCCTGAAGTTTACAAAATTGTATTTTTTAAATAGTATTCATAAAAAAGTAAAATTTCAACCTAATTTATAATAGAAGAAGAAGAAGAAGAAGAAAGAACGAAAGAGGGGATATTTCATGTAAAGTAATCAAAAAAGTATTTTAGACCCAACTGGCAATTACACTTAAATACCATAAAAACATATTCACCTATGCTAGTCCAACTGTAACATTTACAGTTAAAAAGTCCCAGTATTTTGAAATATAGATTGAACATTCTCAAAAAAAAATTTTAAAGCTTAAATCAAAGTCCCAAATTTAAAAAAAAATGTAAATTTTTAGCTCTTTATTTTTTCAATCACTTTTTTACTGTAAAAGGCCAGGAACAGGGCCGTTCCATTAAACCAAAATTTTTGTCTCAACATTTTTGAAAGGCTAGGAAACCAATGGATACGTTTTTAAAAGCAATGCACTCTAGTAATCAAGTTTGAAGACTGGTTAACTTTAACTTCGCACTTGTATTGATGAGTCAATGCACACGGGCAGTTATTCCGAAAGATTCGCCCTCTACTTCTGCGTGTTTACTGCATTATGGTGCCTTAATATTTTTTATGGGCTGGTATGTACATAAACATAAAGCCATAAATGATGTTTTAATAGATTTTAATTTTAATAGAATTTAATGCATTTATTTTGCATGCCAATATTTATTTAAAATTTGCATTGATAGATAGAGTTGGTTGCAATATTTACTTTGGTATGAATATTTATTTTAATTTTGCCTACTAGGGACATGACACAACTTGCATACACTAATTTGAGTATATAAAATAAGAATAATTACTGGTACACAAAATCGACCTCAGTAAAAATGGAAAATCTCTAATTATTTCCCCAACTAAAACTTTTTAACATTTATTTTCAATGCCATCTCCAGAAATGATCCTCTTCAAATATAAACTTAGCAGGGCAAACCACTTCGGATTATACTTAAACTCAATGCAACAATAAAACTAGTAATGTACTTTTCTTAATGCTAGTCTGCGTTCACTGACTTACAACAATATTGGGTGGTATATAATATAACTTAACACTAGTATTATTTACTCCAAAGAAAAGAAAGTCATTTATCTGTCAATATGATTAATATCCACACCATCGTTGTTCATAATTTGCATGGTATTCATATGTAAAAATATAATGAAATTTGATGGATAAATTATTAGCATCATCTACATTGATTGCATCTCACTTTTCTTGTCCTTAATGCTTTTAATAAGTTGTATTCATTGAATATGATGGAAAATTAAGCTCTGGCAAAAATTGAGGTCTAGTATGCAATGAGCCCTAGGATGAAAGCTCTGCGCAGCTTTAATATGCCTGGCCTGGACTTAGACACATTGAGTTCTGCTTAGGCTTATCTTTAATACTATGCATTAATACTACATACTACATGTATTAGAGCTGAGGTGCTTCTTGCTTAAGTAAGGACTAAGCATTTTATTAACAGTTAACATTTATTAACAGTCACTAAATTAACATTATTTGAATACGAGTGAACAGATATTTGAACATTAGTAGGTAATCCCTTATTTTAGCGCATTTTAAATTTTTAGAGCAAAAAATTTAAAATAACGTACTTTTACTAATTTAAACACTTAAATGAGAAATAAAACAAGTATTTAATGATTTAAAACCAGTTTTTGTGTGTGTTTTGTTGAGTTAAAAGGGGTTTTGAACTTAAAAAAGTATTTTTTAAAATCAGACTCCGAACAAAAATCGTAGTTTGTTTATTTTTTAACCGCATTTGGTCAGATAATTGAATTTATTTTACCGCCTCAGACCAATTTTATTTTTCATGTTTACCGAAAGTTAAATGTAAATGAGATGCAGAGGCGTCAGCTCACAGTAAAGAAATTTGCGATAATTTATTAATTACTGATGTAATACGTTTTTAATGTCTTAAGATGAAAAATCTTCAATTTCTTTTATATTGCATTTCTGCTATATCTATTGTTCTGACAAACTTAAATTAATTTTAATGGTTGTTATAAAAATAACACTTGTACTTGAGGGCCGTCCATAAATGACGTCACGCGCCTAGGGGGGCAGGGGGGGTTACGCATTTGTGACAACGGGGAGGGGGGGGGGCTTTAAGAAATGTGACGTCACACCAAACACGCGCTACTTTAAATATAAGTTCCACTTAAATACTTAATTGTTTTCAATTTATTTAATCGCCCCTCGCCACGATTTAATTTTCTCCCTACTTTTTACCCATCAGTGTGTTTCGATACGAATAATAGTAATAGTTTCTTTGCAGAATAGGGTGGGGTGGGGAGAGAGAGGGAGGCGGAAACTTTCGTCACGACGTTCGCCGGCAAAATATTTGGCACGACCACGGACCAGAGATCGTGCACATGATCATGATGTAACACTGACCTTTGTTTCACCTCGGCTAGGGGTACTCAAGAATCAGGGAGTTACAACGGTGCACTCAGCAAAAGCTCATGTGATTGAAGTGCCCTCCCCCCACACTTTTTTTAAAATTAATTTTTTTAAATTTCAATTTTGTATTAATTTATTAAAATTTTATTTGTAAAGTTAATTAATTTGTTAATTATTATTATTTTAAAATTAAGCATCCAGGCGAGTAGGGATGTGACGGAGCTGATGAAAATCCGCATCCGTCGGATTCGGCAAATATAAATCCGTCAGATTCGAATGCGGTCAACACTTGGCTAAAAGTGTTTTTGGAGGTTTTTTTTTACACATATGCGTTGCCATTATTTGTTTGTCTATCAGACTATCTTGACCTATATATGGCTCATGACAAAAAAAGTGAGCTCTTCTCTATAAAAGTGTACAAAAATAAATTAGGAACTACTTTTGAACCTTCAACTTTGACACATTTTAATTAATTCTAACCAATAGTTAAATGGCTTTTGCACACGGCCACTTCTCATTCCAAATGTCATTCCAACTCATTCCAATTGGTCACACATAACCAGCTTTTTGCCATTCCAATCCGCACATCCACTCCGCCATTCCAATCCGCATATCCATTCCGAGGTTTAGAAAGCTCGGATGAAAACAATGTTTGGCGAGAGGGGTATATCTAAAATACCTTCATGACCAAATATGACATCTAATCTATGGACAGCTGAGTAAGGGTCCAGGAGTTTAGTTTTATCTGTTTTCTTTATTTCGGGTTTTCGAAAGTCTCTAGGTTTTTTAATGTTATTTACGATTTCTACGGCCGTGTTTGATCTGAAAACGGTAATTTTTCAAATTCGAATCCGATGGAATTTTAAAAAAAAATCTGTCAGATTCGAATTTGCTAAAAAAACGTCGAAGTTCAAATGTCGTCGGATTCGAACTTCGTCACATCCCTACAGGCGAGTGCCGCCTTTGAAACTCAGCTGGATGAACCAAAATTTCCAAATGGGCATCACAAAAAATAATAACTTTGATTGAAGAAAAAAAGATTTATCCATTCAAATGCAATAATGGCTCCGTAAATCACAGAAGATGTTTGAAATATACAAATTTTTATTTCCTACAAATTGTAAAATAGAACTATTATTTGAACAAAAATATAATAAATTAATTTAATACGGTAAGTTAAAAAAAAATTTTTTTTGATAACCCGAAATTTAAAATGCGCTAAAATAAGGGATTAACCATTAATATTTAGAGAACAGACATTTGAACATTGATTTTAATGTGATTTTCATTTACTTAATTGACTAAGACTAAACATTAATTAGTAGGTCTAACAGTACCTCCTTTAACCTACAGTTGCAGTCGCACTACTAACACTACTGACTACTACTATTGGGTTTGGGCTTGGGGTTTGGTAGACGCAGAGTCAGTAGCGAGGCACCTACACTGTAACACTGACTGAAGTAACATTTTGCGCAAAAGGCCTGCCTAAGACTTAATAATAATTTTAGTCCTCATTAGTAACTAGTGCTAAATTAGTATTACTAATTATGTTAACTTAGTAATTTAATTTTTGAGTACTAGTTCTTAAGAGTAAGAGTCTTAGTCTTAAGACACGACAACTCTAGGACTAGTCTATACACTATGCCATGCCATGGGCCATACTATGCCATAGTAACTATCATTAACTATGGCTATGCCCCTTGGCTATTAATAATTAACTAGTAACTAGGTTTTATTATTCGAAGTGATTATTCGCACGGTGAAAACCGTGCGTATGTCGAGTATTATCCGCACGGGTCGTCGCGCATGCGTATTCTAGCGGCTGGTGTCGATTAAAAAAAAACTTTTAAATAGCCGCACTACACATCAGCTTCTCCAGATGAGTGGTTAAATCTGGGTTGCGTGTATAATTAGCCAGCGGATCGAATCCATGGACGGTCTTAATTTTTTGTTTGTTTGTTTGTTTTACAATCACAGTGAGGATGCTTGCGATCACTCAAGCAGGCTCATTTTCAGAAACATTTTATTATCCCCCCACCCTATACGCATTTTATCAATTCTGTTAGTCACTGTTACTGACTCTCACTCTTAAATTTTTATGCTATGGCTATACCATTCTATCGTCTTTCACTTTTGCATGCTTTAAATTCAATTAACTTGACTTAACGGATTTATGATGTCCAACGGTGCTAGTAATGGGAAGTATAATAATTAGGTAGCCTCTTATAATACAGAGTTTCTTCCAATTAAAATTATGAATGAAACTATGAAAGTTAATAAAGTTACTTCATAATGTGTATTATATATACAAAGTTGAGTGCACTGGAACATTTATCTTATCTATCTTATCTGTTACAGACGCTCCTTCTACTTAATAATCTAGTCACTCAAAAGACGATTAAAATGACAAACTAATTAATTTGTGTACCCTCGTAACGAAAAGATTTCAATAAGCATTGCAACATAAATAATAAGCAGTAATAAGAATTTAGATATTGATCGGCATCACTCTTACGGTCAAAACCGTGCGGATAATGTCGAACATTATTCGCACGGACCGTGCGAATAACGCTTGCCTTTTATTATTTGTTATATAATAATTATATTGTCAAGTGTCCAAATTAATCATTTAAAACATTTTCAAAGCTGTCCATGGAAAGATAATAATTTTAATGCTGGTGTTAGCATTATTTTTAAACGGATACATTAAAATATGAATGTTTAGTTTAGTAATGAATCATAAATGCCAGATAATTGAGATAAGTAGATTTTAGATCTACCTGCTTAGACCTCAACTGGCTTGCCTTTCCGGGTCTGTGTCCTATGTAAGTAACATCATTCCAGTCAGATTCAGCCATTTTTTTATTTTCAAATTTTTGTCAAAATTAATGTTATCTATAAGTGAGAGAATACAGCTTTAAGAATCTACAATAAAATATTTGTGAAAATTGAAGTCAGTGCAGCATTGATACTTCCAGTTGTTCAATTACCAACAGCTATCTTCCAATGGTGCAATAGCCCGAAAATATAGTTGAATCTGAATGTCGTAACAGTTAAATTTTTAATGTCGTAAAATGCTGTGCGAAAGATAAAGTATTATACATTTTACTTTCAGCTACTGTCAACTGGTACCCACAACTTTGTGTGTGTTTTGTTTGTTTTTAAGTATTGTTAACTTTTATTTAACAAAACAATAAAATTTACTTTACAAACCAAAAGTCACATTTCTCAAACACACCCCCTTCGTCACACATCGTCACAAGTGTATGACTCCCCTCCCCATCCCAGGTGCGTGACGTCATTTATGGACGGTCCCTAACAAGGGCGGCACATTGGAGACCGCCCCAGGCGGCAAAAGTTCTAGCTACCCCACTGCATGAGCTATAGTGTGGGGGATCAGATAAGATCATGTTAGTCATGAGCTATAGTGTGGGGTTCAGATAAGATCATGTTAGTCATGAGCTGTAGTGTGGGGATCAGATAAGATCATGTTAGTCATGAGCTATAGTATGGGGATCAGATAAGATCATGTTAGTCATGAGCTATAGTGTGGGGATCAGATAAGATCATGTTAGTCATGAGCTATAGTGTGGGGATCAGATAAGATCATGTTAGTCATGAGCTATAGTGTGGGGATCAGATAAGATCATGTTAGTCATGAGCTATAGTGTGGGGATCAGATAAGATCATGTTAGTCATGAGCTATAGTGTGGGGATCAGATAAGATCATGAGCTATAGTGTGGGGTTCAGATAAGATCATGTTAGTCATGAGTTTTAGTGTGGGGATCAGATAAGATCATGTTAGTCATGAGCTATAGTGTGGGGTTCAGATAAGATCATGTTAGTCATGAGTTATAGTGTGGGGATCAGATAAGATCATGTTAGTCATAAGCTATATTTCATATATTTTTCCCTTTTGCCTGAAATCCATCGGTTATTTGTTATAATGAGAAAATGTGGAGAAAAATTAAATCTTGTTTCCATATCGAACAATGTTATGCGGAAATTCGAAAGGAATTTTTTTCAAAGCTTTTTTTCTTTGGCGGTGCGCAAAGAGCGTTACTTAGCAAATTATTTTATATATTGATTTTATCCTATTGTAGGTACGAAGAAAGTGTATGTACACTTCAAATCAAATAAACGTCGACAGATTGCCATGTGTGACCGAACGATGTTCACGCAACAGTTAAGTATATATAAATGTCTGACGTACATAGTTTGCTGTTATTTCAAGTAGGAAGCTTTTTTAATGCAGACTTTTAATATTCTTAAATAATACTGCTGGTATTTATATAACGAAATTAAATAAATTGTTACTATCTCACTAATTTTAAAATAAAATGTTTTTTAAGTCAAGCTTTTGATCAACATAATTAATTATTTTAAAAAGTATGATATCCCTTGATAAAAGAAAAAATTCGTGTCATAGACCATAAGTAATTTAAAGGGAACTAACCCCTCTAAAAAGATAAAAAGTAAAACTTGGTAGGTTACTAAACTATATTTATTTTATTAGAGTGAAAATTTGAAATAACCTTCACTAAAAATAATTATACACAATTTGCTGTCTCTCTTAATAAAATGGACATTGAAATAGTAGTAAAATTATTTTTTAAAAAGTAGTAAAAATGTGTAGCCACAGCCCTGTGCCCTAAATAGCGCGGGACCAAAGGCGGTTGCTTTGCTCTAGAGCCGGGATGACATGATGGCATGTCACATATACCAATATTTGTTGAGACCATGTCACATTATGGGGATTAAAATCTTAAACGTTTACGAAAAAAGAATTGGGGCCGCCGGCCCTAAGGGCTGGGGATAATAGGATCAATGCTCTATAGTATTTTAATAATTACTATGAAGTTATCATACACCAAGTTTTGTCACGATCCACCCATTTTCTTAGTCGTTAACGCTTAAACAATTTTTATATATATCATATTAGCAAAAACAACATTAAGGGCCCCGGGCCCAATCGGTGCAAGAAATTAACTTTAAAATACCTGTTAATTTCAATCTGGATCATGATAGATATATTAGTCAATGCTTTTCAAGATCGTGTAAATCATAGCGGGAATAAAGTATTTAACGCTTACAAAAAAAAATATTTTTGGCCCCCCAATTAGGAGTTCAATGCCATATGGTACTTTAATATAGGCTATCAAGTTGTTATGTACCAAGTTTGGTCAAGATCCATTCATTTTCCAAGTAGCTAAGCCTTTAACTAATTTTTATATAGCTCATAAAAGAAAAAATTCTCACTATGGGCCCCCGGCGCCCCATGAGTGTTAAATTTTGAAGAAAAAAAAGTAGCTTATTTCCATCCCGGGAGCGTACTCAAAAGTCTCCAAGAGTTTCATGGCGATCGGATGAATGCATGGTTTAGTCAGCTATGGGGCCGTCCATAAAGTACGTCACGCTCCGAGGGGAGGGGGAGGGGGTCTAAGAAAGTGTGACACTTTGTGACAGGGGGGGGGGTCAGGCCATGTGTGATGTCACACATTTATTATTTTTAGTAATTTTTTTTCTAATTTATTTATATTTTTTTAGTAGAATTTAAATAGCTTTAAAAATAATTTTCAAAAATTTTGTGAAACATTAGAATTAGTTTTATGTCAAAATAGCATTGAAATGCGTATCTCCTGAATGTGTTGTTCATAAATCTGAATTGGATACAGCAGGACTGATATCGAAGGATCAGGAATGGTTTGACAATCATGTTCGCACCAGCCAATATTTCACTCAAATTGTTATTAAATATCAGGACATGAAATGTTGCGACAAAGCACGAAGCTCATATTTTAACGTTTTACCTTAAAGATTCTTCCCTCCTCGAATCCCAATCAACCAAACAAATGATGGACTCAAAGCTTAAGAAAGAGCAGATGCAGATTCTCATAAATTTCCTTCCTTGTTTGTAGCACAAACTCTCAAATTTGATGAAATTATGCCAAGATCAACAGGAGCTTTCAAAGTACAACCATATGATTACCAGCTTATTTGATCGACTTTGCAAAGTATGTCACTCATATTTTGCCTCACAAACAATGTTGAAGAAACATACAGGACAACACAGAGCTCGGGCTCAGGAGAATGTGCCCACCCAAACTGTTCAAGAATCAACTCAGATAAAACGCATCCGTCCTTTGAGAATCACTTCTAGAAGTCAAAGAGAACCCATGGCAGTTATTGCCAGAGGAGAAAATGCACATACAGAGGCTGTTGAGTGGCTAGATGAGGACGAGTTGATCTGTCTGCAATTATCCTATGGATGAACACAGATGATGTCCAGTGAATATTTTTGAATGAAATATAATTCATAGGACCATAATAAACAGATTAAATATAGCACAAGAGTTAGTCACATAATTTGTCAATCTAGTCTTTTTTTTTAAAGTCAAATTGTTTTGTTTCCTTTTTATTATGTAATTTTAAAAATCCGGCTACGGCTTCGGCTCCGGCAGGATTTCACTTCATAAATCCGGCTGGCCGGTAGATCCCTAATTTAAATATATATTTATAATCATAATGGCACCGGAAAATCCGGAATCCGGCCATTTTAACAAATCTGATTCCGGCTCCAGCCGGATTTCACTTCATAAATCCGTCCCACTTCAGCTCCAGCCGTATTTCAAAATTTTGAATCCGGTACATCCCTACTTTTAAGTGGAAATTTTATATTTTAATACAATTTAATAGTGAAGTGTATTTTAAGTATTAAATTAAATATTTCAATTTGGTGTTAATTAAATTTTTTTTGGGAAAGTGTGACGTACTTTAGGGGGGGGGTCCCGAGATTTGTGACAGTTTGTGACAGGGGGGAGGGGGGTCCAAAATGGTCAAAAATAGCGTGACGTACTTTATGGACGGCCCCTATAACAGACATGCATACATACATACATTGATTTTTACCACGTTTTTATTAACTCGCTTTCGTTCCTGTTTGTTGGTTTGTTTGTCCAAGATTTTTTTCAAATCTGCCAACGTAAAATTGAACCAATTCTGATGGTCCTAGAGATCTGAAAATTTTACCACAGATAGATCTTGGATGACAATGCATTGCATCAAAATTTCAGATCGATCAAATGTACCGTTTTTAAATTATTGAACTTTTTAATGTATCTATAGTCCATATATAAGCATCTGTACCGTCTGCTTTTGTTGACATCCATGAGTTCACCCCGTGACCACATCACAATGTTTTTAAAACGTTGGGCGGGCGCTTGTGAGGTGTTTGGTAAAATAAATAGAGGTAAAAAATATTTTGAAAAACCAGGTTGTTATAAGTGGACTAAAAAGAATAAAATAAATAGAAGTAAAAAAAAAGATTGAAAAAAACACGTTTTTATAAGCGGACTAAAAAGAAGAAAATAATTTAAAACTTATTATTTCAAGTACTTCGATTTAATATGACTAAAAACGTTGGGCGGGTGTTTGGTATAAAAATTGAATATTTCTAATTTAGAAGGCAAAAGAGAGTATGAGTGAGATGCATATGTTAAACCTCATAAGCGCCCGCCCCACGTTTTTAGTCATATTAAATGAAAGTACTTGAACTTATAAGTTTTAAATTATTTTCTTCTTTTTAGTCCGCTTATAAAAACGTGGTTTGTTTAAATCTTTTTTTTTACTTCTATTTATTATATTATATATAGATTTGAACAAAGACAAAGTAAGGGAGAGAAATGAAACATAAAGAGTAACAAAGTTTAAACATCTTTAATTCCCCTGCTTTCGGTATAAAAATTAATTCCTCTTTCACATCAGTGCTTGCTATGAATTGTGCTTAGTTGTCATAACAAGTTATATTTCAAAATAAAACTCATCTTGTTAGCATTCCATGTAATATAAATAATATATATGACTTCTAGACCTTACATTAGGAATGCTCCCAAATTAAGGTGACACGCTAGCTTTCGAGGAAATCGCTGGAACATAGTATTTTTTACACGCTTTTATTTAAGTCACACTGTTTGTATGTTGTATCCGTCCATCCATCCCTCCTTCCATCATTCCGTCAAATATTGTAACTTAAAATTAAACCACTTCTGATGGTCCCAGAGTTCTCAAAATTTTACAACAGATAGATCTTGGCTGACAATGCATTGTATCAAATTTCAGGTCGATCGAATGTACCGTAATTAAATTATTGCATTTTTAGTTTATCTTTATATAAGCATCAGCACCCAGGACCGGCCTTAGGCCAAGGCGAACGAGGCAACCGCCTTGGGCCCCGCGCTTTGAAGAAACGTTTTACTAATTTTTTCAATTTTACTACTATTTCGCAATACTTTTTTTTTATAAATATTTTTTTAATACAAAGATATCAAGAAAATGTAACAGGATAAAACGATTAGAAAAATAAATTGTCAATATAATAAAATATTATCAATTATTATCATCCTAAATCATATTGCAACAAATTATTTTTTCCTAAGCATTTAGTAAGCATTGATGGATTCAGGCGAACATTTTAATTAAAAAACAAAACAAAACGCCATTTAAGGACACCCTTACTTCAACCGAAAAGTCTTATATATTTAGCACCTAAGAACACAATGCTTTGTTTCCGTTGCAAACTTTTTGGCAACAGTTCGTCTGCTTTGAGATATGACGAGATTTGTGCCTGGAAAAATGACAGTGTTCGACTGTATGATCATGAAAAATCAAAAGGACGTTATTATCTACTTTGAAATGTTTTGAGCTGCCATTTATAACAGGCTTACAGCACGATGCATAATTGACAAGAAAAGTAAAAAATTTATAAACATTGAAAAGGCTCGTTGACATAATGTATTTCACCGTCTCATTGCCATTGTTCAATTTCTTGCTGAGCACAACATGGCTTTTCGACGTTAAGTGGATAAACTACATCAGGCACACAATGGAAACTTTTAGGGTCTCGTTGAATCGCTGGCAAAATTTGATCCGGTTTTGTAGGAGCATATTCGAAGTATACAAACTAATAAAATTCATGATAACTACTTGTGAAGGCGAATTCAAAACGTGCTCATTTCTGAAAATCCTTCTTAGACAATTGTTGATGAAGGACCAAATTACTGCACCAAAAAGAAAACTTTTCGAACTTTCCGCATAAAATTGTTCAATACGAAAGTAAATGAATAAAAATGAGTAAAAAAATAAATAAAATAAATGAAAGTTCTGTATTACGTTATTTTTAAATCTGATCTGTATTTATTTTGAAAACTTCCGTCATTTTTGACGGGTGATACACTAGTTCATACTATAAATATATAATAGACATTGCGGAAATATGATGAGGTCATTGTAGGTATATTATAATAAATAGTATGGCATTTGAAACCTGGAACAAAACTTTAACTAAATTTATTGTGGTACCAGCCGAAAACCTGTTAAACATTTAATTTGTTTCATGGCATTATTTCATTCCATACATCTCCATCACTGTCATTCCATAACATGTCCCACTGCCACCAACAAACTATAATATCTATAACCAAGCCTACGTGCAACAATTCCATTGGTCTTTACAACCACATCGTATCACAGGTTTTCTTTCAACATTTAACTTCTCCCCTACAAGAGTGTGTAGAGAGCATTAACGCCATTGAGGACAAGACGAGGGCGATTATCCTGAGCAGACGCGAGGTTAGAGACTGTTGCCAGAACTATCCACACGAGCCTATGTGGACATGGTTTGACTGCGTCCTGAACATCGGGGGCCTCTGTCTGGAAGATGATTACATGGGAGGGGCAGTGGTCTGCCATAACAACACGTGCACCGCTGTGGAGAAGGTAGGCAGCTTGTTTCCCTTTTAAACAGGGTTGCCGGATAATAATTTGGGTAAAAAGCCATAATTTCGGCTAAAAAAGGCCAAAAAATGCTAAACTAATGTTATATGACAAATGTCGGAAAAAATGACGTCACCCACCTAGGGGACGGGAGGGGGACACAGATTTGTAACGATGTATGACGAGGGGAAGGGTGCTTTTAAGAACCGTTATGTCGGGGCCGTTTTGTCCGGGGCCGTTCTGACGAGTCACCGAATTATTGTGCTACCCCCTTCTTGAAATGTATATAATTATACTTAGTTTATAACTAGTTACTAGTATATATGTTAGGTTAGTAAGTAAAACTATTCTAATAAACTACGATTTGCATGCTCCCAAAAATATTGAATGGAAACTGATCGAAAGGGCTTTCTTTTGTAATGAACAAATTTCACTTATACTAGTCTTATACTTAAAGTCTTATATAAATCGTATTGCCTACTATAAAAAAAGTTAAGTCATAAAGAGTAGTTAGTATTAGCAAGGCTGCTACATTAATACTTGAAAGACTCCATCGTAGTTCATCTCAACTTCAAGTCGGAAACTATGTTTTGTTTTCATTGTAACTTTGTAACCAATGCAGAAAAATTACATTCACAAAGATATGATGTTGCAAAGGGTAAAGGTATTTTTTTAGCTTTATGAGACATTTCTGATTACTACTTCACGGTATAACATTAGTAAGCATTGATGGATTCAGGCGAACATTTAAAATTTAAAAAAACGCCATTTTAGGCTTTAACTTGCAATTCAAAGACAATTTCGATTTAAGGACACCCTCCCGTCAACCGAAAAGTCTTATATATTTAGCACCTAAGAACAAAATGTTTTGTTTCCGTTGCAAACTTTTTGGCAACAGTTTGACTGCTTTGAGATATGACGAGATTTGTGCCTTGAAAAATGCCAGTGTGCGTCTGTATGATCATGAAAAATCTAAGGGACTTTATTATCTACTTTGAAATGCTTTGAGTTGCCATGGAAAACAGGCTTACAGCACGATGCACAATTGACAAGCAAAGTGAAAAATTAATAAACATTGAAAAGGCTCGTTGGCATAATGTATTTCAACGTCTCATGGCCATTGTTCAATTTCTTGCTGAGCACAACATGGCTTTTCGACGTTAAGTGGATAAACTACATCAGGCAAACAATGGAAACTTTTAGGGTCTCGTTGAATTGCTGGCAAAATTTGATCTGGTTTTGTAGGAGCATATTCCAAGTATACAAACTAATAAAACTCATGATCACTACTTGTGAAGGCGAATTCAAAACGTGCTCATTTCGTTGATGGGAAATAAGGTAAGGAAAATTGTTGTAGGAAGAGTAAAATCAGTAAATACTTTTCAATAATACTGGATTGCACACCAGACCAAAGTGATCAACAACAGATGTCACTGACAATTCGCTATGTAAGCACAGGAGGAGGAATATTTTGAAGTAATTAATGAACACTTTATACGTTTTATAAAAGTAAAAGAAAGTACTATACAACACCAGCTTGATATCTTACTATTTGAACTGACAAAATTTGCTTAGATGTTTCTGAAAACCGCGGTCAAGGATACGACAACGGTGCGAACATGAAGGGGAATTAGTCATAGTATTTCTTTTACTATAAAAATCCTTGGGCATTTTGTACCCCTTCTACCTGTCATAGTTATAAATTGCTGCTATGTGATATGACAAAAACTTGTCCCGATGCAATGAAGTTTTTTGGTATAATTCAACAAAATTATGTTATTGTTTTATCTTCTGCTTCAACAAAGCGATAGGCTATCCTTTCCAAGTATGTTCGAAATATGTGTGAAACAAGATGGGAAAACCGTGTGGGAAAGTTTAAAGGCAGTGCGATATCAAGTAGCCGACATCTATGATGCACTTTTCGAAGTTGAAGAGCAAAGTTGTGATCCAAAAGCTCGAAGTAAAGCTCAACTGTTATGTTGATTGACAGTCGCTTTGTACAACTGCGCAAGCATCATGCCTCGTTTCGATTTAAAAAAATAAATAAATTTCAGCAATTACAAAAGAGAATGATCTACTAAACTAAACACATATTCTGTAGGGCTGAGACTAATCTCTTAAGGCCTTGGCTAGTATCTGGGCAATCTGCTCCATCTGCTGAGCAGTGCCATATACAACATTGTCTTTACATGGGACTCTTCCGCCTCCCTAACCTCCCCGGCTATCCCTAGCGCGGGGCAAGACGTCAGCATGTGTACGACCGTCTCAGAGGCTTGGCTGCAATGACGGCACCTGTTGTGGTCTAGCCTGTGAAAGTACGAATTGGTTGGGCAGTGCTCTGTTCTCATCTGAGTCACTAAACTCTGGTTTTTGCGACTCAGGTTCCACCACTGGTCTGAGCGGCTTGGCCTGGGCATGTTAGCGAATACCCCCCTGGCTGTCGTGTTGTCAGCCCACTCCTGGTACCACTGGTTCCTGAAGTGGTCCTTTAGCCAGTTTTTAGCCCCAAGATAAGTAACTGGGGCCTCTGGTTGGGGCAGGGCCACTCCTGCTTTTGCCAGGGAGTCTGCCTTTTCATTGCCGTCAACATTCACGTGACTTGGGATCCACTGCACTGTTACCTTACCTCCAAGTCTTTCGAGCTTACCCACGTCAACCAAGTGGGTGCTACGCTTCTCACTAAGTAGGACTTCGAGGGCTGATCTCGAGTCACAAAACAGTACCGTGTCGAAACCGACAATTTCCGACCTCTGCAGTGTCTGGTGCACACTTTCCAGGGCCCTGTGTATAGCCTCAAGCTTCGTATCGTAATTCGATGCCATAGTCCTATAGGGACCTGAAAGTTCTTCTTTTGGTGGCCCTCCTAGTGGGTATAAGATGAGCGCACCATATCCTGCAATTCCTTCACTTGAACTGGCAGACCCATCCGTGAACACTTTCACTTGGGTTCCCGAGAACCCTTCTATCGTCTCAAGGGCAGCCGCTTTCTGTACATGTTCAGGGCTGCGTTTCGTCACTGCCGTGTCAGTCAAAGACAAACGTATTTCGGGACGTGTAAATTCCGCATAGGGCGGTTTAAGTGGGACACTTATTGTTTGCCGTCTATTTCGGTTGGGGAACTGTTGTTTTTTAAAACATAAATTTGTAATTAATAATCTATCTTTTTTTTAATCACATTAAGTTATTGACAATGAATTTTAACTAATGAAATTGAATTGATAAGATCGATAAATCGATTTAAAAATGTTGATACTAAAAAGTAGAAAATAAAATATTAAAAAAAAACTTTTTGTAAAAAGGACACGCTTTTATTTACATATAGAAAGTGCACTAAAAAGAAGAAAATAAAAACTTTCTATGATAACAGGTGAAATCTGTGAACCTATCCACTACACATAAAAGCGTGGGGCCCTCATCAAAACTCGCTATCATGTACAAGGATGCGAAACATAAATACAAATGTGTATGAATATTAATAAACATCAAAAGTTTCACAACTTTGATCATATACATGCTACTATCATATTAATTATATATATTTATCTCTATTCAAAAAGAATAGTTGCAAAGAGAAATGAGTTGTGATAGGCGCCCCACGCTTTTATAAAGTTTTAATTTTCTTCTTTTTAGTGCACTTTCTATATGAAAATAAAAGCGTGTCTTTTAAAAAAAAAGATGATTTTTTAAATATTTTATTTTTCTATATCTTTCTTGGTAGAATGCGCACAACGGCTGCTTTTTACCACGTTTTTAAATCTCTTATATTAACTTCACCGCCGTCTCTCTCTGTCTCTCTCTCTCTCTCTCTGTCTCTCTCTCTCTCTCTCTCTCTCTCTCTCTCTCATCTCTCTCTCTCTCTCTCTCTCTCTCTCTCTCTCTCTCTCTCTCTCTCTCTCTGTCTGTCATTCGTCGTCGGGCAGGCGAAAAACAAAAGTAAATAAAACAAACCCCTTAAAGCGAAGTTTTTGACTATGAATCCCTTATATATAAGACATACCTAACAGTATTGATTATATTCAAACGCGACAAACATTTACAAGCTGAATCTGTCTTACGACCAAGATTATTGGTCAGGATATCCCAACCTGAGGGATCTAATGTGGAAGAAGACATTTCAAATGTTGCAAAGAAAGGGAATCATACGTATAGAAGGAGACTTGGCTTTTTTAAAGTTATCATTTATTTGTTGATAAAAAAATCATTTATTAAATAATGAAATCAATATTTCTCCATAAATGACGTCACACAATTTTGGCCGATTTTTTAAACTCCCCTTTGCTTTATAACCGTGTTTAATACGCCTAAAAACGTGGGGCGGGTGTTTGGTATAAAAATTAAAGATTTATAATTTAGAAGGCAAAAGACAGATGTATAAGTGAGAGAATTTGTGAACTGCATTCGTTAAACATCATAAGCGCCCCGCCCTACGTTTTTAGTCATATTAAACCAGATTACTTGAACTTAGAAGTTTTAAATTATTTTATTCTTTTTAGTCCACTTATAAAAACGTGGTTTTTAAAAATACCTTTTTTACCTTTATTTATTAAATCCCTTATATTAACTTCAAAATCTTGTCTGTCGTAATCTCTCTCTCTGTCGTGATCTCTGTCGTGATCTCTGTCGTTCGCTGTCGGGCGGAAAAACAAAAGTAAAATAAAACAAACCCTTAAAAACAAAGTTTTTGACTATAAATCCCTTATATATGAGACATAACTAACAGTATTGATTATTTTCAAACATTTACAGACTGAATCTGTCTTAATTCAACTTTGCATCATAATCCTAGTGGGGGGGGGAGGGGTGGGTGGGGGGGGGAGGGGTGGGTGGGGGGGGGAGAGGGGAAAAGTCTGGTCACCGATTCGCTTGACCGAGCTCAGAGTGACACGTAAAATGTAAACAAAAGCGCCCGTCGCTTCGTTGGGTCGCCTCAATGCGTCAGCTCAAAATTTCACGTGGCAAAAAAAAACAATAACAAACCGTGAATTAAAATTACATACCTCATATAAGGATAAACTAAAAATGCATTAATTTGAATTACGGTACGTTCGATCGATCTGAAATTTTGATACCATGCATTGTTAGGTCAGACGGGTCCGTGTGCCAAATTTCAGTTCGATCGGATCATGGGAAGTGGGTCATTTTTGACTTCTGTTTTTCCGCCCACCGAGCCCAAGACAGACAGACAGAGAGAGAGAGAGAGAGAGAGAGAGAGAGAGAGAGAGAGAGAGAGAGAGAGAGAGAGAGAGAGAGAGACGCCGGTGAAGTTAATATAAGGGATTTAAAAATGACCAACTTCCCGTGATGCCATCGAACTGAAATTTGGCACGTAGACTCGTGTCAATTAACAATGCATCGTATCAAACTTTCAGATCGATCGAACGTACCGTACCGTAAATAAATTAATGCATTTTTAAATCCCTTATATTAACTTCACCGCCGTCTCTGTCTCTCTCTCTCTCTCTCTCTCTGTCTGTCTCTCATCATCTCATGGGCTCGGCGGGCGGAAAAACAAAAGTCGAAAATGACCCACTTCCAATGATCCGATCGAACTGAAATTTGGCACACGGACCCGTCTTACCTAACAATGCATCGTATCAAAATTTCAGATCGATCGAACGTACCGTAATTAAATTAATGCATTTTTAGTTTATCCTTATATGAGGTATGTAATTTTAATTCACGATTTGTTATTGTTTTTTTGCCACGTGAAAGTTTGAGCATTGAGGCGACCCAACGAAACGACGGTGCGCTTTTGTTTACATTTTACGTGTCACTCTGAGCTCGGTCAAGCGAATCGGTGACCAGACTTTTCCCCTCTCCCCCCACCCACCCCTCCCCCCCCCACTAGGGTTATGATGCAAAGTTGAGTTAAGACAGATTCAGTCTGTAAATGTTTGAATATAATCAATACTTTTAGTTATGTCTCATCTATAAGGGATTTATAGTCAAAAACTTTGTTTTTACGGGGTTGTTTAATTAAATCCCTTATATTAACTTCGCGGCCGTCTCTCTCTCTCTGTCTGTCTCTCTCTCATCATCTCATGGGCTCGGCGGGCGGAAAAACAGAAGTCAAAAATGACCCACTTCCAATGATCCGATCGAACTGAAATTTGGCACACGGACCCGTCTTACCTAACAATGCATCGTATCAAAATTTCAGATCGATCGAACGTACCGTAATTAAATTAATGCATTTTTAGTTTATCCTTATATGAGGTATGTAATTTAAAATCACGATTTGTTATTGTTTTTTTGCCACGTGAAAGTTTGAGCATTGAGGCGACCCAACGAAACGACGGTGCGCTTTTGTTTACATTTTACGTGTCACTCTGAGCTCGGTCAAGCGAATCGGTGACCAGACTTTTCCCCTCTCCCCCTCCCACCCACCCCTCCCCCCTAGGGTTATGAAGCAAACTTGTGTTAAGACAGATTCAGTCTGTAAATGTTTTAAAATAATCACTACTGTTAGTTATGTCTCATATATAAGGGATTTATAGTCAAAAACTTTGTTTTTACGGGTTTGTTTTATTAAATCCCTTATATTAACTTCACCGCCGTCTCTCTCTCTCTCTGTCTGTCTCTCTGTCTGTCGTCATCTCATGGGCAGGGCGGGCGGAAAAACAAAAGTAAAAAATAACCCACCTTCCCGTGATCCGATCGAGCTGAAATTTGGCACATGGGCCCATCTAACCTAACAATGCATCGTATCAAAATTTCAGATCGATCGAACGTACCGTAATTAAATTAATGCATTTTTAGTTTATCCTTATATGAGGTATGTAATTCAAATGCACGGTTTGTTATTGTTTTTTTCCCACGTGAGTTTGAGTTTGACGCTTAGACGTCGACCGTCGTGCCGACACACCCTCACGACCCATCCCCCGTTAAAAGACAGGGGACATCACTCGGTGTCAGTCCGTAAATATTTGTGGCGTTGAAACATAATCAATACTTTTAATTATGACTAAAATATAAGGGATTTATAGTAGAAAACTTTGTTTTTACGGGTTTGTTTTATTAGTTTATCCTTATATAACGTATGTAATTCAAATTCACGGTTTGTTATTGTTTTTTTCCACGTGAGTTTGAGTTGACGCTTAGACGTCAACCGTCGTGCCAACACCCCCTAAACGTCCCATCCCCCGTTAAAAGACAGGGGCACATCACCCGGTGTCAGTCTGTAAATATTTGTGGCGTTGGAAAATAATCAATACTTATAATTATGACTCAAATATAAGGGATTTATAGTAGAAAACTTTGTTTTTAAATCCCTTATATTAACTTCGCGGCCGTCTCATCATCTCATGGGCGGGCGGGCGGAAAAACAAAAGTTGAAAATGACCCACTTCCAGTGATCCGATCGAGCAAATGCACACGGACCCGTCTCACCTAACAATGCATCGTATTAAAATTTCAGATCGATCGATTGTACCGTAATTAAATTAATGCATTTTTAGTTTTTCCTTATATAACGTATGTAATTCAAATTCACGGTTTGTTATTGTTTTTTTCCCACGTGAAAGTTTGAGTTGACGCTTTGAGGCGACCCATCGAAGAACCGGGGTGCTTTTGTTTACATTTTACGTGTCACGCTGAGCTCGGTCAAGCGAATCGGTGACCAGACTTCTCCCCTCTCCCCCTCCCACCCACCCCTCCCCCCTAGGGTTATGAAGCAAAGTTGAGTTAAGACAGATTCAGTCTGTAAATGTTTGTCGCGTTTGAAAATAATCAATACTGTTAGTTATGTCTCATATATAAGGGATTTATAGTCAAAAACTTTGTTTTTACGGGTTTATTTTATTAAATCCCTTATATTAACTTCACCGCCGTATCTCTCTGTCTGTCTCCCTGTCGGTCGTCATCTCATGGGCGGGCGGGCGGAAAAACAAAAGTCAAAAATGCATCGTATCAAAATTTCAGATCGATCGAACGTACTGTAATTAAATTAATGCATTTTTAGTTTATCCTTATATGAGGTATGTAATTCAAACTCACTGTTTGTTATTGTTTTTTTCTCACATGAATGTTTGAGTTGACGCGACCCATCGAAGTACCGCGTGCTTTTGTTTACATTTTACGTGTCATGCTGAGCTCAGTCCCCCCCACCCCACCCCCTAGGGTTATGAAGTAAAGTTGAGTTAAGAGTTTGAAAATACTGTTAGTTATGTCTCATATATAAGGGATTTATAGTCAAAAACTTTGTTTTTACGGGTTTGTTTTATTAAAAGATCTCTCAGCTGCGACGTTTCTTTTCGTTTTTTCCTAATTTGTTTTAATGTTGTTTTTGTGTTGGGACTGTTTTATTATTGCAAGTTAACTTATATTTTTAATAAAAAGTTTTCGCGTTTAACGTATTTCTTTGTATTTCTTAATTTCTTTCTAGTTGAAAAAAATGTGTCTTCATTTTTTTTCTGACATAAAATGGTACGCAGTTCCCAACCCCATGCCCGCGGGCACCATGGCGCCCACGGAACGATTCGTATGTGCCCGCCACTTTTCGACAGAGACATATTTTTTTCTTAAACATTCTCTCGTGCAATTCCCACATATGAAGAAAATTCTAGGTAACAATGAATTAAACGGGTCATTATTTATGAAGCATCTTCAAGTGTTAAATAAAAACAACCCGTAAAAAACCAAGTTTTTGACTATAAATCCTTTATGTACGAGAAGTAACTAAAAGAATGTTCATTATAATACGCAGCGCCAGACCATCCAGAAATACAAAATTGCAGTTGTGTCGTAAAACGTGTTTAATATAATGCGCACCGATCAGGAATATGTTTATAAAAAGAGCTGTCAATAAAATACGCACCTTATTGCGCGACAGAAAGGTTGTTCAATATAATACGCACCGCGACGCTCTATCTCAAAAAATAGCATGATACATAGGAATAAATAAAATAATCTAAAAAATCAATAATTTAATTACGGTACATGCGATCGATCTGAAATTTTGATACGTTGTTTTTATCATCGGTACGAAACTGCCTGCAAAATTTCAGCTCGCTATCTTGCGAGCAAGTGGGTTAAAAATCGATCAAAAGTTTTGGCGACAAGCAAGCAAGCAAGCAAGGTCCGCCGCAGACACCACGAGTTAATATAAAGGATTTAAATAAGAAAAACCCGTAAAAAACCAAGTTTTTGACTATAAATCCTTAATGTACGAGAAGTAATTAAAAGAATGTTCATTATAATACGCAGCGCCAGACCATCCAGAAATACAAAATTGAAGTTGTGTCGTAAAACATGTTTAATATAATACGCACCGATCAGGAATATGTTTATAAAAAGAGCTGTCAATAAAATACGCACCTTATTGCGCGACAGAAAGGTTGTTCAATATAATACGCACCGCGACGCTCTATCTCAAAAAATAGCATGATACATAGGAATTAAAAAAAATAATCTAAAAAATCAATAATTTAATTACGGTACATGCGATCGATCTGAAATTTTGATACATTGTTTTTATCATCGGTACGAAACTGCTTGCAAAATTTGAGCTCGCTATCTTGCGAGCAAGTGGGTTAAAAATCGATCAAAAGTTTTGGCGACAAGCAAGCAAGCAAGCAAGCAAGCAAGGTCCGCCGCAGACACCACGAGTTAATATAAAGGATTTAAAAACAGTTTGAAGAGAGATTTTTGCAGTATACACATATCGAGCCATTGTTTCCTTCTGTATCAATCCTTTTACTTGCCAAATAAATGTAAAGGAAATGGCCGCATGCAATTCATATTTTGTTCAAGGTAAGACAGAAGAACTAGAAATAGAAATTTTGGACCTTAAGAATGATATTTTTGCAACATTCCTTAACATCAGCTGACTTTTGGAATACATTGGACAAATAAAAGTTCCCATTTTTGAAAAAAGCGACATATGAAATTGAATCATTTTTCGGTTCGAGATATCAATATACATAATTCACGTTGTCTTTATGGATTTAATGCTGTTAGGTGGCGCTGCGATCGATTTTATTTTATAGTGCTGTTAGGTAGCGCTGCGATCAATTTTGTTTTATAGTGCTGTTAGGTGGCGCTGCGATCAATTTTGTTTTATAGTGCTGTTAGGTAGCGCTGCGATCAATTTTGTTTTATAGTGCTGTTAGGTAGCGCTGCGATCAATTTTGTTTTATAGTGCTGTTAGGTAGCGCTGCGATCAATTTTGTTTTATAGTGCTGTTAGGTAGCGCTGCGATCAATTTTGTTTTATAGTGCTGTTAGGTAGCGCTGCGATCAATTTTGTTTTATAGTGCTGTTAGGTAGCGCTGCGATCAATTTTGTTTTATAGTGCTGTTAGGTAGCGCTGCGATCAATTTTGTTTTATAGTGCTGTTAGGTAGCGCTGCGATCAATTTTGTTTTATAGCTCTTTTATCTCTTTTCAACATCTTCTCTCTCTTGCTATCACATCTTGATTTCAAATTTAAAAAAACAAACCGTTAAGAAAAACCAAAAAAGATTCCGTCATTATTGACGGGTTATCTCTAGTTTATGCGAATCATTGTTTTTAAACATGAAATTAATAAAATCAAGATATAGATCTCGAATCGCCGATGAGCATCTTTATGATTGTTTGCTAACAGGATTATCGTCATATTCTCCTAATTTTGAGGCAATGACCAATGATATGCAATGCCGAAGATCACGTTGACATATTGATATATCTTTTTATAAAATGTTTTCTTTGTATTTGTGTTTTTTGTTTACATTTTGAAAATACATGTTTCTGTGTGTATGCAATTTGAATAATAATTTTATTATTTTCAAACATTTTTGTTTATTCTTTATTAATAGATTATAAATATAAGAACATAAATTATGAAAAATGAGAAGTTATGGAAAAATTTTGTCGATTAAAAATAGGTGGTGCCCACCAACCTACCGATATTTTAGAATGTGCTCTAGTGCAGTGCTTCTCAAACTTTTTAGTATTGTGGACCGGCAGGAATTTTTTCCATTGCACCCGGGACCGGTGAACTGTTTTGCCTGTACTGACGTGGTAGCGAAATTTCCTTTCTTGGTTACTTCTGCGGACCGGCATCGGACGGCCCACGGACCACCATTTTGAGAAGCACTGCTCTAGTGTACAAAAAGGTTGGGAACCCCTGCAGTAAAATTTTAGGCTTGGGTGTCACCCCCATGATGGGTGTCACCCGGGGCGGCCCGCCAACCACGCCCCCCTAGTGACGCCACTGATCACCACTACTCCCGTAGTTTGAAAGAAATATACATGCACATCTAGGAAGATAATCTCCCCAGGAATGAAGTTTGTCGTGGGTTCTTTCCCTTACTTCTATCTGAGACAAATAAATGATTATTAGGGTTTACTATTTTGAGGAATTTCTACGTTTCTTTCTTAGGTATGCATTTTCAGTCGTAAACATTTTGATTAAATAAATATTTCAAACAAAATTTGATACTTTGTTTAACTATATTAATAAAAGGAGAGAATACGTTTCTTAGATCGCAGTGGATAGTGAAAGACAGCTTATAAAGGGTGGTGAGCCTTACAGGTATCTCCTTATCTAAAGGATTTTATTTGAATTCCAGAAGAAAGTTAAAGATCCGTACCCATCAGCATGGCACTTCAGCTATTGTTAAAGCACATACAGAGTGTAGATTTAGATTTAGTGGATATAGATTGAATATATTTTTGAGATGCATTGAGCTTGGAATCATAGCAACAACGGTTATGTTTACAAGACTTTATAAATATGTATGCTACTTGATATTTAAAAGAGACCTTTAACCTCTTATTGTTTATATAAATTTAAATATATATATAAACTAGGGCTGCGGAAATTAACGATTGATTTCTGAATTAATCGTAAAAAAATTTAACGATTAAATTATTTTTTAACCATTAATCGACCCATCACTTACAAATTATTGGAAGTCAAAAAGTAAACAAAAATAATAATAAAAAATAGCGGCTGATAAATAATAAATTTCCTGACGCTTACACGAACATTTTGGTTTTAAACTATTGACTGACGGGAATGTTCAAAATGTTGATAAAGTTTGCCTACCATGGTTCTAACACTTAGCCTACTTATCAAACCAAATGAAAAGCGTATTAAGCTAATGGCAGTAATGGAGTCTGACTCAGATACAGAAAATGACGACATCTCTTCTAATGAATTACTGCGTTAAAAAAATGGAGATGAACGTTCCTGAATCCATTAACCCTCTGCAATGGTGGAAACTTAATGAACACCGATATCATATAATGTCATTCCTTGCCAAGACCGTTTTGTGCATACCAGTTACACCAGTTCCATGTGAATGATTGTTCAGTTCGGCTTGTTATATTGTCAATTAGACCCGCTCATCACTTGAACCAAATAATGTCAACACACTTGTCTCTTTCCGTAATTGGTTAAAAGCTGACATATAAAGGAGACATTCCAGTGTTATTTAGAATTTCATCAAGAACGTTTAATAAGTGTTACTTATGACATCATAAATGTTAAATTTCGGCTTTAATCCAAAATTAACGATAAAATTTAAATTAATCGTTAACAGCCCAAATATAAACCTGTCTTTGTCCAATATTATATAGCGCTAGTATAAAAAATCAACAACAAACCAATTCAGTGCCCACATTTGCTAACAGAAAACCGCCATCTCTAACATCTAAGAAACACAGTACAAAGCCAGTTTCCTAAATGTTATCTGCTGAAAACGTCTGCTATTGTTAAACGTTGGCTGTATGTTTTCAAGTGCAACACGGTGGTAGAGGATGTCCTGCATTCGTTTAAAAACACCAACAAAACAACAAAAAAAACAAAACAAAAAAGAAAACAGCTGCAAAACGAGACGCATATGACAGCGACGAATTAATTCTCCTCGCACACTTCGCTCTTCTCCCCTTAATGCTGTAGTACGCTAATGTTTCGTTTAAGAGTTGCGATGTTAAAGATTATTGAAATATTTATTTGTTCATTTTTTTGGTGACTTCATGACAGGGCGTACTATATTGTACCACTCCACTTTTCATGACTCTCTTGTTTGAATTGTGTGTGGGAGCAGATGTTTTTCAAGAGAGATAATAGGATTATTGGGAGTAAACTTTCTGGTAAAAGAACCAAAGGTATTCGATAACCCTCTAGGTAGCAGTGATGACCAGACGTGAACAGAAAATTCTGTCAGTTACACGTAAGTATAATTAAATTGTTACGATTTTTAGTTGTAAAAAAATTCAGCTGTTCCGTTGCAGAAGATATAT
The DNA here is from genome assembly GCA_944989445.1 of Ampullaceana balthica. Taxonomy (NCBI): domain Eukaryota; kingdom Metazoa; phylum Mollusca; class Gastropoda; family Lymnaeidae; genus Ampullaceana; species Ampullaceana balthica. Next base: position 2,807,402 of record CALYLW010000018.1, read on the forward strand.
ATAGTTATATTTTGGTAGGCAGGGCTGTTAAGAGACAAGGATAGCAGCCACTACCATCCAATGTTCCCTCTAAGGTTCGTTGTTCCGTGTGCAAAATAAAAAAAAATACAACTCGTGTGCAAAGTTGCACAGCATCCATTTATTTAGCAATATTTTACAAAATTTGCTGCGCGATAATCTAAACTGCTGCGGGGCGTCGGTCAGATATCTGCGCAGCCGCGCAGCTTAAAGGGAACATTACTTCCATCGTGAGCGGGGGGGGGGATAAAAACCCTCCAACTGGGTTTTGCATAGAAGAAGATCTTAGTGTTACAAATACTCGAAAACTAAAGACTTGAAAAACTCTTACCGATATTCCGGCAAATATTAAACTATTTTTAACTTAAGGCATTAGAAAATAAACTCGTAAGAATGCAATAAATAACACCATTGGAAAGGAAAAAAAAACAAAAAAAACTTCATAGTGTGACACTAAGTGTCGCCCGATGCGGACAAAATTTTATGTTTTAAATATTATTATTAAGAAAACAAAATAATTTTACACAATTTGTTTTGTTAATCTTATTCTTATAAAACAGACCTAATAATCGTATCGACCAAACAGATCTGAGGCGTAGGTAAGTGAGGGTTTAGGTTGTACATGACCTTTTGGGAAAGAGTAGTATTGGGGTAGAATAATAACATTTGATGCTAATCTTTGTTTTAGTATTTTTTTTTGGGGGGGGGGTTGGTGTAAAATAAATAAATGCTGACCTTGATGGAGAAAAACACGCGACGCCCCTGCTACTGACCACTTCTAAATGACCGTTTTGTTCTCCTCTGTCCCGCACCAAGGTATCGTCAGGCCCCGAGTGCTTTGGTCTTAAAGAGCCCGCTAGCCAGCAAACAGTTCTGTCGCTGGTTGACTCCCCCACCCTCCCTCCCCACTTTTCTCCCTCTCCAACCACTGAAAGTGGATAAGTACGACGATTCTGCTGGCTGCGGGTTCCCCCTTCTCCTCTCCGCCACCCACCCGCAACCCCACCGAGCCCTTCTTGATTTCTTTTTGTTGTGGGGAGACGACTGCTCAGGGGCTTAGTCACCGGGGGGCTTACCCCGGCCATTGAGGCGCTCGTGAAGGATTAAATGTGTAGCAGTGTTAAGTTATTGGGGGACACTGCTACTACACGTGGCCAGCACGTTCAGTGGAGATTGTTGGTAGCTTTCGTGTGATCCCGTAAATGAAAGTGTGTACACCGGACGCCGTGAGTGTTTCCGTGTGCAGATTTGCCTGTCCGGATATTCCCAAACTGAATCTTCAAGGAATAATAACAATAAGGATTAACAACAACGTTGAAAAAGGATGTTTATGTTTAATTAAACAAGGTAGGCTAGGTCTTTTACTTTGTTTACATTGTTTTCTTTGTCATATTCATGTACTGTTAAAATCTCTTCATAAACAGAAGGTATGTTACAAGTAGTGATGAGTTCGCCTACACATGTAGTGTTTTTTTGGACAACGGATGTTACAATATAACAGCGTCTTACAGCACAGATACATTCAATGCTCGAACTGAATCTTTGTTTGTAACTATTGAAGTTTCCGTCGTTGAACATTAAGTTGTATTACCGGCAATACTAATTCTACTGTCTACTGACTCTACTGATTCTACCGTCTACTGATTCTACCGTCTACTGACTCTACCGTCTACTGACTCTACCGTCTACTGACTCTACCGTCTACTGACTCTACTGTCTACTGACTCTACTGTCTACTGACTCTACCGTCTACTGACTCTACCGTCTACTGACTCTACCGTCTACTGACTCTACCGTCTACTGACTCTACTGTCTACTGACTCTACCGTCTACTGACTCTACTATCTACTGACTCTACCGTCTACTGACTCTACCGTCTACTGACTCTACCGTCTACTGAATCTACCGTCTACTGACTCTACTGTGTACTGACTCTACCGTCTACTGACTCTACCGTCTACTGAATCTACCGTCTACTGACTCTACTGTGTACTGACTCTACCGTCTACTGACTCTACCGTCTACTGACTCTACCGTCTACTGACTCTACTGTCTACTGATTCTACCGTCTACTGACTCTACCGTCTACTGACTCTACTGTCTACTGACTCTACCGTCTACTGAATCTACCGTCTACTGACTCTACTGTGTACTGACTCTACCGTCTACTGACTCTACCGTCTACTGACTCTACCGTCTACTGACTCTACCGTCTACTGACTCTACTGTCTACTGATTCTACCGTCTACTGACTCTACCGTCTACTGACTCTACCGTCTACTGACTCTACTGTCTACTGATTCTACCGTCTACTGACTCTACTGTCTACTGATTCTACTGACTCTACTGTCCACTGACTCTACTGTCTACTATACAGTTAATACAGTTAACATAGATGAACTAGTACTTGAGATTTAATGTATTTCTATAAAAAAAAGTCATTTGTTTTGAACTTACTGATGAATTAGTTGTTGGGGCAAAAATAAAGACTTTGCACTAAATGAGTTGTCTAGTTAATTGAATAAAAGTGGACCTAGTCCTCCCTGGCCTGGCGTATGACTGTCAATAGACGACCTCTAATGAAAAATAAATGGATTTAGACGTTTGATGAAAGTGACTATGACCGTGAAAAACAAACAAAATGACAAGAAAACAAGAAGTTCTTTGATTATAATAAATAAATAAAATGATTGTGTTCTTATTTAAAAAATAATAATTTGGCTTTAACTTTCGTACAACTGAAGTAATGGTTCCGGGCAACTTGTCCGGTCTATGGAGAGATTGGAAGCTCTCTTTCCTCAAAGTATATAACAATATATGCTGTTTATAACATAGATAATGTTTATAAAATAGATGATGCTTCCTTCATAGAATTTCCTTTTAAAAATAGCCTACAGCTTCTTACTGCATACGCACTTTTTGAGAATCCAAATATTCTTTGGCCTGTTGCAAAATGCCAACCCCATTAAAAACTTTTGTTTGTATTCTTTAAAAAAACATAGTATCTACACACATGTTGATATAAAGTAAAAACGAATGGTGGCATTTAGGAAATTCCTGTCCTTGCGGACAAGGTCACACCGCAGACATGGTGCTCCGACGCATTTATTAAATCTGTTAAGGTTGACGCGACATTAAAGGCAACACTGTTGCCCTCAAGTACAGTCTATATTAAGTGCAGTCTGTATTATGTACAGTCTATATTATGTACAGTCTATATTATGTACAGTCTATATTATGTACAGTCTATATTATGTACAGTCTATATTATGTACAGTCTATATTATGTACAGTCTATATTATGTACAGTCTATATTATGTACAGTCTATATTATGTACAGTCTATATTATGTACAGTCTATATTATGTACAGTCTATATTATGTACAGTCTATATTATGTACAGTCTATATTATGTACAGTCTATATTATGTACAGTCTATATTATGTACAGTCTATATTATGTACAGTCTATATTAAGTACAGTCTATATTATGTACAGTCTATATTATGTACAGTCTATATACAGTTCTACTAGAAAAGCTGCATGAAATCTTCCTAATGATGTGGCAGCAAGAGGCTGTCCCCCAGGATTTTAAAGATGCCTCTATAGTCCACTTGTACAAACGAAAAGGGAACCGCCAAGCCTGCGATAATCATCGTGGAATTTCACTCCTATCAATTGCAGGAAAAATACTCGCCAGAATTCTCCTAAATCGCCTAAATGCACATCTGGATCAGGGTCTTTTACCAGAAAGCCAATGTGGTTTCCGGAAAGAACGCGGGACCATTGACATGATTTTTGCAGCCAGGCAATTGCAGGAAAAGTGTCAAGAGCAGAATATGGACCTATTTTCCATTTACATAGACCTTACGAAAGCCTTTGACACAGTCTGCAGAGAGGGCTTATGGAGGATTATGGCCAAGTATGGGTGTCCAAATAAGTATATAGCCATTGTAAGGCAATTTCATGATGGCATGCAGGCTCGAGTCCAGGACAACGGAGAGGTCTCTAAACCATTCCCTGTCACAAATGGCGTTAAGCAAGGCTGTGTTCTGGCCCCAACATTGTTCAGCCTCATGTTCTCAGCCATGCTTACAGAGGCCTTCAGGAATAGAAATGTAGGCATGGACTTCAGGTATCGCACTGATGGTCGTCTGTTCAACCTCAGGAGGCTTAAAGCTAAGACAAAGGTCAAATCAGACAGCATCCTGGAACTTCTTTTTGCTGATGATTGTGCCCTTAACGCGGGCTCTGAAGCACAACTGCAACTAAGTGCTGATAAATTTTCCAGTGCGTGCTCTAACTTTGGGCTCACCATCAGCACAAAAAAGACTGAAGTGTTATACCAGCCGGCCCCGGGCAAATCCTATACTGAGCCAAACATATTCATCAACGGCAACAAAATCAACACAGTGAGCCGCTTTACTTACCTTGGCAGCACACTGTCCCAGAAGGCCAATATTGATGACGAGGTGAACTCGAGAATCTCAAAGGCCAGCGCAGCATTCGGCAGATTGCATGACAGTGTCTGGAACAGAAGGGGAATCAGCACCCAAACAAAACTAAAAGTATACAGAGCTGTAGTGCTCCCCACCTTACTATATGCATGTGAAACTTGGATTGTATACCAACGCCATGCGAGGTTGCTGAACCACTTCCACACCAAAAGCCTTAGAAAAATTCTCAATATAAAATGGCAGGAAAAAGTTCCAGACACCGAAATATTAGCCAGGTCAGGACTCCCCAGCATCCACACTATCCTCATGCAAAGCCAACTACGCTGGGCGGGGCATCTAGTGCGCATGCCCGATCATCGCCTACCCAAGAGGCTCTTCTACGGTGAACTTACCGAAGGGCAAAGAGCACGCGGAGGTCCACGAAAGCGCTACAAGGACACGCTTAAAACTGCTCTGAAGGCCTTCGACATCGGACATGACTCCTGGGAAGCGGCAGCCAGTAACCGAGCCCATTGGCGCTCTACGATATGGAATGGCGCAGCTGTCTGTGAAGCAAATAGACAACAGGCTGCCAAGTTAAAACGCCAGGCCAGAAAGGAACGAAACCAAAACCCCCCTGAAGGGACCGCTTCTATATCTTGTCCGACATGCGGACGCCTCTTTCGCGCAAAAATAGGGTTAATAAGCCACCAGAGAACACATGTGGCGGCCCAGCAAATATGATGAGAGTGGTCATCGTCGATCACGACGGACGAACAACAACACAGTCTATATAATGTACAGTCTATATTATGTACAGTCTATATTATGTACAGTCTAAATTATGTACAGTCTATATTATGTACAGTCTATATTATGTACAGTCTGTATTATGTACAGTCTATATTATGTACAGTCTATATTATGTACAGTCTATATTATGTACAGTCTTTATTATGTACAGTCTATATTATGTACAGTCTATATTATGTACAGTCTATATTAAGTGCAGTCTATATTATGTACAGTCTATATTATGTACAGTCTATATTATGTACAGTCTATATTATGTACAGTCTATATTATGTACAGTCTATATTATGTACAGTCTATATTATGTACAGTCTATATTATGTACAGTCTATATTATGTACAGTCTATATTATGTACAGTCTATATTATGTACAGTCTATATTATGTACAGTCTATATTATGTACAGTCTATATTATGTACAGTCTATATTATGTACAGTCTATATTATGTACAGTCTATATTATGTACAGTCTATATTAAGTACAGTCTATATTATGTACAGTCTATATTATGTACAGTCTATATTATGTACAGTCTATATTAAGTGCAGTCTATATTATGTACAGTCTATATTATGTACAGTCTATATTATGTACAGTCTATATTAAGTACAGTCTATATTATGTACAGTCTATATTATGTACAGTCTATATTAAGTACAGTCTATATTATGTACAGTCTATATTATGTACAGTCTATATTATGTACAGTCTATATTATGTACAGTCTATATTATGTACATTCTATATTATGTACAGTCTATATTATGTACAGTCTATATTATGTACAGTCTATATTATGTACAGTCTATATTATGTACAGTCTATATAATGTACAGTCTATATTATGTACAGTCTATATTATGTACAGTCTATATTATGTACAGTCTATATTATGTACAGTCTATATTATGTACAGTCTATATTATGTACAGTCTGTATGTGCTCAGAGCTATGTAACATCAGTTGATATGAAGACAATAAATAAAACATGCACTTGGATATTTTTTTAAACATAAAAATGGCCTTTGAAATCATGACTGACTCAATAAATCTGCACTATTTAGCCTGTATACAGTCGACAAGTTAGTCCATTTGCATAGTATGGGCGAGCAATGTCGAAGTTGGTAAAAAGAGCCTTCAATCACGGCTCAAGTTGTCAAAGTTTTGCCAACTTTTATGAACATCATCTAGTCTACTAAACACCACCTAATTTAATAAACGGCATCTAGTTTAATTAACCTCATCTATTTTAATGAACGTCATCTATTTCAATTAACATCATCTATTTGAATAAACATCATCTATTTGAATAAACATCATCTATTTGAATAAACATCATCTATTTGAATAAACATCATCTATTTCAATAAACATCATCTATTTGAATAAACATCATCTATTTCAATAAACATCATCTATTTCAATAAACATCATCTATTTGAATAAACATCATCTATTTCAATAAACATCATCTATTTGAATAAACATCATCTATTTGAAAAAAAACATAATCTATTTCAATAAACATCATCTATTTGAATAAACATCATCTATTTGAATAAACATCATCTATTTCAATAAACATCATCTATTTCAATAAACATCATCTATTTCAATAAACATAATCTATTTGAATAAACATCATCTATTTGAAAAAAAAACATAATCTATTTCAATAAACATCATCTATTTGAATAAACATCATCTATTTGATTAAACATCATCTATTTGATTAAACATCATCTATTTGAATAAACATAATCTATTTGAATAAACATCATGTATTTGAAAAAAAACATAATCTATTTCAATAAACATCATCTATTTGAATAAACATCATCTATTTGAATAAACATCATCTATTTGAATAAACATAATCTATTTGAATAAACATTATGTATTTGAAAAAAAACATAATCTATTTCAATAAACATCATCTATTTGAATAAACATCATCTATTTGAAAAAAAACATAATCTATTTCAATAAACATCATCTATTTCAATAAACATCATCTATTTCAATAAACATCATCTATTTGAATAAACATCATCTATTTGAATAAACATAATCTATTTGAATAAACATAATCTATTTCAATAAACATAATCTATTTCAATAAACATCATCTATTTCAATAAACATAATCTATTTCAATAAACATAATCTATTTCAATAAACATCATCTATTTCAATAAACATAATCTATTTCAATAAACATCATCTATTTGAATAAACATAATCTATTTCAATAAACATCATCTATTTTAATGAAGGGGTGCCAGTAGAAACGGAGGAGATTCGTGATAAAACGAAAAATAAATTAAATATTATAATATTCATTAAAACTTTTGTTAAGACACTTTGTTTTCTAATTTTGGGCGTACAGAGTTTGGTGCTTTTTAAAAAAAAATTATTTACCACGTTTTTATTAACTTGCTTAATCCTGTCTGTCCACAATTTTTCAAATCTTCCAAATTAAAATTAAACCACTTCTGATGGTCCTAGAGATCTCAAAATTTTACCACAGATAGATCTTGGATGACAATGCATTGTATCACACTTTCAGATCTATCGAATGTACCGTTATTAAATTATTGAAATTTTTAGTTTATCTATATATAAGCCCATGTATTATCTGTCTGCCCTTGTTTACATTACATTCACGTGCCGAGTTCACACCAACCCCGACCACAAAAACCATGTTTAACATCAAGGAGAGATCAGTCATTTCCAGTCTGCAAATGTTTGTCGGGCAATGCGTATTATATTTGAACATAATCAATACGTCAAAACTCACCATAGCATACACTTAGACTAAAAAGAATAAAATAAATAGAAGTTAAAAAAAAGATTAAAAAAACCACGTTTTTATAAGCGGACTAAAAAGAAGAAAATAAATATTTAAAATAAGTACAATGATGTAATATGACCAAAAACGTGGGCGGGCGCTATTTAGGTGTTTGGCTAAAATGATTAGGGTTTACAAATGACGAGTATGAAAATGAGTGAATTCAATTAGTAAGCCAGAGAAACAGCCCGCCCCACGTTTTTAGTCATATTACAACATAGTACCTAATTTAAATTAAAATTAAAAAAAAATTTTTCTTCTTTTTAGTCCGCTTATAAAAATGTGGTTTTTAAAAATCTTACTTCTTTTTATTTTATTTCAACCAGAGTGGTGGGTGGGACTTGTAGCTTGTTTAGGGGTCACATACCAGGGGACGCAAGAGTCGCTTTTACCAGCTTGGGGGAGACTACCGCAAGGTCACTGTATCTTAACAACCCTGGAGATTTGAATTGACCCAACGAGATCTGAGTTAGAGGTTAATTGGATTTATTTAGGAAGGTAAGGCCAATGATCTCCACATGAAGTGTGCAGCGGTTCTAAAAATATCATTATAAGAATGTACGGGCAGAACAAAGAGCAGTTTTCTAAACAAGCCAAAATCCAATATTGGAATTGTAATATCTAAAACCCTCCTAAATCTAAAATACAATTCAATAGTACTGTTTCATACAATGATGTATTTTACCCTGCAGTCAACCACTACATTTTTATATCCATTTTTATAGGTCCATATTGTTTCTTGAGAATCCCTGCGTAACGTGTTGCTTGTAATAGAATTGCTAGAGATCGCGTTTAACTGACTCTCCTCTTGCACAAGCGCATGTTGGATTCCCAGTGCAATGCTACACAGAATCTGTGTTTCTGGTTATATTAAATGAGTGTGTGCCCTGTTAATTTGAATATTAATTTCATGTTGGTACACTAGTTTGATCCATTGCCAAGTTTTTTGTTGATGCCTTCGTCTGCCTCATTGCCTCAATTTTGTTGTTACACTCGTCTGCCCCACATTTGTTGTTACACTCGCCTGCCCAATTGCACCACTTTTGTTGTTACACTGATCTGTCCCACTTTTGTTGTTACACTGATCTGTCCCACTTTTGTTGTTACACTGATCTGCCCCACATTTGTTGTTACACTGATCTGCCCCACATTTGTTGTTACACTCGTCTGCCCCCTTGCCCCACATTTGTTGATACACTCGCCCGCCCAATTGCCCCACTTTTGTTGTTACTCTGATCTGCCCCACATTTGTTGTTAACTCGTATGTCCCATTGCCCCAATTTTGTTGTTACACTCGTCTGCCCTCCTTTTGTTTGCATGAATCGTCTCCTCCGTTGCCCTACTTTTGTTGATAAACTCGTCTTCCCTAATGTCCAACTTTCGATGGTATGTCTACCTGCCCCATTGCCACCCACCCCCGGGTTCGAAGTAAATTCTTCTGCCATATTGTAACATTCATGTTCGGTGGCACACTCGTCTGCCCTACTGCCAACCTTTCGTTGACACAATCGTCTGCCCTAATGCCCACACTTTGTTGACACACTCGTCTGCCCTAATGCCCACATTTTGTTGACACACTCGTCTGCCCTACTGCCCACATTTCGTTGACACACTCGTCTGCCCTAATGCCCACATTTCGTTGACACACTCGTCTGCCCTAATGCCCACATTTCGTTGACACAATCGCCTGCCCTAATGCCCACATTTCGTTGACACGCTCGACTGACCTGATGCCCACATTTCTTTGACACGCTCGACTGACCTAATGCCCACATTTCGATGACACAATCGTCTGCCCTAATGCCCACATTTCGTTGGCACTCTCGTCTGACATAATGCTATTTATGTGCTCTATTACCCCATATATCCCCACCACCTGACTAAAGAAACCTGTTTTACAAGGTAGAGTTGGGATAACCTGGACCTTATCTCATGACACTTCGATGTCCAACATGCATAAACATTGAACCTAGGCAACAAATATAAACATTGCAGGATTGATTTTTACAGGGAGGCATGCACTTACTTACATGTATATCAGTTTTGTTTCTTTTAAAAGGTTACTTTAAAAAAAAATTTTTTTTTGGTGTGTGTGTTTTCGTGGCTCTCTTGTCCCGTTTTTTCCCCTTAAGGGTGATTATCTAACAGGAAGGAATGAATGAAAATTGCCTTGCTTGTAAAATAAAATTTATACTGAAGTGAAAATAAGGGCATCTAAGAATTAATTAGTTTTCATCAATTTTTTTAAATAAGAAAAAAATAATTGTTTATATCACATGTTACTGTCAGATTTCGTTTTGTGGTCCCACATCTTGATATTTATGTGATCACATCTTGATGTTTGTGGGCCCATATCTTGATGTTTATGTGATCACATCTTGATGTTTGTGGGCCCATATCTTGATGTTTATGTGATCACATCTTGATGTTTGTGTAAACATATGTTGATGAGAGAAAGAGAGAGAGAGAGTCAAACTAATTTTCTACACTAGAGATCCGAATATTTTATAATAGATGGTGTATCCATTTAGAGCAGTGCTTCTCAAACTTTTTAGTATTTCGGACCGGCAGGAAGTTTTTCCATTGCGCCAGGGACCGGTGAACTATTTTGCCTGTACTGACGTGGTAGCGAAATGTCATTTCTTGGTAACTTCTGCGGACCGGCAACGGATGGCCCACGGACCGGCACCGGTCCGCGGACCACCACTTTGAGAAGCACTGATTTAGAGGATTTAGAACAGGGGTGACCAGGCCTGTAGTAACTGAGAGCCATTTTACAATAAACACAATTTTTGTTGAGACCCGCATTGAAGCACTGTGGGTCGTTAAACCTGGCTTGGAAATCTTCCAATGATCCTCGTAGCATATCTTTCATACATTGTAGGCGAGCCGCAATGTGAACACAGAAGAGCCGAATGCGGCTGGCGAGCCGTGGTTTGGCCACCGTTGTTTTAGAACCACTGATGACCCACGGTTTAAAAAGCAAACTTGGCCAGCTCGATATCAAGAATTTATTAGCAGTTTTAAACATGTGTTTAGACACGGATGGTGTTCATTTCATTTTATGTACTCATGCTGATTGACGTTATGGTTACGGCGTGTGTTTGGTTTGGCTGGCAGTGGATGCCATCTATTTATCCGTTTTTAATGTTTGTTTTTGTTTAAATAAATTATCTTCCCGTTGATTTGATTTCGCCGCAGTTCATTCCCTTGATCCATTATCTACCCCCGCCAACAAGTGTCGTTCTTACTCATTCCATTTTCCCTCCCCATCTCTCCCTCCCGTTACCTTCACTCACTCACTCCCATTGCCCATCCCCTTCAGATACTCCCATTGGCCTCAGCCTCCCATTTTTCTAATGCCATTAATTAAGCTTCGCCTATACAGCCCACCCCTCGTCCCCACTGTCACATATTTTTACCGCCCTTGAGTTAATCTACTCCTATTTCTGTCACGGTCAGTGAATTTTTGTCTCCAATTTCTTCCAAGGTCGATTGTATCTTGTTTCTCAATCAGCGCCGAGATAAAACTTTGGCCAGGTTTCGGCCGTTAAAAGTCCAACTCAGCGTCTTATCGTATCGCTGATTGGCTCCCGAAGACCAGTAAATAAAAACCAAGACGTTTGGCCGGTGGCGATAACATCAAATCCGCCTTAATTCCTTGTTTTCCTTGAGCCATGACGTCACAAAGAGTTCTCTTTTGATCTGTTGAGCCTTTATTTATTAGTACTATTATTTTCGTAGTATACGTTGGAGAAATTAATTAATTATTTTTTGTGTTATCTTGTTAAATAATATTACAAGTCATTCCCAGTTTTCCGTAATATAACCAGCTAAAATTAATACAAACAAAAATTTGATACCAGTATGTTTTTTTTCCTTCTGCAAATGCCATGCAGTAATAGCCCTTGCGGTGAACTTCCGCAGTAACAAAACGGTCCTGACCAATTAGCTCACCCCCGTCGTTGCGGCACTGCGCACCATTCGCACACCGCACTGCATCACTCTCACACCACACTGCACCGCCTGGAGCGACCAGCTCGAAGCCCTGTACTCACTGTCCTGGTTAAGCAGCCCCTCCCAACCAAGGTTCCCTTTAAGCTGCGTGCCTGTGCGGCCACGCAGATATCTGACCGATGCCACGCAGCAGTTTAGAATTGCCGCGCAGCAATTTTTGTAAAAATATTGCCCAAAAAATGGAAACTGTGCAACTTTGCGCACTAGTTTTTTTTCTTTTACTTTGCACACGGAACTACGAACCTTACAGGGAACATTTCCCCCAACCCCTCCCCCACACACATTCTCAACTCAACAATTTTATCACCAGAGCGAGCGACACCGCTTCAGTTGACGCTACTTCCACAGTTTAAATTATCCTCGGAATAGAGACCGGGCCGTCCAGATGATTTTTGTCAACAAATGTCCCCCCCCCCTTTTCTCTCTCTCTCTGTGTGTCTCTCCATTGATTTATTGAACCTGCCGTGAAGGGAATTGATGTTGAGTTTAATTTACTGGCCGTTGACACAATGTTCTTTGTGGTTTTAAAAAGTGGCTATTGCTTACTCTGTCTCTCTCTCTCACTCTCCGGTCCAGCAGTTTAAATTGGCTGTTGGGCTGAATGATTTATTGTAGTTCTATTTGTCACGAAGAGAGTTGAACCTGGTGTTAAGACAGTGAACTTGACAAACCAAAATGTTTTTTTATTCGCGTGAACAGCAATACTACCTTAAAGTATGTGATACATGGCACCTTATTACAAACTTTCATTTTTGGGACTGTATTAAAAATTCCTGTGTTTGGACACAGACACACACTAATACAAGCCAGCACCTTACCCGTTTGATCTATTGGCCTCATGAAACTGTCAGAAAACGTCTTACAATGGACTTTTTAAGCAATCAGAATATTGGCATGATAAACAGCGTAAATATGCCATGCAGTTAACTTTCTACCACTCACCATGTAGGTCTGTCTGAAAAAAAACTTGTCTTTTGGCCACTTAAAGCTGTTACCAAACCGACTTGGACTATTGTTGATGTAAAGCTGTCATCAACCTGTCTTTGACTATTGATATAAAGCTGTCACCAAATCGACTTGGACTATTGGTGATGTAAAGCTGTAATCTAGCTGTACGTGTCTCAGACTGTTGGCATGTGTAAACGTTCTCTTTGTAAGACAGTTGGAGATGTTTAACGAGAGATCCGATGAACCAACGTAAAAAACGAATGCAGTGTTAGCAGCAGTGATGAAATCGTATGTTTTGGGGTAAAATCATAGTTTCTCTATATCATAAACGGTGTGAAATTCGCATTGGCTTCAAAACTTAGAAAACTTAATCAAATGATTGAGAACATGCTGACTATATACGATCTTGCAGCCAAAAGTAAACCAATTTAGCGATACTAATCTATGTCTAAATCAGCATTCATAGTTATATCCTAATAGGGAGAATCAAGCCAGAAAAGCGGATTTTGCCAAAATTTCGTTGAGGCCAAAATAAGATGAAATAATCACGTAAAACGCAAATGATTATAAGAAGATCCGGTATATTTGTCCCGGTTCTTTCAGTTGTTTTGGATCTTCTGTCAAGAAAAGGGATTCTATCCTTTATCTCCCTTGATTCCCTGTGGAATGTGTTTATTCTGTGATCTCCTTAGCGTCTGAGATTGAACCTGTCTCCCACACACAGGGCTAAGACCCAAAGGCATTCCGTGATTTGTAACAATGGAAACATTTAGTATGAGGCAATGAGTGTGTTATAAACCCATACATCGTGATTGTATCCTGTCCAGTATTATGTTACTGAACAATTCATTGACGATGAGTTATCAACCTACCCACAGCTTATGTATATTTTGTATATAATAAATAATATCTGTCGTCAGAAATAACGTCAAAGTCAGTTCAGTAACGAGGGTTAGTTACAACTGCTGGGTAGTTTTAACGTTTTAAAGTGAATTAGAACAACTAATAAAATGTATGGCTTGTAATTTTCATTTTTTCCTGTTATTATAAAACCAATAATTGTTCATTAGACTGTATGATACTTTATTCTCAACATATGTCAATGGAATAAAAAATATATTTTTTTGTCTATGACAATAAAATATCTTGTAAAAACTATCTGAGCCAGATCACCTTTTTGATTTCGAATTAGGAGACGCGCATGACGTCATTTCAGTAAATTATGATACAAATTCAAACATAGGGTGTGGGCGGGTTAGGGGGTGGAAATGGTCAGGAATAGAAACTCTTCGGATGAACGTGATCCGAAATAATTGAACTTTGACGACGTGGAAGCTCGAAAATTCAACAACTTGACATTTCTAAGAGTTATCGTCTCCCTTACCTCAGGGTTTCCCAAAGTCGTTAAACGTCGCACCGCAAAAGTCGAACGTTAAAATATATTTTTTATTGTCATGTGCAATATTCCATCTAAGTTTTGTTGGCACATGTGAAAAAAACATTTTTGTTGTTGAAAAACATGAAACAAGTTGTTTCTGCATGAAACAGAAAAGTTTCGTCAGACGTATTATGATTCCGTAGAAAAGTTTCAATGTCTGACGCAATAAAAACCACTAAGTGACGATTACAACTACGCTGTAATTAAAGAGACATTAAACACAATTGTGCAGATCTCTAACTGTTAGTGTTACATTCGTGACATCGTTTCCCAAATTTGTTGGTCCCCTTTTTAATACTACGCCGTGAGCGACTGGTGACTGAGAACACAACTGATCTAAGTTTGTGGTTTTTTTATATTAATAAAACCAATCTTTCCTTTAGGTGTGGCCCCCAAGCAATAGGATCTAGCTCTTAGAACAGTGATGGCGAACTTTTTTTGGGGCCGCGTGCCAAAATTCAACCAAAACCCACTTACTTATATATAGACGCGTGCCGGGTGATGAAGCCTCTGCGTACCGACTGTGGCACGCGTGTCATAGGTTCGCCATCACTGTCATAGTGGGACAGATGGCTCTCGTAAGTAAACGCGAGTTATGGTATAGTATTTGCTTGTACCTTAAATCCTCTCCGGTTTGGAGATAGACATATGAGAACCATTGATTTGAAGGGGCCGATTCTACCGTCCACTGGCGACGCCCATTAAAATGTGCTTGAGTTTCCCCAGTGCGTCAAGTGGCTCGTAGGTCAACAATAACAATCTTTTCTGGAGGATGTGGCGCTGATGTTGACATCCGAGTCAGCTGTGTGGGGAGGATATTACGTAGGGAAGGGCTTCTCATACTTTTGTTTTTCTCTTTACCTTTTAAATCTTGTTTAACCTAAATTTTCTTTCCTGATTTTTAAAATTAAATGATATTTTTTCATACACATGATTCGCTTCAGATATATCCTGTTAGGAGCCAGGAGTGAGGGTGGGTTATGGGGGAATTCGGAGGCGTATCAGTATCCCTAAAATAGATTCGAAACGAATTTTTTCTAAAACCAGTTTTTTTCAGACTTTATTCAACTTAAAACCTATACGTTTGTCTTGCTTGAACCTCTGTAACTAAATTAAATGATTTTTAATTTGATTACACGATTACACGGAGAACTGACATTCATCGGGACACCAAACACATGAATGGCAATATTAAATGCATTTTATATATTAAAATAAACAACCCAAATTTTCTTTGTTTTTACGAAGAAAAAAGAATAATAATGTATAAATATGTTTTAGTGGAATAATTTGTTGAAGTTCAATATTTGTTGAAGTTAAATAAAATGTTCAGTGAAAGATAGTCGATTCTTTGATCGAGAGTTCAAATCTGAAGATTTAATTAAAATTCATCATTTTGTATAGATTACATGTAGATTTTATCAAAAAGGACTTCGAAGAAGATAGCGGCAGTAACTTTACCAAGAAATAAAGTGACAGAATAAAATTAATGCGTGCCTTTAAACTTTAAACAATCAATTTTTAACCAAAGATTATTACGACAGAAAGTTGTTCCCGCCATGGATTTTTTAGAAGGATTTTTCAACTGCTTTTCTACTTTCAACAATTTTGTTGTTGCTATAGCTCCCCTCAAGTTCATTTACATTTTAAAAAAAAACAATATTAACAACAACGCTTCTACTAAATTTTAGTTTAGCGGCCAATTTATCTGTAGACATGAATTTAAAAAAAAACTTTCTTGTCTTCCTTTCTAACAAGTTGTTAATCATTTTTTCCGTTATGGCCGAGGTCACATGGGTTACTTTCTTTTTACCAGATCGTTTGACTGTAGACCACAACGTTAAAATGTTGGTAAAATTAATGTTGAGTCGTTGCAACGACATAAACACATAGGCATTCAAAACATCTGGATTATGGTGTATGATTAATGTTGTCTGTGAAAGGTGAAGAGGTGGTTAAATGGAAGATAAGTGTTTTAAGCATTACAGTTTTTATTTCCATTTACCCACCTAATTAGGTAGACATTAGAAATGCATTTGGTATCTCATCTTAGGTAGAAGTGTAGGGTATTAAGATTAGGGCACCATAGATAGAAAGAGTTGTGCAACATGGCTGGTAGGCGGTAGGATATAAGGGCAACCGATCTGGTAAAGATTATAGGGACTTTTAGAGGACAATAGCTGTGGTAGATTAGGGGAATATTGATGTAAGAGATTTGGGGAACACATGTGAAGGAGATTAGATGAACATTATAGGTATAGAAGATGAAAGGCAGATAGATGGCTATAGAAGATTATGGGGTAACACAGCTGTCGGAACAATTTGGCCCTACCATTTTCGCTCTCTTCCTCCTGCTGTCATATTATGTTCTTATAAATCTAAACACAGACATAACACAAAGTGCTCTCTTCGTGACAACATCTCTTCCCTCTGATGTGTGACGTTATTACACCCCTCTCGACCCACCCCAAGAGGTTAAAATTAGACGCCCAATGTTGATGCAGTCTATCAATCCTCGTTGTACCGGATAGCTCCAGCGATCTTGTTTACCTTTCAAATGAGGGGTGCACGTCTGTGTCACCTGTGTTGGGAGTAAGTAGACACCCAGGCTGTAAGTGCTTTATTATTGAGTTGTCACTGTAAGAAGACATATAACGACGGTACGTTTTAAGGACGAGGTAAGCTTATAAAAAAAGTTATCTAATAATAACCCTTTATACTTTATAGTTTTTTGGTTTGTTTATTGTTTTTATGTTGTGTTTTTGTTTACAATAACAACCAGACTATTAATTGGCTGCACTGATAAAAAAATAACACGCACCTCAACAATAATGTTCCCAAATTAATGCATGGCAAGAACAGGGGTGAATATTTTGAAATACAACGAAGTTGCTGTTAGCAGATATCTCCCATTTCGAGCTACTCTGCTTGAGAATCTCCAAATATGATGTGAAGTTGGAGGTCCAGGGTAACCCACAAACGGAGGCCTCACATGGGCTGGTGTCACCCAGAGTGGAAGCTCTTGGTGTTACCGCCTCACAACTACACCCATTGATCTTTTACAAGTCTACCAGTGTCATATAACGAGAACATACAGGATTTTACCCCTTGGTGTCACCCCTGGTGAGGGTGTCACTCGGTGCGGTCCGCACCCCCCCCCCTATATGACGACTCTGCCCACAAAGTTCAGTTACCTGTTGAAGTTAAGCCCCACTTTCCCCAAAACCCGGTTTGTGTCCGCCCATGGTTCGGGGGCCAAGGGAGACAAAGAAGATGACGGTAACCTGTAGTGCAGATGTCGCTTCTTTCACAGCTTGGGTCCCTATCGATTAACGTCGCCTTTGACTCATCGGTGACGTCACGATGAAGAGCTTCATAATGTTTAAAACAATATTTAAAAAAAAATCGGTCTTCGGTCTCAAGTGTGTGTGTGTGTGGGGGGGGGGCTAGATTGGGTCGGGGGTTGTAAGTTGGTTGAAATGAAAAAGTCTTTGTTCTTTATTTGAGGCCTGTCGTCGTGTTGTTTGGATGTGATGGTTGTCAATGGGAAAAGTAAAGGGCGACAACAAATGTAGTTAAACAAAATTAGATCAATTATTTAGGCGCGTTCATGAGGCAAATGTGGTTTTTTGTATTCTATAAATAGAAATTGATTAGTAAGATGTGAAGGCGAAGTTCAAGGACTGTTGTTAGTGTCTCTGTTTACATAGTAATTTATGTGTCCATGGCTACACACTTGTCGTCTGTTCCTTTGTCTTCAAACAATGGGCGAAGCATTGTTTTGTGCTTACTTTTTGTAAACGGTATGTTTTACTTGTGTTTTCTTGGCCTGTGGATTTGAGCGGGGCTCAGCGAATGGACGTTTCAGAAAGTAGCTTGTAGATGGTGACGTCATTAATAAAACCGCATAGGAAAAAGAAAGGGGGTGGGGAGCATTCTTGTGACACTCCATAACAAATTAAACAAGAAAACAAAATGTTCTCAACAAGACAAGACGTAGCCACAAACGAACGAGTTACGGTTACTATTGTTACTATTGTTACTATTGTTACTATTGTTACTATTGTTACTATTGTTATTGGGGTTGCTTAAAGAGGCAAGTTTAATGCTTGCCCACAAAAAAGAGGCTTTATCATAAATTTATTTAGGTCTCTTGAACTTCTTTCTGTGTCCCAGCCACTCCCCCTCCCCACCCACGATTTCTATATTCACTCATTCTGGGGATTGTTTACATCAATGTTACGACCACTCATCCAGGGAAATATCCGACGTATGATAGACCTACGACCACTCATCCAGGGAAATATCCGACGTATGATAGACCTACGACCACTCATCCAGGGAAATATCCAACGTATGATAGACCTACGACCACTCATCCAGGGAAATATCCGACGTATGATAGACCTACGACCACTCATCCAGGGAAATATCCGACGTATGATAGACCTACGACCACTCATCCAGGGAAATATCCGACGTATGATAGACCTACGACCACTCATCCATGGAAATATCCGACGCATGATAGACCTACGACCACTCATCCAGGGAAATATCCGACGTATGATAGACCTACGACCACTCATCCAGGGAAATATCCGACGTATGATAGACCTACGACCACTCATCCAGGGAAATATCCGACGTATGATAGACCTACGACCACTCATCCAGGGAAATATCCGACGTATGATAGACCTACGACCACTCATCCAGGGAAATATCCGACGTATGATAGACCTACGACCACTCATCCAGGGAAATATCCGACGTATGATAGACCTACGACCACTCATCCAGGGAAATATCCGACGTATGATAGACCTACGACCACTCATCCAGGGAAATATCCGACGTATGATAGACCATCTGCCAATGAAATATTATTTATAAATACAAGTCTTCTTGAAATCATGACATTCAAACAGAACTTGATGTCCACTTAGATGTCAACTTGAAACCGTTTGGCATTCGTGATTGTTACAGGTGATGTGCCCAGGAATAATTTGCCAGGCTACCCTGAGCAGGTATCTGACGAAATAAGGTCTAGTTAAGCTTGATTTAGTTTGGTTTCCACTGGTTCATTGTTGTCTCATCAGTTTCCACTGGTTCATTGTTGTCTCATCAGTTTCCACTGGTTCAGTGTTGTCTCATCAGTTTCCACTGGTTCAGTGTTGTCTCATCAGTTTCCACTGGTTCAGTGTTGTCTCATCAGTTTCCACTGGTTCAGTGTTGTCTCATCAGTTTCCACTGGTTCAGTGTTGTCTCATCAGTTTCCACTGGTTCAGTGTTGTCTCATCAGTTTCCACTGGTTCAGTGTTGTCTCATCAGTTTCCACTGGTTCAGTGTTGTCTCATCAGTTTCCACTGGTTCAGTGTTGTCTCATCAGTTTCCACTGGTTCAGTGTTGTCTCATCAGTTTCCACTGGTTCAGTTTTGTCTCATCAGTTTCCACTGGTTCAGTGTTGTCTCATCAGTTTCCACTGGTTCAATGTTGTCTCATCAGTTTCCACTGGTTCATTGAATTGTTGTCTCATCACTGGTCTTAGTAATTGATGGCTTTTAGGTTTTATTATTTTGTAAATGTTATTGATCTTAAAGAAAAGAACATTCGAAAGTGAAGGATTCCTTAAAGGCTCAAAACATAAACCAAAATATCAAGACAGTTAAATTTGAAAAAAAAATTAACGCAAAATAAAAAATTACAAAATAAAAATATTTAATGTAGTTAAAATTGTAAAGAAAATAAGTAAAATGTAAAAAAATCTTTTTTTTAAAAAGGACACGCTTTTATTTACAAACATTTACAGACTGAAACGCGCTGATCTCCCCTGGCCTTGATGTAAACACGGGAATTCGGTAAACCAGGGCTGGAGTGAAACCAGTGAGGCGTGGAGGTCAACTCTAGCTGACGACTATACATTCTAAATAGTGATAAATAGAGATAAACTAAAAATTGATGAATTTAATTACGGTACATTCGATCGATCTGAAATTTTGATACCATGCATTGTCATCCAAGATCTATATGTGGTAAAATTTTGAGATCTCTAGGACTATCAGAAGTGGTTTAATTTTACGTTACAAGATTTGAAGGAAGGATACTACATACAAACATTGTGACTTAAATAAAAGCGTGTAAAAAAGCAACAATGTTGTCAGTGGCGAGGCCATAGTGAGTCTCACTCAAAGTGGGGGCGAGGGTGTGGGGGTGATACTCATGACACTCCTACCAAGATTGAAGCTTAAAGTGTCGCCCGACTTTTTATATATAACAAACTATTCTACCCTAAGTTACTAAAGGCGCCGTTCTGTTGTTACGTTAACCATATGATTACAATGTTCTCAATCGAAAATACATGATACTGCTTGCTATAGAAAGAACCTTTATAAAAAAAAAGTCACGAAGGGAATTTTTAAAAATAGAATCGAACCAAACCAATTATTTGAATGGCTTTTATCTGGTGAACTCTATCATCCACTCCGGTCTCCCCCCTCCCCTCCCTCACCCACCCCTTTTTATTAACGGAGTGCCGTCCCCGTGCTCACAGTGTATGGCGGGGCACAGAGTAATGGGGGACTGGGGACTGCCCTAGTAGTGCATTGGTAGTGAGCCGGGCACGCCACGAAGCACGTGGATAAGCTACGTGAATGTGAGACGTGACGCTGGATGGATGTGGTGAGTGTTAGTTAAGGCCAAATTTAAAAACAAATATTCAAACGCATTTGTAATTTTGCTTTGTTTCTATGTCATTAAATTTCCGAAGTTAATAACCAATGTACATATCTACCGTGAGACCTGTATGCCTTATTAAAGCGTCAGATGCTAACAAATGAAATAATTTCAACGTGTCTTTACCTTCTACTTAAATGAGATCGAGACATTGCACTCAATATTATTGTTATATTTTGGGTTCTAGGACAGTTGTTTTATTAATTCATTTTTTATAGTGATTTTCGTTATCTTTAAAATGATTCATTCTACTGATCCATATAGACGTTTAAATGCACGAAGTACTCTAATATAGCTGACATATGGAGTTAAATATATATGAGTTATTCTAGCTAGATTCTATAGTATCGGTAAAACATTTTTATATAAACATTGTATATACGTGTACATATTCCCGTCAGGACGCCACAAAACAACGCTCGTGTCGGCAAAAAGCCTTCCTCGCCCAACAAACAGACAAAAACTAATAAAATAAAATAAACTAAAAACCTAGCTGTGGTGTTATTACGGGGACTCCAACAACCAGAAACGATCTTGGCTTTTGGCGTCCTGTCTGTGGCCTACGTTTACGATGTTTAATTGACATTTTTCTCTCTCTACCCGGTCTGATTGCAGTCTCACTGGATAGATTGCAGTCTCACTGGTCTGATTGCAGTCTCACTGGTCTGATTGCAGTCTAACTGGCCTGATTGCAGTCTCACTGGTCTGATTGCAGTCTCACTGGCCTGATTGCAGTCTCACTGGTCTGATTGCAGTCTCACTGGTCTGATTGCAGTCTCACTGGCCTGATTGCAGTCTCACTGGCCTGATTGCAGTCTCACTGGTCTGATTGCAGTCTAACTGGCCTGATTGCAGTCTCACTGGCCTGATTGCAGTCTCACTGGTCTGATTGCAGTCTCACTGGCCTGATTGCAGTCTCACTGGCCTGATTGCAGTCTAACTGGCCTGATTGCAGTCTAACTGGTCTGATTGTAGTCTCACTGGTCTGATTGTAGTCTCACTGGTCTGATTGCAGTCTCACTGGCCTGATTGCAGTCTCACTGGTCTGATTGTAGTCTCACTGGTCTGATTGCAGTCTAACTGGCCTGATTGCAGTCTCACTGGTCTGATTGTAGTCTCACTGGCCTGATTGCAGTCTCACTGGTCTGATTGTAGTCTCACTGGCCTGATTGCAGTCTCACTGGTCTGATTGTAGTCTCACTGGTCTGATTGTAGTCTCACTGGCCTGATTGCAGTCTAACTGGTCTGATTGTAGTCTCACTGGTCTGATTGTAGTCTCACTGGTCTGATTGTAGTCTCACTGGTCTGATTGCAGTCTCACTGGCCTGATTGCGGTCTCACTGGTCTGATTGTAGTCTCACTGGTCTGATTGTAGTCTCACTGGTCTGATTGTAGTCTCACTGGCCTGATTGCAGTCTCACTGGTCTGATTGTAGTCTCACTGGCCTGATTGGAGTCTAACTGGCCTGATTGCATTCTAACTGGCCTGATAGCAGTCTCACACCACATTTATACAAAATATTAGAAGCAGTTACCAAGCCCACCAGGCCTTTAGACCCTTTTATACCCTAAAGATCTGTGCATTTTAAATCACCCCCTCACCTCAAACTAGAACTTTCTCAAGATTATTATCCCACCTATTCCAGACAACTGGATCACGACAAAGGTATTGAATGCTTTCAAGCCAGAGACAAACTTGACACACAAAAACCCAGGCCCAGATTTCTGCAAGAAGTTATCCTTGCACAATGACATCTTTTCGGTCACCTTAATGTTGTACTGATATTGTACTGATGTTAAAGGCGCTGTACTGGTGGTGTCTGTATCGGCAGACATTATGTATGGTGTTGTGAGGTCTGTGTGGTATTTTGTTGTCTCTGTGATGTTGTGGTGTCTGAACATGTCGGATAGTCTCTGTGGTGTAGTATGGTCTGCCTGATGCAGGATGGTACCAGTGCTGGATTGCTTGAGTAATGTTGGATGATGTGTGAGGTGGTGGGTGGTCTGGCTGTTTTCGAAATAATACTTATATCTGTCTGGACAGTTAAACAGATGGTCAGACAATTGTAGGGCTGTATTACTAAAGAGATCATACATAATTTAAGTAGCCGCTCAAATTTTGTGTTCGGATGTCGTGTAATGAAACTAAATTTATTTTATGCTGGCAAGCGCGGACCATAATTTGTGAACTTATAATTTCTTTAAGTACGTGTGTAGACACTTTTTTTTCTTGGCAATAAATACACTTTCTACACGTTTAGTATCTATACATATTGCTACTGCCAATACCGTTTCGCTGGCCTTTGGGGGGAAAAAAGACAACTTGGGTAAATCCACTCCTGTGTTCACTTGTTGATATATAATTTATAGTATATTCATAAATAAGTTTTAAAAATACACTTGTTTTTTGCATTGTAAGTTTCAACACATTAATTTATTTTTCATGACCCTCCAGAAAATGTATAGCCCCTGCATTCGCTGTTGAATGAATTTCCTTGTTTACTATAATTTTATTTAGAAAGGTATTTTTATTTGTTTAAATCAGGGAAACTCACTAAATTACTAGCTAGTGGGGGAGCGAGGCCGATGCGCCGCCCCTGATTCGCATCAACTGATAATGGTGGAAGTAGGGGTTCAAAGTCAAAATCAGGATTCAGCCGTCTTTCATCAGCGCCACGAGAACCGTGACAACACCGCCCAGGCAGAGTCCTGGACTGTCCATTCACATTATACTTTCAGATCGTTTCACGGCTTTCCATATCCATGCCCAAAATCCAGACTTCCCTTTTCCGTCTCGGTTTAAACATTCATTTACATCATAGATCACTTCGTTCGTTTAGACGAAATCTGAATTTAGTCTTCATCTAAAACTCAGAAGCCGTTGTCTTTGAGCCTCTTCAATGTCATTTCTTTAACACTTTTAACATTTAAGTACAGAACTCTTCATTTCACAGTCCCTTACAAGTTGTCAAAAATAATTTCAAGGACCTGATTTTTGTGTGAAAAGTTTACAACTTTATCAAACAGCAGCTCCTCATTTAGCGTTGCATGGCGTCAAACAACACAGAGAACGAGAGAGACAATATTCAGCCGTTTCTCTCTGCACATAATTGACCCTTGACCCCAACCTAACATTAAAAACGTAATCGATCTCGTCGGTTTAATTATTGACCATCACGTGACTGGCGGATGTATTTCTGCACGTGAACAAATTGTGGGAAAGAAAAAAATAAACAACACATGTTTGAAATTGAACCGACCTGCGTTTAAAGTGTTCTAGGCACACAGAGGTAGCATGTCGATAGATTCCTGGGGTGCTAGGCTATAGTGGCTTGGATTGATGGGGTTTTATCAGTCGTGAGGGCAGGTGTTAGCCTCACACGGACTGTCCGGGATGTGTGGACAAGTGAGAATGAACGCTTGCATGATGTGTGCATGTGTATACTTGTGTGCATGTGTATACTTGTGTGCATGTGTATACTTGTGCATGTGTATACTTGTGTGCATGTGTATACTTGTGTGCATGTGTATACTTGTGTGCATGTGTATACTTGTGTGCATGTGGATACTTGTGTGCACGTGTATAGTTGTGTGCATGTGTATACTTGTGTGCATGTGTATACTTGTGTGCAGTGTATACTTGTGTGCATGTGTATACTTGTGTGCATGTGTATACTTGTGTGCATGTGTATACTTGTGTGCATGTGCATACTTGTGTGCATGTGCATACTTGTGTGCATGTGTATACTTGTGTGCATGTGTATACTTGTGTGCATGTGTATACTTGTGTGCATGTGTATACTTGTGTGCATGTGTATACATGTGTGCATGTATAGTTGTATGCATTCATTTTTGTGAAATTAAAACACATCTGGTGGTCACCAATGAACACTGCTTGTTGTCAAGAAATATTGCTGGTCTGCCCAAGCGACTGCACCAAGTCTTGCGACGCGAGGCTCAACAATAGTGTATCTGTCTCTGACCTCTAACAACAGACTCATCAAGTAAATATGACAGCTCAACTCAAATGTATCTTCTGCCATTTTCTCTTGAAAAAGACAAACAGTAACAAGAAGACATATAGCATTGTTTGCAATTTTTTGGTTTTTCTTCTTACTATCAGTTACAGACGCTCCTTATATATATATATATATATATATATATATATATATATATATATATATATAAAATATATATATATATATATATATATAAAATATATATATATATATACGATTATTGCGTCCTACACTTATCCGGGAGGAATGAGAATTTGTATGTGTGTGTTTCTTTCCATTACCATAATTTAAAGTTATTTTTTCTATATGCATATTTTGTTTTGACCCGTAATACTGCAATGTGATTTCTGTAGTATATAAAATCGTTCCCGGATTACGTATAAGCTACACAAGCTATAGCTTAGCCCCCCCCCACCGCCCCCACAAAAAATTGTCCGAGTGAGCAATTGTCATATTTTGCACTGACATAGAATATGTGGACTTAAAAAGGGACCCAACCTCTAATAGTTTAGGGCCTTATCAAGTCTAAATCCGGCACTGTATAAAATCTTTAGTATATAAAATCTTTAGTATATAAACTCTTTACTACATAAAATATTTACTATATAAAATCTTTACTAGATAAAATATTTACTAGATAAAATCTTTACTAGATAAAACTTTTACTACATAAAATCTGCAGTTTAAAGACTCGAACCAAGGACTCTCGATAAACCAGCCGAGCGCACGTGCCACTTGAATACCGAGCCCGCTATAGTGTCATCTAATTATTCTTCGTAACCTGTTATCTATCCAATAAGTCATCTTAAGGTGTCATGTATCAAACAATTCTTCGTTAAGTATCATCTATCTAACAATTCTTCTTACGTTTTTTGTTCATTTCAGAATATTTGACAGATGATGGTTGCTAGTGCACAGCCTACGACTCGCATGGATACAAGTACACGTTCCCATCAAAAACAAAACAAAACGATTCTTAAAGCTGGTTTCTATACTTTTGCTTAAACCATCATGTTCCCGGATGTGATCGATAATCAAACGTGTTTTAATTAAAGAGATTTGACGAGATTATGTCACAATCCGAGCCACCGGATGTACGTCAGTTCCATGACAATATGGCGGAGGCGAGAGGAATTGACAATGATCGGGAAAAGAGCGAGGAGGCGAAGAGTGCTGCTATTCCCAATAAAGGAATGAAATTGTGTGACGTAGGTGATGGCGACAATGCAAGCGTCGATGTCATTAAAGAGGAATCCAGCGAACGCGACAAAATTTGTGCTCCGATCGTTGAGGAAAAGCAGGATGGCGGTCACGCCAAGCTAAAACAACAGAACTCGAATGAGAGCAAGAAGAAAAGAAAGAAGAGGAAGAAAAAGAAAGGTGGAGCCGGTGGAGGTGAGGAGGAGAAAGGAGGAGGTGCTCAGAAAAGAGGTTCGTTGCCCAAAGAGGAGATCAATGAGAATGTGGTGGGGACAGATGTTTCCCAAAAGGCTGGAGATGTTACGAACTTTGACACCTGTGAGACCAGCAAATCGAAGGTCGCTAAGAAGAAATCTGAGAATGGGAGAAAACCAAGCAAGGGAGATGCGAAAGAAAATTCGGATAGTAATGAAAAGTCACGGGGTATTGCTGAAAACAACGTTTTTGAGAACAGTGAAAAATCTCGAAACGGTGTTATAAAAGACACTGATAATAGTGAAAAGGGAGGTAACGGGGATGAAAACGAAAATTGTGAGAATAATGAAATATTACAAGACGATGTTCAGAGTAAAAATTGTGAGAATAATGAAAAGTCTCTGGAGATTGAAGACACCACACACACGGTACATTCGGGTCATAACGATGCGTTACAGGACACCCACGAAAACAAAAGTTCAGACATAATTGAAAACTTGCAAGGGAGCGAGACCAACATAGACACTGAAGACAAGGACTCAACAAATGAAAGCCTGCCAGATTGTGAGCATTCGAAAACTGAAATTGCGACGCAAGAAAAAGATGATGGCGCAAGTCCTGTAAACAGACTGAATGAAGAGATCATTGAGGAAAACAAAAGAGATGAGGATAGAGCCGATGAGACATCGATGAAGTGTGACATGAACGATTCCAATGACGAAACCAGTGGTGGGGACCTGGTGTTGTCCTCCAACACCATTGACATTAACGAAAAACCCAATGGTCACTCCGAGACAGAGGCGAATCTCGGGACAGGTGGTGAGGTGTCAGGGGCGACACAATGCGATTCCAGGGGAGATGATTTAGTGTCTTCCAACACCGATGACGTTGTAGAAACACTCCAAGGTCATGCTGAGACAGAGGCGAATCTTGGGATACGTGGCGCTAATCTAGAGTCGCCCAACACCGAGGACGTTGTAGAAACACTCCGCCGTCACTCCAAGACAGAGGCGAATCTTGGGACGGGCGGAGAGCCGCCGGGAGCGGTACAAGGGGAATCCGGTGGTGGGGATCAGCTGCCACAACGAGAGAAGGCCGCTGATAATCTCACGGAGGGTGCTGACCCCCATGATTTCGATAAGACGGGAACCAGTGATAAGACTTGTCAGCTGGATGATAAGCAGGATCAGGTTTCGGAGGAGTCTGAAAACATGGGGGAGGAACCGGCTGAAGAACCGGCGAAGGCGGATAACTTGGAAGAAAATGGTGTTGGGGTTAGAGAGGGTGCCGTAGGGGGTGAGAGGTTAGTGGGAGAAGTGGTGAAAGCCGAGATGGATGGTTTGGATAAGAAAGACGCTATAGATATAAAACATTGTGCTGATACAAATTCTGAAATCTCTAAGAGTGTGGATATCTTGGATACAATGGATTCTGCGGTCTCTTGCACAACTGAACAGGATAATAATAACACAAAAGGCGAAGGAGAAGGACATTTTACCGGGGCTAAAGTAAAGACTACATCGGTGAGTATATAAAATTGCAACATAATTTTTCACCATTTTTAAAAACTACATGAACAATTTTTACCTATCCTTTGTGGTGAATTTCTCAAATTCGTCCATAGTTATTTTCATTATCAACTTGAAACTCCTCCATACTCCAACCTCCCCATTTTTTCACGATTTGTCTTTTTTTACATGTCTTTACTCGACATTCTCTGACATCGTCTTTCTTATTTATTAGTCACTTAGTATTATAACAAATTAAATAATTTTTAAGTGTTAATATTTGCAAAATTCTCGCATGTGGTTTACGTATCTTATTATTATTATTTTTTTTAAAATCACACAACTCAAAATTTACTTAACTGAAACATGGAAATTAAGCAATATATTATGATTCAAGAAGGTACAGCGCTATTTGAAGTTTCAGTTTGTGTTTTGAAAAGATCGTTCCGTGTCCAGTGTCCAGGTAAGCTATAGCCATTGTGCCATACGCAGTGTAATTGCAAGGTTTGTTTCTTACAAATCTCGCTTTACTGCAATTGTCTCCCGTTCTTTTCTTTGAAACCACAAACCGGGGGTCGTCATAAAAATCCATACTTGAGATCCACTGGCCTACAAGTCACATTCGCCCTTGTCTTCCTTAGACCATTCATCTCAACCGTCAACCGTAGGTCAAGTGTCGGCAATTAAGAACCCAACCATAACTTCCGAACTTTCGCCGAGAGAAAATTTAAAAAATAAATAAAGTTGTTTACCAAGCGCTCATTCTCGACACGTTTAGCTTCCAATTGGTGTTGTGTACAGTTCTGAAATGAACGAAACAAACAATATATCAATAATTTAGTATTAATTGGTGCAATGAAAAGCCAAGTTGAAACGCGTGCCCCTGTTTTAATTCACCGAGATTGTCAATTTCCTGTCAATGGGTTAACATTAAGATAGCGCCATTTTCATCTTCCTTAACTTTCTTTAGACTCTTAGGTTTGTGCAACCGAAAAAGAAGAGTATGGGAGTGAGGGCGGGGCACTCTTTTATGTATCTGTGTGTGTAACGGGGGTGTATTTCTATTTATGCCTTCCCTAAATACCGTCTCGTGTGTAGAACGTTTGATAGATCAGTTTGATGCAGCCTTTGTGATAGACAAATTACGACAGATAACAAATATCCATGGCAAGGTCTAAATATGTCACACAATTTTAGTGACAACCTCAGCCACCAGGCTGAAAGATGACAACCTCAGCCACCAGGCTGAAAGCTGACAACCTCAGCCTCCAGGCTGAAAGCTGACAACCTCAGCCACCAGGCTGAAAGCTGACAACCTCAGCCACCAGGCTTAAAGCTGACAACCTCAGCCACCAGGCTGAAAGCTGACAACCTCAGCCACCAGGCTGAAAGCTGACAACCTCAGCCACCAGGCTGAAAGCTGACAACCTCAGCCACCAGGCTGAAAGCTGACAACCTCAGCCACCAGGCTGAAAGCTGACAACCTCAGCCACCAGGCTGAAAGCTGACATCCTCAGCCACCAGGCTGAAAGCTGACAACCTCAGCCACCAGGCTGAAAGCTGACAACCTCAGCCACCAGGCTGAAAGCTGACAACCTCAGCCACCAGGCTGAAAGCTGACATCCTCAGCCACCAGGCTGAAAGCTGACATCCTCACACGCCGCTATGCTTTCCATCTAAACTGAAATTGGACACCACGTGACACGGGACAACTTTATGGCGTATCGTGTTGGCATCTAAACTCACTTTACTGCTGTTACTCCCCCCCCTCCCACCCAAGGCAAATACCTCGCTTATCGTCAGATTTTTCAAGCAATGGCCATTCTACCATACGTCTCATACTATTGATGATGATGATGCAAGGATCTCAAAAATACTTAGTTCACCAAAACTCATAAGAATAAAAACGGTTTGCGTCTTGTTGGTCCCACTATGATGGTAAATATTGAGAACCTCTCTACATGAAGCGTTACAGAAAGTAGATCCCCACCCCCTCCTCCCGTCTTGTGTCGCCTGTATTCAAGTTTTTTTTTGTTTTTTTTTAAATTCCTCATTCGGGTTGCTAGTGTTGCAGGCAATACGTGACGTCACCGACTTGACCTTCGTGTCGATGGTAAAAATAAAACAACCAGATTTCTTAGCGGTATCTAAATTGTAGAATTTTATTTTATAATTTCATTTCAAACATCTTTTTGTAAACAATGCTAATGAAAATAATTTTATTTTGAAGGATAGATACCATGCATGGATTGTTTTTTTAACACCCCTGTGTCGCAACGTGTCATTTCGTGAGGTATTTCAACATGTTTTGATACACAGGGAGAAACATCCATGTCAAGATGCAGTTGTTTGTTGATGTTTGTTGATGTTTGCTGGTGTTACCAACTACTAGTTGAGACTGGGCGCATACCTTCAGCGATCTCCTTAAAAACACATTAGTTAATGTCTTGACTCAGGGTAGTAGCTTTAGGGGAACGGGTGATATTTGGGGGGGGGATTGGTGTGGGGGTGGGTGAAGATGGAGGTGATGGCAATCGTAACTATCGAGTGAGAAGTGTGAAGAGCTTGAAGATGGAGGTGATGGCAATCGTAACTATCGAGTGAGAATTGTGAAGAGCGTGACGATGGAGGTGATGGCAATCGTAACTATCGAGTGAGAAGTGTGAAGAGCGTCAAGTTTTGGCTGTCGGTTCAAAGTATGAAAACAATATCAACATTTATTGGGGACCTGCTCAAAAGTTGAATGAAATATTAAAACATCAAAAATTGAATGAAATATTAAAACATCAAAAATTGAATGAAATATTAAAACATCAAAAATTGAATGAAATATTAAAACATCAAAAATTGAATGAAATATTAAACATCAAAAATTGAATGAAATATTAAAACATCAAAAATTGAATGAAATATTAAACATAAAAAAATGAATTAAATATTAAAACATCAAAAATTGAATGAAATATTAAAACATCAAAAATTGAATGAAATATTAAAACATCGAAAATTAGGAGACAAACTGGAGATGAAGCTGAAAAGCCTGTTGCGTCAAGGTATTTGAACGTGCGCAAAGTTCAGACCTGGGAAGACGTTTGATATAGAGGGGAGAGGCTGGTGTGAAATCTGCATCCTTCTGTAGTTGTGGTACACGCGACAGGTCAAGCCGTGACGGCCAGAGGTTTCTCAAAACTGTCTTAGGCGCACTCATAACATCAAAATATATATTGTGTGTGTGTTTTGTTTGGACAGTCTGTGACCGAGGTCACCTGAACGGTTCGATATTCATTGCCACCCCCAACGCTCCTTTACCACCAAAAACACCTGTTATTAGTTTCGTGTCGCATCGCATGCATATTTTATACCTTGCCTTTTGAATGAATTCACCAGCAACGTGTTTTATATAATAAAATATTTAAAGAAAAGCAACAACAGCCAGACACACGCACACTTGGTAGGCTTAGAACCACTGGGAGGAAAAGGGGGGGGGGTCCTGTTTTCCATCATGGACAGAAGGGGCGTGGCCCGCCGTAACAAGTGCCTCTTTCTTAACGTTGTACTCTCTTGTAGGCCATGGTTTATTTCCCAGGGTCCAATTTTACATGGCAAGTTTAAAAAAACCTAAATGTTGGTGTTTGGCGTTGGGATTGGGGAAACAAAAGTGGCTAGTTTATGTACTAGTCATTGACCACATTGCTGGGGGAGGGGGGTAATAAAGTCACCTTACTCTTGTTATAATTAAATAGCGCATCTTTTGTTCGACGGTGCCCTAGACGTATAGTGTGTTCAGTCTGTAAACTGCACTCTCTCTCGCGCTCTCTCTCTCACTCTCTCTCTCTCTCTCTCTCTCACACACACATACACACACGCCATACAGTTGAAGTCAGCTCTGCCCTTCATTTCATGCCGAGGAGTTTGGTTTCTCCTTCCTTAGTCTCGGGCTACAATTTGATATCAGAGGCGTCACCACCAAAGGTGATCTTCCGTCCTTGATGGCAGTGGCGAATATCAGACTTAATGTCGGGGGATAGTGGACTGGGCAGTGTCCTCCACACACATTGAGTAACAAAGTCAAAGAAACATTTAGTAACAAAGTCAAAGAAACATTGAGTAACAAAGTCAATGAAACATTTAGTAACAAAGTCAAAGAAACATTGAGTAACAAAGTCAAAGAAACATTGAGTAACAAAGTCAAAGAAACATTGAGTAACAAAGTCAAAGAAACAATGAGTAACAAAGTCAAAGAAACATTGAGTAACAAAGTCAAAGAAACATTGAGTAACAAAGTCAAAGAAACATTGAGTAACAAAGTCAAAGAAACATTGAGTAACCAAGTCAAAGAAACATTGAGTAACAAAGTCAAAGAAACATTGAGTAACCAAGTCAAAGAAACATTGAGTAACAAAGTCAAAGAAACATTGAGTAACAAAGTCAAAGAAACATTGAGTAACAAAGTCAAAGAAACTTTGAGTAACAAAATCAAAGAAACATTGAGTAACAAAGTCAAAGAAACATTGAGTAACAAAGTCAAAGAAACATTGAGTAACAAAGTCAAAGAAACATTGAGTAACAAAGTCAAAGAAACATTGAGTAACAAAGTCAAAGAAACATTGAGTAACAAAGTCAAAGAAACATTGAGTAACAAAGTCAAAGAAACATTGAGTAACAAAGTCAAAGAAACATTGAGTAACAAAATCAAAGAAACATTGAGTAACAAAGTCAAAGAAACATTGAGTAACAAAGTCAAAGAAACATTGAGTAACAAAGTCAAAGAAACATTGAGTAACAAAGTCAAAGAAACATTGAATAACAAAGTCAAAGAAACATAGAGTCACAAAGTCACAGAGACATTGAGTCACAAAGTCACAGACACATTGACGCACAAAGTCACAGAGACATTGAGTCACAAAGTCACAGAGTCATTGAGTCACAAAGTCACTGAGACATTGAGTCACAAAGTCACTGAGACACTGAGTCACAAAGTCACAGAGACATTGAGTCACAAAAGTCACAGATACATTGAGTCACAAAGTCACAGACACATTGACGCACAAAGTCACAGACACATTGCGTCACAAAGACAAAACCTTTTCCGTTCTAACTCGACATACTGTCGGATTATCATAATCCAGCTCAAGCATAATCCTGGTGATTTCCTAATCTGCACAACATGCCTTACTGAATTTATATTTACATTAAACCATGGGTTCTTAAATTGGGAAAACAGTTACTGTCTCAGAAGTTTTTTTCCCCCCAAAGACATTAAACGATTTCATCTATCTTTAACAGCATTTTATGTTTGTTTGATTATAAGTCATTATCCTCAGTACCGTCCCGCAGTAATGGACCCACATAGTTTCACATCATCAATCAGACTGTAGGTAACCGTTGAATTAATCCGCTTTGAGTGCTGCATAACCACCCGGCCTCTGTGTACTTAGGATGTTATCATAAGCTTCGCAATCAAACACGTCATGTATGACAATCCTTGCCGTGGCGACACCTGGCGGGCATTTCAAATGTGATATGCAAACATGCAAGACTCCTAGGTTTGTGCAACCGAAAAAGAAGAGTATGGGAGTGGGGATGGGGCACATTTTTATGTATCTGTGTATTTGTGTTGTGTATCTGTGTATTTGTGTTGTGTATCTGTGTATTTGTGTTGTGTATCTGTGTATTTGTGTTGTGTATCTATGTATTTGTGTTGTGTATCTGTGTATTTGTGTTGTGTATCTGTGTATTTGTGTTGTGTATCTGTGTGTTTGTGTTGTGTATCTGTGTGTTTGTGTTGTGTATCTGTGTATTTGTGTTGTATATCTGTGTATTTGTGTTGTGTATCTGTGTGTTTGTGTTGTGTATCTGTGTATTTGTGTTGTGCACAATTCAACGAATGGGAAGATCAAATCTGGCCAACGGCTGGCTGATTCAGAAACATGAAACATGAAGTAAAACATTTCTTTAAAATATCAATCATTATTTAAGTGTGAATCCCGCATGCTGGTATTTTTATGCCAACTTTTATTCTGCACAAAAATAAAAACACCTATTTCGAAATACAAATGCACAAACTGTGAAGCTTCGACTTTACGAAGACAAAAGTCCTACGACTCATGCATGTTTTGTCCGCGTGGGACGTCACAGTGACGCAAGCAGACGCCACTATCAAACACACCTGAACCAATTCTCAACGGTTCATATCTAAGCTTGACGTCCATCAACCAATTCAAATTTCCGAACGCCGCAATTCCACAAACCAACAAACAAATTTATCACTCGCCTCTATCCTGGCACACAAGACCGAGTTCCGATGTTTGCGCAGTCTTCAGGGAGACATTCATTGTTACACCCCCCCCCGTCCCCAACGCTTTAAAGGTCGGTGGTGTGTGGCAACGAAAGTGTTCCAGAATTATTTGTCTCAATGAACAGTTAGTGCGGTCAACCAAGTTTCGACCTTTTTTTACGATTGGAGATAAAGAAATAATCAGCCAACGTAGTGCAGTTACTCTTACTGGAGCTTTATTGGCTGAGAAGTTAACGATGAGGAACAACATTAGATGATGTGGAGTGGCCACAGAGAGGAAGTGGTTCTCAAGATATTGATGTCACAGGAAGTAAATATTTCTTAACCCTATTCTATCCCCACGCATTTTAATAACAAAATTTTACGTTTAAATGTACAGAAATAATGAGCCAACGTCCAACGTAGTGACGTAGTACAGTTACTTTGAGAGCTGCTTCATGAGCTGAGAGGTCAATGATGTGGTACCAAATCGTGTTGACTTCTCAACAAAATCAGACGATGTTGAGTGGCCATAAAGAGGGAATTGTTTACCACATATTTATGTCATAGGAAGTTATTCTTCCATAACCGTGTTCTATCCTTAAACATATTTTTCTTTCAACATAATGAGATCATCAAGTTAGCCAGCCATGACTTCATGATACTCACACCCCTCAGTGAGACATCAGAATTAGTTTTTGTTTTGTTTACAAGTGATCAAAGACGAAATCATCTTCATGTCCATCCATTTTGTAATTGTAAATGATTATCTTTAACCTCCAGCCCCATGATGCTAAGAGTCAACCAACCAAACCAATGATTGTCTTTAACCTCCAGCCTCATGATGCTAAGAGTCAACCAAACCAATGATTATCTTTAACCTCCAGCCTTATGATGCTAAGAGTCAACCAAACCAATGATTATCTTTAACCTCCAGCCCCATGATTCTAAGTCAACCAAACCAATGATTATCTTTAACCTCCAGCCCCATGATGCTAAGAGTCAACCAAA
The DNA here is from genome assembly GCA_944989445.1 of Ampullaceana balthica. Taxonomy (NCBI): domain Eukaryota; kingdom Metazoa; phylum Mollusca; class Gastropoda; family Lymnaeidae; genus Ampullaceana; species Ampullaceana balthica. The sequence goes on from CALYLW010000018.1 coordinate 2,842,873, forward strand.
CCAATGATTATCTTTAACCTCCAGCCCCATGATGCTAAGAGTCAACCAAACCAATGATTATCTTTAACCTCCAGCCCCATGATGCTAAGAGTCAACCAAACCAATGATTGTATTGATGTATACGATATATAGCGCTGTGTCCCTTGCATACATACAGTGGCCTGATCTTTTCAACTCTGTTTAAACAAAGCCGTATTGCCATATTTAGCTGTTTCCTACACATCTTTGTATTGTCTTTACATTCCCTCAAAGACTTAAACAATTCTAATTATTTCCGTGATATTGCTTCACAATGGTACACTGTGAAAGATAATTTAACTGATGGAATTTTTTATTTTTTAAATGCGCTACTTTTATTGCGACCAAAATATATAATTTTAAACCACCATGGTAGCAAAATGAGAACATTCAGGCAAAAAGAGAAAAGCTTGTAACTATATTTCTTACAAATTTTAGTCCCTAATTGCCAGGAGATATTTTGCCCTAGCTCAATTTTTTGGTGACCTCTAAATTTTAATTTTTTACCCCTAGATATCTCTCCAGTATTTTCACGTCTGCTATTAAACCCCCAGGGAGTCCCTCACCTTGCCCTCAATGAGACTCCTGTGTTAGATGATGGTAATTCAGTTCACCTGAGCGTTATGCCAAGACTTAGTCTGACCTTTAGATCTAACCGTTAACCATTAACCAGTAAGTGAAGCACTGTTGTTATTATCCATGGCGAAATTCACTTCAAACAAACCCTGTCTGGGTTATCGTAAGATTATTGGACATTTAAATAGCAAATTAGCTAAGAAGTTTTCCATCATGATTCAAGTAATCTGTTAGGGGGAAAAAAGGGAAGTAATTTATTGTTAAAGTTAATGGTAATATTTCTTTGACTCAGCTCATTTATTTCCACTTTAGTGTTCTCCATACATGAAAGATAATGTTATAGAGGTAAACAGTTAAAACCATTTATTGCTGAACTCACATTTCTTCAAATGTTTTACAATATCAAAACCTTAAAAGTAAATCTACTATTTTGTTGTTGCTGACGTCCAAGCTCAGGTTAAGTTTCACAACAAAACAATGTATTTGTAAGGCTAAATTGTTCGTCGATTGATCCGGTCAATGAACTTATACATTACAGACGCTCCTTCTATACAGAAGATTATGGGGTCCTACGCTTATCCATTGTTTATGTCTTGTCTTGGATTTATTAGAATGTTGAATGTGTGTTGGCTTTCCGGTTTCATCATGCAACACGACCCACCCCCGAATTCCAGACGGCAAGAAGGATGTTGTGTTTTTTCTTGCGAATTGCGAATTGAAAAAAAAAGAAAAGTGTTTTAATACATTTGTCTGAATGTTGTATTAAATTGTTGTGGCGCTGTATTGCCTAGTTATAATTTAATGCATTGTGTGTTAGTAATGTTTAAACCACAGGTTGATCTGATCCTCTTTGCAGAGGCGGTGTTAGGTACGCGCGAGGCCTGGTGCAACAATGACCCCGCGGGGCCCCCCTAGATTAGATCAACTCTTGCGCAAACTCAGTAGAGCAATATCTGCCGGCTCTTTTGTTAGTCAAATACTGTCTCAAGTCTGAAACGCGCCCCCCCCCTAAGCGCGGGGCCTGGGGCGATTGCCCCAACTGCCACCCCCAGAGGCCGCTCCTGCCTCCTTGGAGTCCTATTACTAATGAACGCATAAAATGCTTAGAGGGAAGTCTTTCAAAAACAAGTCACAAGAAGAGATGTCTTAAATATGTTCATAATTTTTTATACCTGAAAAGTTATTTGTTTTCATTGCAACAAATGAGTTCCGTTTTGTTTGTATCGATGCTTCTCTCAAATTTACTAATAGCATAAAGTCTATTACTATTAAGATAGAAAAGTAAAACTTGTTTGTGAAAATAGAGAAGAGTTTTAGCGCTTGAATTTTCCACATCACCTGACAAGTGCTACATGTATGATACATGATTCCATTGCTGTTAGTCCAGCGTCTAGTGACGTCACAGTGCGTGCATTTACATTTTCTTTGTTAAATCTCTGCAAGGGTTCACTCCCTTTGCCGTGTTATTATAAAGTTCCACTTTGCTCAGCGTAAACATTATGCAAGAAAAATTGTCCATGGACATCGATCAAATGTCGTGAATAAAATTAGATTTTAAAGCCAGAGATTAAAATAAATAAGTTTATTTTTGGTCGATGAACGTCCCTGCTGTACGCCGTCCATGGCTGGCCACGTCATTAGAAATGTTTTACGTCCCTGCTTTATGCCGTCCATGGCTGGCCACGTCATTAGAAATGTTTTACGTCCCTGCTTTATGCCGTCCATGGCTGGCCACGTCATTAGAAATGTTTTACGTCCCTGCTTTATGCCGTCCATGGCTGGCCACGTCATTAGAAATGTTTTACGTCCCTGCTTTATGCCGTCCATGGCTGGCCACGTCATTAGAAATGTTTTACGTCCCTGCTTTATGCCGTCCATGGCTGGCCACGTCATTAGAAATGTTTTACGTCCCTGCTTTATGCCGTCCATGGCTGGCCTTGTCATTAGAAATGTTTTACGTCCCTGCTTTATGCCGTCCATGGCTGGCCACGTCATTAGAAATGTTTTACGACCCTGCTTTATGCCGTCCATGGCTGGCCTTGTCATTAGAAATGTTTTACGTCCCTGCTTTATGCTGTCCATGGCTGGCCACGTCATTAGAAATGTTTTACTAAGGTTAAAAAACTCTTTCAAAAATATAAATTAATATATTTTCTATTTTGTTTGCATAAGCCAATATTTTGTGTTGGCCAATATTTTGTGTTGGCCGGTATTGTGTGTTGGTCAATCTTTTGTGTTGGCCAATATTTTTTGTTGGCCAGTATTTTGTGTTGGCCGATATTTTGTCATGGTCAATATTTTGTGTTGGCCAGTATTGTGTGTTGGCCAGTATTTTGTGTTGTCCAATATTTTGTGCCAGCCAGTAGCCAGTATTTTGTGCTAGCCAGTAGCCAGAATTGTGTGCCAGCCAGTAGCCAGTATTTTGTGCCAGCCAGTAGCCAGTATTTTGTGCCAGCTAGTAGCCAGTATTTTGTGCCAGCAAGTAGCCAGTATTGTGTGCCAGCCAGTAGCCAGTATTTTGTGCCATCCAGTTTTTTGTGCCAGCCAGTAGCCAGTATTTTGTGCCAGCCAGTAGCCAGTATTTTGTGCCAGCCAGTAGCCAGTATTTTGTGCCAGCCAGTAGCCAGTATTTTGTGCCAGCCAGTAGCCAGTATTTTGTGCCAGCCAGTAGCCACATAGCCAGTATTGTGTGCCAGCCGGTAGCCAGTATTTTCATGTGAAGCGCAGTGAGAGCCGTCACACATCGTTGAAAAACGCTACCTTGTTGTCCACTGAAGTGACCTGTCCAAACAAACTTTCGAGTCACCATGAGACATAAGAGAAGCTCAATCAATGATTTCTAACTTATGTGGATGGTATCTTCTTTCAACACAGTGTGCTGCTTCTCACAGTCAGGAGGCCAAGAGCCGCGGAACTAGCTGGCCACGGTCACGGCGCTGCACGTGTTAACACTAGGAGAGTGCGTTCGTCATCTCACTGTGCTCACCCGAGCGGGACGCTGCTCTTTTGTCATGCGCGGATTCAATGGGCTCTAGGAGCCGAACAATGAACGAGGTTTGAGTGGGTGAGGGAGGGTGGCGAGGGGGGGGGGAGCTGCTCTTTACGTCAGAATTTCAGAGTTTAAAACAAAAAATTGAATTTCCCCGTAAGGACAATTTTTGTAGTGTATTAATATAAGGCGTGGCTAGCGTTAGACCCTTTGCTTGAAAAGGGGTTGGGGCGGCAGGACTTGTGAAACACTATGGATTAGATTTTGATGAAATTATATATAAATCAAAGTGTACGTATAATGTACAAAAACCGAATCGGAGGCAACCGTAAGCTTCCCTACACCATTCACCACTGCGCACCATTAGGGTTAGATCGCTCCAATCTCGCAGTCCAAAACTAAATTAAAGTTTGAGGACCGAAATGGAGTAATAATAAAATACACAACGCACATCTGCAGAGTCAGCACCTAGAGTTTCCGACCTTTGTTCGCATAATGCGACCTATCGATGTGATAAAAAAACCCGCTACGGCTCGGTTCATACCCAGTGAGAGCCGCAGAAGTGTAACCGTCTAGTAGGAGTTAGTTTGGTAGATTATATGTCTTGAAGACAATGCAGACTTCTTGGCCCCGGTACCAGAACATAATGGACATAGAGAAAGCACATATACCCACAAGGTTCAAGGTCAAGCCTTTATTGAAAGTTCAATAATGATGACATCTAGGAAATCTGTATCTCTAGTGACTTTTACTATCGAGGTAAAATATAGCTTAACAATTTGCTTGTACACCAAATTACGCCCGTAAAGCTGAAGCAATTAACAAAATCGGTGTAGACTATTTGTTTTGTGGAAGTGATCCCTTGATGGACTTAGGCCGAACAGCAGCCAGCCTCGGTGTGTGTATGGACTTAATATGTGATATGAAAGTCTCATCTAATGAAGATTCGGGGCCCCGGACGACTGCTCGCTGCTCTCTTCTCATTTTTCTCACTTTGTCCAGTCAGAAGACATCGTGGAACCCAGGTGTAGTGGTTTACATTTTCAGAACCCTTGAATACGTTAACAGCAATATTCCCTCTAAGGTTCATTGGTTCGTGTGCAAAGTTGCTTAGCAACCATTTTTTGTGCAATATTTTACAAAATTTGCTGCGCGGTAAATCTAAATTGCTGCGCGGCTTCTGTAAGATATGTTCAGCTTAAAGGGAACACTGGTTAACATTCAGCTTATGTGGAAACCTATCCCTCAAATTCCAGCAGATGACCATACAAATAGAGCGTGACGCACTTTATGGACGGCCCCATAGTAAAGACATTTTTTACTTAGTAATTCTGTTTTAAACTTGTCTTCGTGTGACTTCGAGAGTCAGATGTCTCCAGAACGTAAGCGTACTTCCGGTTTGATATTTATTTGTGATCATTATATCATTCTCATCCCACCGCCACCTCCGTTTCAATTAGTTTATTATTTTCGAGCTTGATGTAATTGAACATTACTTTATTGTAAATTTTCATTTTACTCTCAGATTGGGCATCCATCCTTCAACCGCTTTTCTGTAACACCCATTCACATAATTTTGAATACGGCTTAGATCGGGAGGGGGGGGGCAACCAAATGTGGTGATGTATATTCTCAGAACCCTTGAATATGTTAACAATGAGCTGTGTAAACCTATCCCTCAAATTTCAGATGAGATCAGTTGAGCATTTTGCCAGCCCCACAATCCCCTCGTATGCCGTGGCTACAGAAACTTGTGAACGTTGCTTCACTCGCCCCATAGGCCAGCATGGTCTGAAATTTGGAACCTTTTTTACGACATAGATGAGTAACATCTAAACACATTTTTTCATTTGAAAAAAAATCCACCCCCCCCCTTTCCCACCCAAAAGACCAAACATGGAAGCCATGCTGAATGGGTTTAAACCTTTAAACACACACGTCGCAGGGGCTTGGCCAAATAGCCCACTGGCGGCTCACAGGTATAGGAAAGTCTTAGAGAGCTTGTCACCTGGCCCGCCCCCCTCATACTTGTCAGCTTTACATGGAGAAAGCAACTTGGGAATGGGAGAAAAAATCGTATTTATCTTACGATTGTTTTAACTGGACATTCCCCCAACCCCACCCCGACCCCGACCCCGCATGAAAATAAACGATGACGTGCTTCAGGCTCAAGGATATTTATTAATTTTGATTAAAAAAAGATTTTGATTTCAAGGCCGAAATAAAATCAATTTGATGTATGAGTTATGGTACCTCGCAAACGATAACGGACCGAGTTATTGTTTTCGACTTTCTGTGTTTTATTTTTTGTATTAATTTGATTCGGCCATGCGATTACTCGGAATGACTTGGTCACAGAATAGACAGCTATCGATCTATCAATAAAATATGGTCGTGTTTCAAGGTGGCCACCAACAAGCAGATCAGTTGGTAACAGATGTTACTTTGGAATAGACGTGTGCACGGGAGATTTCATGACATGATGTGCCAGGAATTTGATGTCATGACAAGATGTGACAGGAATTGGATGTCATGACAAGATGTGCCAGGAATTTGATGTCATGACAAGATGTGCCAGGAATTTGAAGTCATGGCGAGATGTGCCAGGAATTTGATGCCATGACAAGATGTGCCAGGAATTTGATGTCATAACGAGATGTGCCAGGAATTTGATGTCATGACAAGATGTGCCAGGAATTTGATGTCATGACAAGATGTGCCAGGAATTTGATGTCAAAACAAGATGTACCAGGAATTTGATGTCATGACAAGATGTGCCAGGAATTTGATGCCATGACAAGATGTGCCAGGAATTTGATGTCATGACAAGATGTGCCAGGAATTTGATGTCATGACGAGATGTGCCAGGAATTTGATGTCATGACAAGATGTGCCAGGAATTTGATGTCATGACGAGATGTGCCAGGAATTTGATGCCATGACGAGATGTGCCAGGAATTTGATGCCATGACGAGATGTGCCAGGAATTTGATGCCATGACGAGATGTGCCAGGAATTTGATGCCATGACGAGATGTGCCAGGAATTTGATGCCATGACGAGATGTGCCAGGAATTTGATGTCATGACGAGATGTGCCAGGAATTTGATGCCATGACGAGATGTGCCAGGAATTTGATGCCATGACGAGATGTGCCAGGAATATGATGCCATGACGAGATGTGCCAGGAATTTGATGCCATGACGAGATGTGCCAGGAATTTGATGCCATGACGAGATGTGCCAGGAATTTGATGCCATGACGAGATGTGCCAGGAATTTGATGCCATGACGAGATGTGCCAGGAATTTGATGCCATGACGAGATGTGCCAGGAATTTGATGCCATGACAAGATGTGCCAGGAATTTGATGCCATGACAAGATGTGCCAGGAATTTGATGTCATGACAAGATGTGCCAGGAATTTGATGTCATAACAAGATGTACCAGAAATTTGATGTCATGACAAGATGTGCCAGGAATTTGATGCCATGACAAGATGTGCCAGGAATTTGATGCCATGACAAGATGTGCCAGGAATTTGATGTCATGACGAGATGTGCCAGGAATTTGATGTCATGACGAGAAGTGCTAGGAATTTGATGTCATGACGAGATGTGCCAGGAATTTAATGCCATGACGAAATGTGCCAGGAATTTGATGCCATGACGAGATGTGCCAGGAATTTGATGCCATGACGAGATGTGCCAGGAATTTGATGCCATGACGAGATGTGCCAGGAATTTGATGCCATGACGAGATGTGCCAGGAATTTGATGCCATGACGAGATGTGCCAGGAATTTGATGCCATGACGAGATGTGCCAGGAATTTGATGCCATGACGAGATGTGCCAGGAATTTGATGCCATGACGAGATGTGCCAGGAATTTGATGCCATGACGAGATGTGCCAGGAATTTGATGCCATGACAAGATGTGCCAGGAATTTGATGTCATGACAAGATGTGCCAGGAATTTGATGTCATGACAAGATGTGCCAGGAATTTGATGTCATGACAAGATGTGCCAGGAATGTGAAATGAAATAAAAATTCCAGGAATTATTATAAAAAAATAATTAATCATTTTAAAGACTGGTGTCGAAAGCAGCCACAGCGTCAGGCTGGTATTTAAAAAAATACACATATATAAAGATGCATCAACATTTTTTCTTCACTAACATCTATGATTATTCAAATACTTCATGATTTTCAAGTTTTTGGCTACTGTCATCCACTTGAGTTTGCTAGAAAGGATTAATAAAATTTCAATAAATCATTGAAACATCGGATCAAGAAATAATTTTTTTTCGCGGTCGAAAGATTGTTGGCCTGAACTTTCTCACGTTCAAATTGTTCATTATCCTGATGGCTCTATGTACCATCATTATCCTGATGGCTCTATGTACCATCATTACCCTGATGGCTCTATGTACCATCATTATCCTGATGGCTCTATGTACCATCATTATCCTGATGGCTCTATGTACCATCATTATCCTGATGGCTCTATGTACCATCCTTATCCTGATGGCTCTATGTACCATCATTATCCTCATGGCTCTATGTACCATCATTATCTTGAATGCTCTATGTACCATCATTATCCTGATGGCTCTATGTACCATCATTATCCTGATGGCTCTATGTACCATCATTATCCTGATGGCTCTATGTACCATCATTATCCTGATGGCTCTATGTACCATCATTATCCTGATGGCTCTATGTACCATCATTATCCTGATGGCTCTATGTACCATCATTATCCTGATGGCTCTATGTACCATCATTATCCTGATGGCTCTATGTACCATCATTATCCTGATGGCTCTATGTACCATCATTATCCTGATGGCTCTATGTACCATCATTATCCTGATGGCTCTATGTACCATCATTATCCTGATGGCTCTATGTACCATCATTATCCTGATGGCTCTATGTACCGCGGATATTTATTGTTCCTTGAATGTGAACTTTATTCGTGAAAAATGTATTAAAAAAAAATTAGCACCAATAAAATACGAAAAAGAAAGCAAACAAACTCTTGTGTTAAATCGAACACTTTTAGACTTTTTGAAGTTATTTAAATATTCATAGTAGCTTGAAAATCAAATTTTAATTTTGTAAACCAGGGGCGGATTAAGACTGCACGGGGCCCCTGGCTGCAATTCAAACTGGGGCACTATCCAGCCATCGTCCCTTTAAATAAAATGATTGCTAGCAGCTAATATAAGACTGTAACCTGTAACTAAATAGTCCATTGGTTCCTTGCTCATGCTTTGTCTGCACTACGGGATCGGCCTTCCCAGCTAAAAAGATTATTCATGAAAAAACCAAACACGAAGAAATAACTGTTTGCCGGTATTCTAAAATTGAGTGTAAAAAAGACAAATAAAAAATAAAAGTTTAAAAAAATAATTCCACCACTGGGAATACATCCCTACATCGCTTGCACCGCAAACCTACACACTCCCATACGACTAGGAGAGCTTGACGGCTATTGTAAATTTAAAATTTATAAACAATAAACAATATTCTTTAATATTTTCTCTTATTGAGCATATCAAATCGGGTTCTTCGATTACTATGACTATTGGGTCCGAATAGCGATCAGATTAATATATAAGATTATATTAATTTATTTAATTTATGATATTTTCAGGGATGCATGCAAACATTTTTCAGCCTTTATTAAAAAATATACTAAGACTAGCGTATCACCCCACCCGTCAAAAATGACGGAAGTTTTCAGCTGAAATCTATTTATTTTGAAAAAATGCACTTTGTTTGGGCGCCTACGGCGCCGACCTTTTTCAAAAGCCCAACTAACTTGTCCTTGTTTGATAAATACGAAATATTAAACTTTCTGAAATGTACACAAAGTATTTTATAATAGGGGTTGTAGGGCGCCTACGGCGCCCCCTTTGTTTTTTGATTTTATAATTAACCATCATCAAATCCTCTTTTTACATTGTTCCCTTTTCCAAAATTAAAATATGAGCTAAAACAATGACGTCATATAATTTTTTTTTACAGCGCATCTTTAATTTGCAATCCTTTTGATGCATTGGTGTAGTAATTTGGTGCGCTGCTTTCTAAAATTAGTAGCGTCACGGACAGACACTACAGACGTGACAGAGATAGCTAATTATGTATATTGATTGGGGGCCTCTGACTTTAGCCCGTTCAGCCCCCCTCCCTTTTAATCCACCATAGGTGTAGACCAGATGTTGGGAAACCATGGCTCGCGAGCCAGATGTGGCTCTATCGATGGCTGCATCTGGCTCTCAAACAAATGTTCGTTTATTTTATTTTAAAAAAAAAGTTTATTCAGACTCATTTGATCTACATATTAATTGCGTATAAAAACAGCATAAAATGTTATTAAAGAATTCAGAGACATAATTTATTGTACCTTTAGTGTGGAAATTACACAAAATGCCCACATTTACTTGAATTTTTAGCTTTAAACATAATAAATGGCTCTCACAGAATTACTTTTCAAAATTTGTAGTGTTTAGGGCTCTCTCGGACAAAAAGTGTCCCGACTCCTGGTGTAGATGAATAACGTCACCATTTCCTAGTATACTCTCAAAAAGTATTTGGTTTCATAAAATCAAGAACAATAACAATCCACCAAAAAATGACCCAATGAGATGTTGGCCTCTGTCCCACCACAACAATAACAACCCACCAAAAATGACCCAATGAGATGTTGGCCTCTGTCCCACCACAACAAACCCCCTGCCGCCCCCCTGCGTCACTTGGTTCTGCGTGGGTTGACATGCTATGTTGACACAGTGCCAGGTTATTTGCCCAAACTCCCGAACTTAGCCGCAGGAGATGTGACGCTATTTATTTAGTACGCGGTGTTGCAAAGATGAAGAGTACGGGCCTTCAACTTATAGCTCCATCCCTCACCCTACCTCCACTTTGGCCTTTGGGATCAAACTTTTTCAAGGAAGTTTAAATCGTTAACCATACTAAAGATGATACTGTAAGAAAACAACACCATTACGTAAGTTTAACAGAACGACTTTGTCTTTATAGATATATGCATTGAATCCGTTGATTAAGTGCTGGGGAGATCTATCCACAAGAGTAAACTTGGTTGTTCATACTATCATAACATAGGACACAATTTCTCACCCTTGTCTTCTTTGTTGATCTTTTCAAATGGATAACCTTATTTAAAGCACATGGCTAATTCCCTGTCTTATGACACCAAAAATATATATTCTTGTGTAAAAAAAAATATATAATGTTGGCCCCCAAGAAATTTCTGGTTGTACTCTGGCGGGTCATATGGTCCACGTTGAAAACCCTCGCTGTGGAGTTTAACAATACGTCATTATGCGGATGTCCATACCAGCGATACAATACTAACGACAAAGAGGAAATGGCCATTGCGTGTTGGTGAAGACATTTCAACAACTGACAACACCAGTCCTCTGCTGGTCGGTGTGATATTAGGTAACTGCTGGCCGGGGTAATATCAGGTAACTGCTGGCCGGGGTAATATCAGGTAACTGCTGGCCGGTGTAACATCAGGTAACTGCTGGCCGGGGTAATATCAGGTAACTGCTGGCCGGGGTAATATCAGGTAACTGCTGGCCGGGGTAACATCAGGTAACTGATCAGATATATTTCAAGAAAGATTTCCTTGAAGACCAGTTTCTGGTAATTCAAATAAAGAATTTTTTATTTTCTCGTTAATGTAATCGTATTCTGTAAGATTGTGAAGACACACAGTTACATTGAGCTTACAGAAATTTTCCCAGAACTTACTACTGGGTAGAAACACTCGGAGTATCCTCAAATAATTCCCTAAACATGACCACAATTTGCAACGGCATTGTAAAATCTTTCGCAAACATTATCAAACTGAGTAATAGCATTGTTCAACCATTTTCTAATGACAACCTAACTATTAAACTGTCCCCGAACAATTATTCAAACACTTCTCAACTATGTAAATATTCACAGAGGCACACAATGGGGTGTAATAATTAAACTGTGTCATATTATTTTCTAATCATGAGTTTAGATATTCTGTTTATACAATCACTACATCAAAACAACAGCTATAATGAAGTGAAATGGATTCTCCTGTATTTTGTCTTTGTAACCACTAACAGTAAAAATTAACAAAAGAACAATACAAATAAATACAACTAATAATTATAATAATATTGTTATTGACGATTGGTAGAAATCAACTTAAATAGTGGTTTTGAAAAATTTAAAGAAAACGAAAAATAAAAGAAATTAGGTTACTGTCAATACATGTTTTTTTCTTCATACGAATTTGTGTGACAGCTTTCGCAAGAAATCAAAAGTTTTAACTCAAATACAATTCGAATAACAGCAGCACATACATACTTCTTTGTGTACGTGATTACTTACCTGCTTACTTACCTGCCTACTTACCTGCTTACTTACCTGCTTGTCTTTCTCTTGTGGAAATGTGATCATTGTATTTTCGGCATGGCACCACAACCAGTTTATTTCACTTGACTCTTTAACAGAGGCTTTGGATACGTAACTAAAGGATTGAAACCTTCACAGATCTAGCTAAGGGTGAGCACCATCTATAGTACAATCATTAAACAACTACCGACAGAGGAAGCAACGAAAGACTTCTGGGACCAGGAAAATGGTGCCGAATTGTAAATATGGCCATCATTAGTTTGTTTCTTTCTCTAGTTACATGTGCGATTTTAACACTGATTCATTCTTGATTTGTTAGGGTAATTTCTTTTGGCAATGTTTTTAATGTTTTTTAAAAATTATCTTCACCTTTGTTATTGTTTAAAAACTGTTCATATCTTACGTTTTTTAAAAAAAAACTATAGAAAAAGTTTTATACCTCTTGTATTATGTGAACAATTTTCTTAGAATTTTTCGACCTACATATATTTAAGGGCAAATGTTCTGCGTAAGGAGAAGCTATGTTATAAACCTGATGTCGGTAATATGGTGGTCTCCAAAAGGTTACGGTGACGACCAGGTATAAGGTGAAAATATCAGGTCGTGATGAGATCAAGACCCATCAATCTTTGTTTATTTCCTGTGTCTGCCCCAAGTGATGCCTGCAACCTTAGGAGAATGGGATTTATGTTTTCCCGGGATATTTTAGCCTTTTCGATCCTAGCTTGGAATTTCGATACCAAAGTTTGTTACGATTCCAATTTTATCATGGACGAAGTAGAACCTGTTAGGTAGAATGGTTTGTGTGATAAATGTAAAAGTTCCCTTCAAGACAGACGCAAGGTTGATTCTTTAAAACCACAAGATATGTCCAAACAAATGTCGTACATTTTATGATCTTGTACACTGGAGTGCATACAATGTGAACTGTTCTATGACTTCAGTGTAATACACCAAGATCGCTGTTGTGTACAATATGTACTACAATCTGCTATTAGGCGATATTATTGTTTATCTTATCTTATCTTATCTTATCTGTTTACAGACGCTCCTTCTATACAGAAGATTATTACGTCCTATGCTTATCTATGGTTTGTGTTTAGTCCTGCATTTTTATTAGAGATTTAAATGTTGATAAAGTGTTGGTTTTCCTGGATTCTTCAGGCAACCCATTCCCCGCCCGAATTCCGGACGGGAAGAAGGAAAACTTGTATGTGTTTGTTCTTGCATACGGAATAAGAAAGGTGTTTTTATCCTTATGTCTATCTGAGGGTTGTATTAAGTTATCTTTGTGTTGTATTTCTAAATTAGAATTAATTGCTTTATGTATGATTACTACTTTGCTCTTGGTTCTTCTATCCTCTAGTGTTTCAAGGTTTAATGATTTAACTAATGGTGTTATTCTTGTCAGTTTCGAATATTCTCCTGTTATGAATCTGGCAGCTCTGTTTTGTTTGTAAAATTTTGTGCAAAATGTATTCTACAACACACCCGTTCATAAAGTGTGTACCCAAATAAATGGGCCTTGTTAAATGCAAAAATGTCCATATACGCCTCAGTGAGTGTATTATGTGAGTGGACAGTGAGGTTGTAACGTCAAGTCTAAGTATTGGAATATTGAAATCACCCTGTAGCCAGTGGAAGGAAACGAAAGTGATCGGAAACAAGATATCGTCAGAATTTTATCGGGCATGCAAAATGGGTCAGAGAAAGTTTTGCAAGTCCAAATGCCAGAACAAGAAGTCCATTTGCCAGACAAGGTTTAACGACACCGAGCCGTCGACGCCGGGTGCGGTTTACACGTGGAGATCTAAAGCCTGATCTCGTGGGCGTGGCTATCCGTACATTGCCTTATGTCAGCGGGGAGATAACTCCGGGGATGAAGATCACGTAACATAAACAACGAGCCGGTGGGATCACAGTGGTTCTAAAACTCTTGGTCTGATGACACTGATGTTCTTTCAATGCCGTGTTAAAGAACTTGAGATTTAATCAAATCGATTCAAGGAAAATATCAATAGCCTATTATTTCTCTGACACCACGTAGTCATGGTCCATAGCGTTACAACTGATATGTAAGCTCATATGTCGGGTTATATTTAGCGTTGTCAGTGAGTGATGATTTATATGGAAGTTTAACAGATCTCATTGAAATATGTCTCTCCGTAGAAGATAGATACATATTCCAGTCTATAAATGTACATGGTATCTGTCAGGGTATGAGAATCACTGCGAATGATTGTTGTGAGATTGTTGTGAGATTGTTGTGAGATTGTTGTGAGCCAGTGTTGGAGTCGGGTCAAGGCGTTGTTGACGGGTATGAACTCCTATCACGGGAATAATGTCTGAGTGAGCTTCTGGTCACACGGGATATGTCGGGGACATGACCAGAGGACACGTCAGGGTCGTTGAGACCAGTTGGGGGGTATATAAGAGAGTAGTCGAGACGAGTGCGGGGTGTGGCAGAAAGCTGGGTAGTTCGCACAGTGTTGTGCGGTCAGACCGGTCAGGATAGACCGGGGAGCTGCAGGGTTGCAGTAGCACAGAGAGTTGAGTTAACGTCGCCCAGAAGCGGTCGGGTCGGACCGAGGGCATGCTTGAGCATACAGCAGTTATATATATATGTATTGATGTCAAGGCAAGACAGCCAGTTGTACAGTGTATATAGTAGAATAAACATTGCATCGTTACACAGACTTGTGTCATCTCTTGTGTATGTTGTGTGTAGCGGAGAGCAAGGTACAATCCACCTAAACATAGAGACTTAACATGGGGGCCCGAATTGTCTCTGGATTGCCTAGCACCGCCAAACACTACGAGAGATGGGACGGAACCACATCAGCACAGCGGTATGTGCGCCTGTACTTTTCAGTACAGCGCCTCTGATACAGACTACTGTATCCATCGTAGGGCATACGTCTTACAAGGGCAACGATCAACGTATCAGCGGATTCTCTGATAGACGAGGCCTAGCAAGTCCCGTACGGAACATTACCAGCAAGAACACCAACTACAAGAGATACCTCGAACCAGAACCAGCGAAACAACGACGTCGGAACCAGACGGTGCCAGCTACGAGAGAAGACGATTACAAACTGTACCGGGAGGTCAAGTTGCAGAACCAACCATCTCGCCCCAGCTACAGTGGGACCCTGAGGAGCCGAGACGACCCACAGCACCACAGTTCAAATCGGGACAAGTTCGAGAAGCTATTCAAGGTGGAGAAAAACATTACTAAGTGACAAGGAAACTACAAAAAGTGTGACTTTGTGAACTTCTTACGAATGGATATTTATTGTGTAATGGGACTTTCATTGTATATGGATATTATGTCTGAAATATAACCCACAGTAAGTACGTACTTAATTACTTATAGAATAGTGTTAAATTGGGGAAGTGTGCTATAGTAAGATTGCTCTGTTAAATAATATATATATAATATAATATATATAATTAGATATAGCATACCTGTTATATATAAACGAACAATAAGGAACAATGGAAACGAGAAGTAAAAAAACACAAGATATCGATAAAATAATGGCGGACTTTAGGGAGACGGGGAGAAAGTTACAGTTAGAGGGGCAGGAGTTAAACAAATACGTAATAGACAAGTGGAGACAATGGGAAGAAGACGAACGAGAAAATAAGAGAAGACAGGAAGAAGACGAACGAGAAAATAAGAGAAGACAGGAAGAAAACGAACGAGAAGATAAGAGAAGACAGGAAGCCGCGGACATTAGGAAGCATGAAAGGGAACAGAGAGAGTATGACGAGGAACAGAGACAGAAAGAAAGGGAGCACGAATTGAAATTGGCAGAAATTAAAAGGAGAGACGAAACTGAACTGGACATGACAGGCCACTCGAGAGAAAACAAAGACCTTCGACAAATAGTAAAAAATTTGCAAAAATTTGACGGGTCCCAAGAACTCGACGAATATGTGGCGACATTTGAACATGTAGTGACTCAGGCGAAAGTGCCAAAAAGTCAATGGCTGATAGAGTTACAAGTAAGGCTAACGGTTGAGTTACAATCATTCTTAATGACGGAAGACGTTAGGACAAAACTGCATGATTATGACACTGTCAAGCAACTCCTTTTGCAACATGCAGGATTTAATGGGGAGAAATACAGGGAAGCGTGGAATAGTCTAGTACCGGAGAGTAATAATTTTAGATTATTTCACTCAAAATTGGTTAGAAGTTTGGACAATTGGGTGGCCAGTACAAAAACAGAGAGAACATTTGACGGGGTGAGGGATTTGTTATGTAGAAACAAGTTATTATTGAACATGAAGGAAGAGGCTGTTAAATGCATTCTAATGAATAATGCCCCCAAATGTGAGGACGTACTGACACAAATTGACCATATAAAGTCGGCAGGACAAGGACAACTAAGTAGGAAAGCCAATACACAGCCACTGGTAGGAGGTGTGGCGGAACATAGGGGTGAATATGGAGGCAAGTATAGAAGTCGCTCGACGGAGGGCCGAGTAATGGGTGCATGTTTTAACTGTGGTCAGAGGGGTCACATAATGGCCAACTGTCGACAGAAATGGGCCAATAATAGGATGCCTGCGAAGGGAAATCAGTATAAAAACTCAGACCAGAAATCTAGCTATAATGGAAATAAGTATCCATGGTACAGCCAGGATAGATGACTCAGCAAAGATTGCAAACAGGGCCGTACTATACAGTGGCAGGGGTATAAACCTAGAAAAGGGTGGCAGTCTCGCAATACGCAATGCGTGGGGAGTATGAACGATATTTTTAGAAAGTCCACGGGTAGATTAAATGTCGAAAAATGCTTGTTGTTAGGGAAGGAAGCTTCTCTTCTTAGAGACACCGGCTGTACAATCGTAGGGTGCAGAAAGAGTTTAATACCAAAAAAATACAGGACTGATCAGACATTTACAGTTAAACTTATCGATGGGACAATAAAAACGTTTGAAACTGCTGTAGTAGACATTAAAACCCCTTATCTCTGCGGTAGATTTTTGTCCTCCCTTTTTGAAGATCCGGTAACAGATGTGATTTTAGGAAATGTTAGATCAGACGAGGACACACCATTCCATCACGTTAACGTAGTTACCAGGGCCCAGAATAAACGAAATAAAGGGGGAGGACCACAAATGAAAACGGTGATTAGTACAATCCCAAAAATATTTGAACACATCAATTTAGCTGAGGAGCAGGCAAAGGATGGTGGACTAAATAAACTATGGCAAAAAGCTAAAAGTCAGAGGGTGGAAAGCACCAAACAAGGAATAATAACGTTTGAAATAAACAATAATATACTGTACAGGATATTTATTTCTAAAATAGATAACAGTGTTGAAAAAAAATTGGTGATTCCGAAACCATACCGACGATTAGTCTTAGAAACGGCTCATACAACAGCATTAGCCGGACACATGTCAGTCAGAAGAACCAAATACAGAATTTTTTCTCAGTATTTCTGGCCACGTATGAGCATAGATATCAAAAAATTCATTAAGTCTTGCCCTATTTGCCAAAAAGCACGTCCACCGGGGAGCATAAAACCCATAGATTTAGGTCAAATGGAAGTGATCGGAACACCCTTTCAAAAGGTTGCTATTGATATCGTAGGGCCATTACAATTAAGTGACAATAGGAATAGATATATCCTTACGTTGGTAGATATGGCTACTCGTTGGCCTGAGGCTATTGCGCTAAAAAATATAACAACACAAGACGTTTATGAGGCCCTATTAACAATATTCTCTAGAATGGGATTCCCGGAAGAGATCTTGTCAGATAACGGGCCCCAGTTCTCCTCCGATATGTACAAACAGGTGTGTGAATTGTTTAACATAAAATCCAGTCACTCTTCTATTTACCACCCACAGTCTAACGGGATGGTGGAAAGATTAAATGGCACCCTAAAAAGCATGTTAAGAAAAGTGGCAGATGAGGAACCCAACAATTGGGATAGATTTTTGCCGGCAATTTTGTTTGCATATCGGGAAGTTCCGAACGAGACAACGGCAATGTCTCCTTATGAACTCCTCTTCGGGCGGAAAGTGAGAGGACCAATGTCAATTTTAAGGAAAATACTAACAAATGAAAATACGACAGAGGAAGGTAAAAACACATATGAATATATAATCGACCTCAAAAACAGAATAAAATCAGGGTTATATAAAACAGAGGCAATCACGAAAGGAAAGGCAAATAAATATAAACAATATTATGATCAAAGGGCTAGAGAGAAAGATATACAAATTGGGGACAAAGTGCTCGTGTTGAAACCTAAAAAAGGAAATAAACTCGCTCTGTATTCAGAAGGTCCATTCACCGTCACGAGGAAATTATCGAAATTTAATGTAGAGATTGCGAAGGGAAATAAGCGTATAGTTTATCACCTCAACAGATTAACAAAATTTGTCGAAAATAACATGGATAACACAGATGCGAACGTATCGGCAGCAGAGAAAAATGAAAAGACAATTAGTGGTGCCAGTGCCACAGTGATAGCCGAAGAAGAAGAGGAAGATGTAAATAGTGAAGACATTAAGCAAATTCCGTTAATCAACGTCAAGGTTAATTCAGACATTGACATCAATAAGGAACTAACGGAGACACAGAAAAGACAAGTTGACGACATGGTGCATGAGTACAAGGAAATTATTTCAGATATCCCAGGGAAAACATCGGCGGGTACGCACAAAATAGAATTATTAGACTCTAAGCCCATTAACGTAAAACCGTACGCAATACCTATTCATATGGTTCAAAGGCTAAAAGAAGAGATTAGTATGATGCTAGAACTAGGTATAATCGAGGAAACACAGTCACCATATTGCTCTCCCTTAGTTTTAATTAAGAAAAAAGATGGATCGATTCGGACTTGCGTGGATTATAGGAAATTGAACGCAATTACAAAAAAAGTAGCAGAAGTTATACCTAACCAGGATAAACTTCTAGAGCACATGAATAAAGCCAAATACTTTACGAAACTAGACTTAACAAAGGGATATTGGCAAATACCTCTTGAGGAGGAAAGCAAAGAATACACAGCTTTTCAAGGCCCAGACGGGGCATATCAATATAACTTTATGCCATTCGGATTGGCAACCGCACCGGCAACGTTCAATAAAATTGTTAAGAAATTATTCAAAGGAGTAAAAGAGGTAGTTACTTATTTTGACGATATCTGTGTATACACAGACGACTGGGAGTCGCATATACGAGTTACTCGAGAGGTTTTAGAGATTCTTAAAAAGGCAGGGTTCACCATTAAACCATCTAAGTTAGAAATAGGTAAAGAATCTGTCGAATTTCTGGGACATAGAATTGGAGCAGGCATCTTAAAACCAGACATGAACAATATAAACAAAGTGTTGGAAATAAAACGACCCAAAAATAAGAAACAAGTAAGGGGACTAGTTGGCCTAATAGCGTATTACAATAAATTTATACCTAATTTTTCAACGATAACAGCCCCATTGACGGACCTTACAAAGAAAGGTAAACCAAATAATATATGTTGGACTAAGGAATGCCAACAAGCATTGGATACAATCCAAAACTATTTAACAAATAACCCCATTTTGGTTCTGCCCGACATTAAGGAACCTTTTATAGTTCGTACAGATGCGTCAACGAAGGGATTGGGGGCATGTTTGATGCAGAAAAGAGACAATATGCTCCACCCGGTGAAATATATTAGTCGGAAACTGGTTGACAGGGAAACCAGATACTCAACAATAGAGAGGGAATGCTTGGCAATAATATGGGGAATTCAGAAATTATCCTACTATTTAATGGGCGCAAGATTTACGCTCCAGTGTGACCACCAAGCGTTAAAATATTTGAACACGACTAAATTTGAAAATTCAAGAGTTTCCCGGTGGTCTTTGATGTTACAGGAATACGATTTCAACGTGGAATACATTAAAGGTGAAGATAACATTATTGCAGATTTTTTATCGCGACAATAAGCAGATATAATGTCCCACCGAGACTGGTAGGATCATGACAGATCTGGTAATGTAATCATAATTAATGAGCAGAAATCAAACCATGACCGACAAGGACTCGCAGGACAGGTTTATGACAAACAAGTAGAGTTGCTTGTTCATGGGGACTAATTTTGGTAGAAATTGAGGTCTGGGTCACCTCGGGCCAGTATTATTATTATATGAACATGATTGTGAGGTTTCATAGCGATTATGTATTTATGTTAGTTAGTACTTATGGATGGTTGTAAATAAATATGAGATGGTTGTACTTTCGTGCTGATGTTTTTTATTATAATTTTTGGCTCCGGGTGACCTCGGGCAAAATTTCATTATAAGGAGATGTAATTATTTATATATATATATATATATTTATGAAATTATGAGATGATGATAATGATTTTGTTCATTTGAGTATTATGATGAATTATGTTGATTACGACTACTAAATGCACATGATTGTTATATAATTGATTGTAATGGGTTAAATACAATCAGGCTGAAATGTCTATAGTCTGGATAAGTAGTTATCCCTATAACATTATCTCATGCTGGAGGTAATCCTGGAATAAATATCGTAAGGAATTTATATGAGGAACCAGTAGAGTCAGTTGGTAAATAGATAACAATCTAGCGTAAAAATGGTCAATTGTTGGATACTAATTATGTGAGGTGTTATGACCAGTAGTAGGTAGAAGGTTGGTTCTTTGAGAATTAAGATAATGATAACGTACGAGTTGCGGGTTAGTGAAGTCGTATAAAGGTACGACCAAGTGGATTTATGCTCTGTGTTGTATATACTAGTGTTGTTTTTTTTTCATGCAATGTTGTGTATAAAATTATATTGAAACATATTATTTCATTATGTATTATATTATTGTAATTGTAATGTGCAGTGATTCCATGCCCTGACTTTGTTGTATTGTGAGATTCTACCCGTAAGTAGAATCTAACGGAAGAGGGGGGATATGTCAGGGTATGAGAATCACTGCGAATGATTGTTGTGAGATTGTTGTGAGATTGTTGTGAGATTGTTGTGAGCCAGTGTTGGAGTCGGGTCAAGGCGTTGTTGACGGGTATGAACTCCTATCACGGGAATAATGTCTGAGTGAGCTTCTGGTCACACGGGATATGTCGGGGACATGACCAGAGGACACGTCAGGGTCGTTGAGACCAGTTGGGGGGTATATAAGAGAGTAGTCGAGACGAGTGCGGGGTGTGGCAGAAAGCTGGGTAGTTCGCACAGTGTTGTGCGGTCAGACCGGTCAGGATAGACCGGGGAGCTGCAGGGTTGCAGTAGCACAGAGAGTTGAGTTAACGTCGCCCAGAAGCGGTCGGGTCGGACCGAGGGCATGCTTGAGCATACAGCAGTTATATATATATGTATTGATGTCAAGGCAAGACAGCCAGTTGTACAGTGTATATAGTAGAATAAACATTGCATCGTTACACAGACTTGTGTCATCTCTTGTGTATGTTGTGTGTAGCGGAGAGCAAGGTACAATCCACCTAAACATAGAGACTTAACAGTATCTCTCTTGTCTGGTCCACGTCTTGTTGAGACACACATTCGTGTGTTACCCTGATACCCCCAACCCCCGTCTCAAGAATGGTCTCCGCCTATGGGCAATTGCTGACTTTGCTGGAAAAGGGAGATACACCTCTGTTTACCGGCGCTTCTAAAATGTCTCGAATATCGTTGCCGAATCAGACACAATGATCCAGCTCTGCGCACCAGTGATCCTCAACTTTCTGGAATATATTTGCCGAATCAGACACAATGATCCTGCTCTGTGCACCAGTGATCCTCAACTTTCTGGAATATAGTTGCTAAAAATCAGACACAATGATCCTGCTCTGTGCACCAGTGATCCTCAACTTTCTGGAATATATTTGCCGAATCAGACACAATGATCCTGCTCTGCGCACCAGTGATCCTCAAACCTTTTTCTCCATCGTGGCGAATCAAGATAAAAATGCAACATTTTTAATTTTAGTAACAGTAGCTCTCACACATTAAGTGGAATGCCGGTAACAAAACTTCATCATCATCATTTGTCCTTTGAGTTCCTTGTGGAACATAGGGCCTCTGTCAAAGCTCGCCACTCTACACGGTCCCTTGCCAGTCGCTTCAATTCTTCCCAGCTCTTCCCAGTCCTTCCAGCCTCGTCCAACATGCTCCGTCTCCATGTACGATTGGGTCTTCCTCGTTGTCGTTTGCCCTGGGGGTTCCAATCTAAGGCCTGTCTAGCCCTGCTGTTATCTTTCTTAAGGGTGTGTCCATTCCATCTCTACTTTCTTTCCATGATTTGTTGTTCTACTGTTCTTTGTCCACACCTCTCCCACAGCTTGGAGTTTTCGACCTTATCGAGCCATTTTATTTTCAGAATATTTCTGAGGCATCTGTTAACAAAGGTCTGGAGTCTATTTTTTGTTGTCTCTGTCGTCCGCCATGTTTCGGATCCACAAAGTAGGACCGTTTTAACATTGGTGTTAAAGATCCTTACTTTTGTTTTGACAGAGATGTGTGTAGATCTCCAGACCTGTTTCAGATTGGCAAAAGCCTGTCGCGCCAAATTTATTCTTCGTTCGATGTCCTCATCTGTTCCCCCTGATACACTGACCACACTCCCAAGGTATGCAAAGTTGTTTACTTGCTCCAGGTTACGGTTTTCTACTTGGATGACTCCATCTTATTGGAAGTTTATTTTCAAAACTTGATATACGTTATTTCCATTACTCCACGGCCTAGAAGCCCCGGCGCCATAAAGACACAGACTGGGATCACTCGTTATGTCCTGCTGACTGGCAGATTTCATCGGTTTGCTGTTATTTTTAGCGACATCAATAACTCCAGTAGACCAGGCGGGGACTTGATGGAGGCAACAATGTGATACGGTGCTAATCCCACAATAATCTGGTTTCTGGGAATGGTCAAAGACCCGCGGTATTTATTATAATAATTTTTCTAATGATGAAGATTTGACTACTTTTGGTGGGAGAGATAAATTAAAATTGCGGTAAAGACAAAAATTAATAACATGAAAAGTTAATGACTTTGTTGTGATCTTTCCAGAGGTAAGGGTTCAATTGACATTTCAAAACATTTATAATAACAATACGAGAGCTTTAAACACTGGTGCTGAACTAATAACAATACGAGAGCTTTAAACACTGGTGCTGAACTAATAACAATACGAGAGCTTTAAACACTGGTGCTGAACTAATAACAATACGAGAGCTTTAAACACTGGTGCTGAACTAATAACAATACGAGAGCTTTAAACACTGGTGCTGAACTAATAACAATACGAGAGCTTTAAACACTGGTGCTGAACTAATATTTTAAGCAAATTTCATAGAAGATACGGGACATTTAACATTATCCATTTATTGGCAATTTTAGAGAGTACATCCGAAACTTTAAGCGCAACCTATTTAATTTCTGGAGAGCTTTGCCTTTTCAAAGCACACACATAATCTCTACAACAAAGAGAGCGTAATTAAAAATAATTCAACTCAATAAAAAGATAAAATATATCTTACTAGGTTGTGCTGCGGCGGCGTGGCGCATACGGCGACCACCTTTTTCAAAAGCCCAACTAACTTGTCCTTGTTTGATAAATCCGAAATATTAAACTTTCTGAAATGTACAAAAAGTATTTTATAATAGGGGTTGTAGGGCGCCTACGGCGCCCACTTTGTTTTTTGTCAAAAGCCCAAGTAACTTACCCTTGTTTGATAAATACGAAATATCAAAATTCCAGGAATGTACACAAAGTATTTTATAATTAACCATCATCAAATACTCTTTTTACATTGTTCTCTTTTCCAAAATTAAAATATGAGCTAAAACAAAGACGTCATATAATATTTTTTTACAGCGCATCTTTAATTTATAATCATTTTGCGCACCGACGCACACCTTGTATTTTAAAATATAATATCAAACAATGACGTCATATAATTTTTTTTAAAGTGCTAATCACCATACGATTTTTTAACTGCTATCGACTGTTGTACATCGTTCCCCAGCGTTCCACATCCAATGAGTGAGTGATTTGGACTATAATATTATACGAGCAACCAAGCCCGTCCAAGGACGTTCCGCCACCGTTCAGTGGCATGTTGTAACTCCCCCTCAACAGCCGCCTCGACCGGCATACATGTGCATCACGTCAAAAATACTATTCATTATAGTTAAAATAAATATCTCGTAAAAACATAGCTTTTAACTATAAATCCCAACGCGCATAACTCAAACTAAAGTATTGGAAGAAATACTGCACCAAAAATAACTCGTTTTGAACGTCCGCGTAAACTTGATATGATTGGCTGTAGGAGTCATGTGTGTTTGAGAGACCAATCGCTATAGATGACGGGACAGAACTTAGCCTTTTATTATATAGGACTAGTAACAAAGCCCGCCCAAGGACGGGAATAAGTGTAGGGTGACCTATGAAGTTCATGGACGCTATGTTTTGGTAGTTGTTATGCTGAAGCGTTTGCAGGACATTGTCGACGCAGGGAAAGGGATGTGGACAACAACAACAACAACAAAAACAGCAAAAACAACAAAAACTAAAACAGCAACAGCAACAACAAAAACAACAACAACAGCAACAAAAAAATAACAACAACACAAACAACAACAACAGCAAAACAACAACAAAACAACAACAACAAAACAGCAACTACAACAGCAACAACAACAAAGCAACAACAACAAAACAACAACAATAACAACAATCACAAAAGAACAACTACAAAACAACAACAAAAAACAACAACAAAACAACAACAACAATAACAGCAACAAAAAAAAACAAACAACACTAAAAACTCTTGCCACTACCCACAGGACCATCAAGGAAAAAGCATTTAACAGAATTGTCTTTGGAATAAGCGGCAGGCATAGTGGGAACAACATAACGAATTATGACAAAAAAACTGCACCAAAAATAACTGGTTTTGAACCTCCGCGTAATATGTAACATTTTCTCCGCTAGTGATTGGCTGTAGGAGTCATATGTGTTTAAGGGACCAATCGCTATAGATGACGGGACAGAAACTTGCCTTTTATTATATAGGATATACATAATTAGTGAGAGTGCTAAGAATTGATACAATTAATTAACTGGGGAGGGGGGGCTTGAATTTCGCCCTCACGAAACACTCCGACCTTCCGCTAGAATTAGATCCTGATAGCTAACTTAGGGCTCGTGTCCTATGAGACCCTGATGGCTAACTTAGGGCTCGTGTCCTATGAGACCCTGATGGCTAACTTAGGGCTCGTGTCCTATGAGACCCTGATGGCTAACTTAGGGCTCGTGTCCTATGAGACCCTGATGGCTAACTTAGGGCTCGTGTCCTATGAGACCCTGATGGCTAACTTAGGGCTCGTGTCCTATGGGACCCTGATGGCTAACTTAGGGCTCGTGTCCTATGAGACCCTGATGGCTAACTTAGGGCTCGTGTCCTATGGGACCCTGATGGCTAACTTAGGGCTCGTGTCCTATGAGACCCTGATGGCTAACTTAGGGCTCGTGTCCTATGAGACCCTGATGGCTAACTTAGGGCTCGTGTCCTATGAGACCCTGATGGCTAACTTAGGGCTCGTGTCCTATGAGACCCTGATGGCTAACTTAGGGCTCGTGTCCTATGAGACCCTGATGGCTAACTTAGGGCCCATGTCCTATGGGACCCTGATGGCTAACTTAGGGCTCGTGTCCTATGAGACCCGATGGCTCACTTAGGGCTCGTGTCCTATGAGACCCTGATGGCTAACTTAGGGCCCGTGTCCTATGGGACCCTGATGGCTAACTTAGGGCTCGTGTCCTATGAGACTTTGACGGCTAACTTAGGGCTCGTGTCCTATGAGACCCTGATAGCTAACTTAGGGCTCGTGTCCTATGAGACCCTGATGGCTAACTTAGGGCTCGTGTCCTATGAGACACTGATGGCTAACTTAGGGCTCGTGTCCTATGAGACCCTGATGGCTAACTTAGGGCTCGTGTCCTATGAGACCCTGATGGCTAACTTAGGGCTCGTGTCCTATGAGACCCTGATGGCTAACTTAGGGCTCGTGTCCTATGAGACCCTGACGGCTAACTTAGGGCTCGTGTCCTATGAGACCCTGATGGCTTACTTAGGGCTCGTGTCCACTCTCATTAATCACGCATTCGTCTCGCGTTGCAGGCGGCAGCTTGTCTCGTGTGGCAGCCTTCACACCAAGTCGGTCAATTTATGTAAATAGTGCCTGAGGGGAGCACTAGTTTACTCTTCAGACGTGTGTATCAGGGGAGCAATGGTCAGCTCTTCAGACGTGTGTATGAGGGGAGCAATGGTCAGCTCTTCAGACGTGTGTATGATGGAGAAATGATAAGCTCTTCAGACGTGTGTATGAGTGGAGAAATGGTAAGCTCTTCGGACGTGTGTATCAGGGGAGCAATGGTCAGCTCTTCAGACGTGTTTATGATGGAGCAATGGTCAGCTCTTCAGACGTGTGTATGAGGGGAGCAATGGTCAGTTCTTCAGACGTGTGTATGATGGAGCAATGGTCAGCTCTTCAGACGTGTGTATGATGGAGCAATGGTCAGCTCTTCAGACGTGTGTATGATGGAGCAATGGTCAGCTCTTCAGACGTGTGTATGAGTGGAGCAATGGACAGCTCTTCAGACGTGTGTATGATGGAGCAATGGTCAGCTCTTCAGACGTCTGTATGATGGAGCAATGGTGAGCTCTTCAGACGTGTGTATGAGGGGAGCAATGGTGAGCTCTGCAGACGTGTGTATGAGTGGAGCAATGGTCAGCTTTTCAGACGTGTGTATGATGGAGCAATGGTCAGCTCTTCAGACGTCTGTATGATGGAGCAATGGTCAGCTCTTCAGACGTGTGTATGAGGGGAGCAATGGTCAGCTCTGCAGACGTGTGTATGATGGAGCAATGGTCAGCTCTGCAGACTTTTGTCTCAGATTAGCAATGGTCCACTCTTCAGACTAGCGGCTGCATCGCTGCCAGTGATTATTGGCTGTGTATGATTGTTTATACACCACTTGACTTAAACATCGGAGTTTGTTTAGTTAAAGCTCAGGCGAGATCTTATACACTACATACGATATCTAGTACACTGCAGACGATATCAATTACACTGCAGACGATATCAATTACACTGCAGACGATATCAATTACACCGCAGACGATATCAAGTACACTGCAGACGACATCAAGTACACTGCAGACGATATCAAGTACACTGCAGACGATATCAAGTACACTGCAGACGACATCAAGTACACTGCAGACGACATCAAGTACACTGCAGACATCAAGTACACTGCAGACGATATCAAGAACACTGCAGACGATATCAAGAACACTGCAGCCGATATCAAGTACACTGCAGACGATATCAAGTACACTGCAGACGATATCAAATACACTGCAGACGATATCAAGTACACTGCAGACGATATCAAGTACATTGCAGACGATATCAAGTACACTGCAGACGATATGAGGTACACTGCAGACGATATCAAGTACACTGCAGACGATATCAAGTACACTGTAGACGATATCAAGTACACTACGGACGATATCTAAATTTAGTGCATGGTCGAAGAGTTTTGTGTTAGCTGTCTTTGAGGTGTCCGTGTATTATAACAGAATCATTTTCTATATACTTCACATTGTAACGAAACAATTTATGTTTTACCCCCTTATCCTTAGGCGTATCGGTATTTTTTGTCATTATATGAAAACAAAACCAATACCATGAAATACCAGCTTGGTGATCCCTCCAGTATGTATCTCTTGCTGCCCCCCTTCGCTACGCCTCTTACACCCCCCAGCCTACCCCCACCCGTCTATGCCGTGTCAAATGTTAATAACACTCGTCTGGCCTGCCCAGATCCCCCCTCCTCTTCTCCCCCACCCCACTGACCCGAGTCAGATAACTCCAATAAACCCATCTCCCCCCTACTCTCATTATTCGCCCTTTGTCACAAACCAGGCTAATAATAATGATTTTATTGGGCGGTGTGTCCAGATAGGGCGGAGATAAAGTGTGCGGGTCAGGACCTGGACGAGTGCAATAACCTCAATGGGGTGGGTGGGTGAGGTGAGATGGTTACTAGTACTCACCTAGGCTTACGCAATACTTGATTAAAACTCTCAGTCGTTGGTGTAATGTAAAAACATCAACATTTTTTCATCAACAAATTCTATAACAGCTAAAAAATAATAAAAATACATTAAAAAATATTTTTTTTCATAGACGAGTTTAAAATAATTTAAAATGTAGAAACTGAGAAGTAAAAAGTGTAATATGAAACACGTTAGAAATATGTGCAGGAAAAAAAAAGTAAATAACATACTCCAACCAATTGATGTAATCGTATAGAAAAATAAATATAAATTGTGACGCTTAAACAATAATATACTTGATGTTGTCAGCAGGTACTTTGGTGTGTGTTAGATAACAAAATGTCTAGTTTGAAGACTAACATTAGGGAGAAGAGTCCAGTCTATACATTACTATCGCCTTTACTCTACACGCCACGCAATAAAATACATTTGTAAAAACTGCGTATTCATTTTTAAAGCCATTATGGTTTAAGAATATAGTCATTAATTGAATTTACACTTTAAAAACACTGTACACTGTACAGCCGATTTTTATTTTGGTCTTCTCTTTTATCTGTTTGAAATCGATGTTTAAAATAAAATGGCTTAATTATTTAACATGTTAATTTTTATATCTTCAACATACAACTGTAAGTCTTATGCTAAAATATAAGTGTTGTGTTATTTCACTGTGAAATCATTGGGTTTACATGAACATGTTCATAACATTGCCATTTCCAGTTATTCAACCAACAGGATTACTTTATTTTACAGGCATTAAACACATTTTAACGCAACAATGGCGCCTTAATAAAAGATATAAAAAAATCACTTTATTTTCATTATGTGAGAGCATCGTTTAAAAATGATATGAATAAAATAAATGAATAAAGTATGAAAGAGTAAGAAGCAAATAATAATGAGTTCTTTCCCCTTTTCATTGCCCTCACAAACATGGCTGCTA
The DNA here is from genome assembly GCA_944989445.1 of Ampullaceana balthica. Classification (NCBI taxonomy): domain Eukaryota; kingdom Metazoa; phylum Mollusca; class Gastropoda; family Lymnaeidae; genus Ampullaceana; species Ampullaceana balthica. The sequence goes on from CALYLW010000018.1 coordinate 2,871,962, forward strand.
ATATAAACGCTAACCCCAATGTTATTCCGAGAGAAAGATCCAGGATTTATTTCCCCTGCACTGTTAACGATTGAATGCACGAGTCGTGGACAAGAACTGAGCAAAAAATAAATAAATCAATACATGAGTTACAACCCTTGTTTCATCATAGCACATCTTGATAGTAACAATACTTTCACCCACACTCTTTGCAGTTAGCCCATTCGACATCAAGCTATCGCTTCGTTCATCAATATTGGCGTCATTGGTGCTGGCCAATCAAGAGTTAATAGCAGATGACAAGGGATGTGAATGCAGTAGAAATTTATCTTTGTCTCGTTCGCACTGTTGAATTTATTCCCCTTGAAAACACACTCTCTACTTAATATGCTTATTTGTGTTGGAGTGTGTGAGTTTGTCGTGTATTTTGGATGTGTGGGTTTGACAAGTATAAATTTTCATATTTGACACAAACTCTCATCTCTATCCCCTTATACACTCTTTCAGACAGGGAAGCAAATAATGTTGTTTGGAAGAAAAAGTATGTTTTTTATTGCTCGTGTTACTTCCCTTGAATTCTTAATTTTCACAGTCTTCGAGAGTTGTAAATTACTGGCAGTGAAAAAGTCAATTACGTTCTTATTCGGTGACCTCCAACAGACGCTAAGTTTAATTCTTTACGGTTTTATTTTAAATTAATCGAAAATCAACGCGTAGTTACGGTAGTAGTAGTAGTAGTAGGACTTCTAACATATTCAATCTTACATAAACACTGGCTGAAAACGAATCCGTGCTTGTGACTATAATTATAGGATTTTTTTAACGATGTTTGGATTGAAAGGTCACAATGTACTGTCCATTATCCCCCCCCCCGACCATTCCCGACAAAGAACTCTGCCATGAAAATATTAATGACCCGTAAAGCGACCATAAACGAATGGCTTTCGACCTTTTCCTATTGTAAAAAAATATATATTTAAAAATCGGTCCTTACCTTTTGTATTGGCGAGGAAATTTTTTTGTGTATAAATCATTTCGTTTACATTTCTTACATACCACAGTATGTTGTGTATACATCATGTTGTCAGCTATAGATATCTTATATACCACAGTATGTTGTGTATACATCATGTTGTCAGCCAAAGATATCTTATATACCACAGTATGTTGTGTATACATCATGTTGTAAGCTATAGATATCTCATATACTACAGTATGTTGTGTATACATCATGTTGTCAGCTATAGATATCTTATATACCACAGTATGTTGTGTATACATCATGTTGTCAGCTATAGATATCTTATATACCACAGTATGTTGTGTATACATCATGTGGTCAGCTATATATATCTTTTATCCCACAGTATATTGTGTGTAGATCATTCTGTCACGTATAGATGTCTTGTATACCATATTAAGTTCTATATAAGTACGAAATTTTTAAATTATTGATCTGACTGGTCTCCTTATCACAGGGGGGGGGTGTATGAAATGTTGGCAGGTACACGTGGTTGTGATTAGACCGAAGTACGCCCATATAAAGACGTGCTCAATGGAGCGTGAAATAATAACACGCATGTGAAATCTGACCCGAGACATCGCCGTGAGTTTAACAAAAAATAAATCTTGTGATCAATGCGAAATGTATTATATACAGTTAACATTTTGAAGGCATAATTACGCACATTAATGTCCTTAATTTTAAAGATTTTTTCCTTATATTTTATAATTTTACGGTATTAAAAGGCACAAAGCAAGCTGAAGATTGGAAATGAAACAAAACGATAGTGAAATAAAAAATAAATAATTTACTGATGAATTAGACGCATAGCCATATAGCTTAGTATTAGACATAGGACTTTATACTAGGCGTATACCATTTTATTAGTTAAATAGGCTAATGCACTAGCCATATATTTGTGTATTAGACATAGCACAGACTATGTGCTAGGCTCAATACATATTTGACTGGAAGTATTCAAACTTCTGACAATAGAGACAACTAGGGAGGACAACCCAAATAAAACTTGTCTCTACCGTGATTCATGCAATTAAGTTTGGCGACTGGGTTAACGCCCCTGCGTTACTGAAACACGATGCGGGCGCCGTTAAAATAATATTGTTGATCTACGTCAGATAGAGAGTAGGGGGTGGAATGGCGTGTGGGGGGAGGGGTGAGTGGGAGAGGGGGTGAGTCACGCTTCCACGTCCTCCAGTGTTTTAATAAAGATTAGTCAGAGTGACGTAGCCATGCGACGCTTGGATGACACAAAGAACCGGTGCCAGTGGCTGGAAGTGTTCCCAAAACGTTGAACTTTCATGGACCCCTAATTGCACTCAGGGTACATTTTATATGTTGGTGAATCTTTTGGTTTGTTTATAAATACGTAAACGAAATAAATAAATATAAAAAATCTAACTTATTAAGTAAAATATATAAACACACTTTTAAATGTAGAGAGATACAAAGACATAAAGGGAGAGAGGAAGAGAGAGAGAGAGAGAGAGAGATAGGGAGAATGAAAGAGATAGGGAGAGAGAGAGAGAGAGATAGGGAGAATGAAAGAGATAGGGAGAGAGAGAGAGAGAGAGAGTGACACCGACTGACAGAGAGAGAGAGAGAGAGAGAGAGAGAGAGAGAGAGAGAGAGAGAGAGAGAGAGAGAGATAGAGAGCTAGAGAAAATAAAAGAAACCAACTGACTTTATTGTTTTGGTTACACCGCAAGACGACCTTAAAGTTCACATAGACTAGGAAATCTCCTGATATACATCATGTAGCATCTGTTTGGTTACACCGCAAGACGACCTTAAAGTTCACATAGACTAGGAAATCTCCTGATATACATCATGTAACATCTGTTTGGTTACACCGCAAGACGACCTTAAAGTTCACATAGACTAGGAAATCTCCTGATATACATCATGTAACATCTGTTTGGTTACACCGCAAGACGACCTTAAAGTTCACATAGACTAGGAAATCTCCTGATATATATCATGTAACATCTGTTTGGTTACACCGCAAGATGACCTTAAAGTTCACATAGACTAGGAAATCTCCTGATATACATCATGTAACATCTGTTTGGTTACACCGCAAGATGACCTTAAAGTTCACATAGACTAGGAAATCTCCTGATATACATCATGTAGCATCTGTTTGGTTACACCGCAAGATGACCTTAAAGTTCACATAGACTAGGAAATCTCCTGATATACATCATGTAGCATCTGTTTGGTTACACCGCAAGATGACCTTAAAGTTCACATAGACTAGGAAATCTCCTGATATACATCATGTAGCATCTGTTTGGTTACACCGCAAGACGACCTTAAAGTTCACATAGACTAGGAAATCTCCTGATATACATCATGTAGCATCTGTTTGGTTACACCGCAAGATGACCTTAAAGTTCACATAGACTAGGAAATCTCCTGATATACATCATGTAGCATCTGTTTGGTTACACCGCAAGACGACCTTAAAGTTCACATAGACTAGGAAATCTCCTGATATACATCATGTAGCATCTGTTTGCTCAATTACCACGGACGTTTTTTTTGTTGCTGTTTCCCAACTGTTTACTACCACGCCGTCACATTAATGCGCTACTGAATTCATATTTGGGATAATATTTTGATGCTGTCTTGAGGCGACGATTCAGAGATTCGGGTCAGATTATTATCAGATTATTATCAGATTATTATCAGATTATTTTATCTTGGGCTTCAAAATTGAATTGATGTGTTATAAAGATCTTGTATCCTGTGCCCGGAACATGTATAATTGTACACATTTGTATGTATGGCATCTGTCCGTCTACGAACGACGATAGATTTATCTTTATTATTTGCAGCTCTTGGTGTGGCTGATGAGACCAATCCTTGAGTGGCAGTCTCTTCTGCATGACACACACACGAAAGCAGTGGGGCAGTGTTTGCCTGGCGTTTCTCCTCGCTCTTTTCCCGACTGCTTCTGCCCTAGTTTGCTCCTCTGCTCTTAGTGATCCTTCTTTCACTATAGCCCGCAACATGGACCTATCCTCTGCCGGGTTTTCCCAGTTTTGTATATCAATGTTGGCTACTTTCATGTCTCTCTTGCATATGTCCACGTATCTGAGACATGGCCGACCTTTTCCCTGTCGCCAGCTCGCTGTAGAGCACATCCTTGGGTATGCGACCACTTTGCATCCTCTTGACGTGTCCAAGCCAACGGAGGCGTCTTTGGCTTAATATTGCTGCAATACTACTCATGCTTGCTTGAGCCAGGACCTCTGTGTTGGGGACTTTCTCTTGCCATTTGATGTCTAGGATGCGGCGCAGGCATCTGAGGTGGAAGCTATTGTACACATTTAATGTTAGATATTAGTATTAGGAGGTATTTGGTGCAGTCCGCAATACAAGATGTCGGTGACAACAATACAATGACATCGTTGTTTACATATCATTTAAACTTTATTTGGGATACGAATCAAATGGCAAATGGCTCGGAAAAAAAAGGGGGGGGGGTCAATTTCATTGTCCATAGACAGTGACAATTCAGGATGACCCAAGAAAGTTGCCTTTTAGAATTTTTCCTGAACGAATCTTCCAGGGAGTGCTGCCCAGACATTGCAGCCATATAATGGTTTCACGCAATGTACTTAAGGGGAGAGTACCCGGTTACCCATTAAAGAAATTGTAAGATAAGAAAAAGTAAATGTGTTTGTTGTTACAAACAAAATTCGTTTATTGTTATGGTCATTTTACCTACGGAGAGGAGTTTGAGTTTTTGTTATGGTCATTTTACCTACGGAGAGGAATTTGAGTTTTTGTTATGGTCATTTTACCTACGGAGAGGAGTTTGAGTTTTTGTTATGGTCATTTTACCTACGGAGAGGAGTTTGAGTTTTTGTTATGGTCATTTTACCTACGGAGAGAAGTTTGAGTTTTCCCCCTTTTGTGTGCGCCCCACCTCCTCACGCCCCACCTCCTCACGCCTCACCTCCTCACGCCCCACCTCCTCACGCACCACAACGGACTGATTCCTTACTGGGACACTTTAAAAAAAGGCAATAATTGTTTTTGCAAATAACTAAATGAATTTTTCATCGGGCTTGGATCGCGGCTTGAAATACCAATCGTGCAATCGGAAATTTGGCGTCAAGCTTTAAAAATACCTGGCACTGCTTTGTGTCCAATCGGTGACCGCTTGTCGCATTGCCAGCGGGGCGTTTAGAGAGCAAATATTTGGTTGCTTTTTCCGTCACTATTTTTTTCTCATGGTCAAACTCTTGGTGATGTTCTTGGAGCTTGGATACTATCAAGTTACCTCTGCCACGGTGGATTAACTGTAAAAAAATTTTTTTTTGAAAATAAATGTCGTTTAAATGCGAAAGTCGCGAGAAGGTGACAAGGTATGTGGCAAAAATATGTTTTGATTACAACTGAGTGGTAGATAGTTTGTCATGATCAGTAGCTTTGTTCATTTAACAGAAACTACACAATGCTCGCTGATATATATATTTTTTGTGTGTCATTAACCAAAACAATGCTGCGGAAGGATTCTAAAACTGTTAACGCTAGTATCGGAATTCATCAAATCTGAACAACTCTTTTGGGGGCTCTTTCTCTTTCCCCACAATAATGCCATTTTCGACCATGACATTATATACTGCACTATGCACTGGTGAGAAATATTTCCTTTGTATTTTTTAAAAAGTGTTTTTGACTTTTGCGCACAAACACCCCTTTCCACAACTTCAATAATTTTCTAAGCTGTGTTTCATGTAAAAAAATAATAAAAAATTCCGCTCCGCAGTAATGACAATTCTAAACTCGCATTTTATCTCTTAACAATCATAAAGTAAATATAAACAAATGAAGTCATTTACATTTACCGTTTTATCTTGCTTAATCTGACATGGCTTTGAAAAGGGGACTTTCTTCTTTTGAAATTGCATCTTAACGTTCTACTCATGTTGTAATTTAATTCGGTGCCAGCAAAGAAAATTATTTTTTTTTACTTCCACCGCCAACAATTTTTCCTGCCGTTTATTTGCTGTGGCCCCAAGCGATGTCAGACCTTGATTTATGCCGCTTCAGAGCCGTGTGCTGCCAGCAAGCATCCTCCAGTGCAAACATCAATATTATCCAAGCCGTCTAAATAGGACATATGTGCCATACTTCATCACATGCTATCCAAAACTTTCGTGAATATTTCAACATTGGTCTGAACGGACGCCTATCGCAGTGTTAGTTATTGCTGCGTTGGAGATGAATCCACAACAACAAACTAAATTAAACACTTTATTTCCACGAGGAAAATGTATTTTGGTTGCTAGAAACTAATTTTAAGTATTCTGCAATGGTATCGTAATCTATAGTCCTTCAACTTAATATAGCATTGGTATATTATTCTAAAGTCCTTCAAACCTAATATAGAATTAGTATCGCATTCTAAAGTCCCTCAACTTAATATAGAAATGGTATCACATTCTTAAGTCCTCCAACTTAATACAGAATAGTTTACTAATAATCTGCCCCTAGTCACAAGATCAGTACTTGTTAGTGACTTGTTTGTAGCAATGTAAATAAGCTCAATCATAAGTTCACCCATCCCCCCCCCCTGCTTACATTCCCCCTTACCCAGAGATCTACAACATTTCATGTCTCGTGTTATTAGACGAAATAAAATATTTCCCGCAAAACAAAGAAATAAGCCGCAGGTGTGCACGAGAACCCGGATGTTAGTTCTAAAATCATGTTGCAGATCGATACGCACCATTGCCGTGTACGCATCGCTGATTATGCAGCAGCTGCTGCTGGCTTTGCATGCTCAAAGCTTTCATATTTCTAACCAAAAATGTGAGCTTAAAATGAATTAATCTTACGCTAAGGCTCCATGAGTGAGAAAATAAAATAGTTTTTCAGAATCCTCACACTGAGCTGCTGCTCCGTCCATGCATCTTGTTAACTATAAATAGAGATACTGCTCCGTCCAATTATCTTGTTAACTATAAATAGAGATACTGCTCCGTCCAATTATCTTGTTAACTATAAATAGAGATAATGCTCCGTCAAAATATCTTGTTAACTATAAATAGAGATACTGCTTCGTTCAAACATCTTGTTAACTATAAATAGAGCTAATGTACTAGAATATGCATCTTCTGTATGGGACCCATCCACCAAAGAAAACATTGATAAACTAGAACAAATTCAAAAAAGAGCTGCCAGATTCATTACTGGAGAATATTCGAAACTGACAAGAATAACACCATTAGTTAAATCATTAAACCTTGAAACACTAGAGGATAGAAGAACCAAGAGCAAAGTAGTAATCATACATAAAGCAATTAATTCTAATTTTCAAATACAACACAAAGATAACTTAATACAACCCTCAGATAGACATAAGGATAAAAACACCTTTCTTATTCCGTATGCAAGAACAAACACATACAAGTTTTCCTTCTTCCCGTCCGGAATTCGGGCGTGGAATGGGTTGCCTGAAGAATCCAGGAACACCAACACTTTATCGACATTTAAATCTCTAATAAAAATGCAGGACTAAACACAAACCATAGATAAGCGTAGGACGCAATAATCTTCTGTATAGAAGGAGCGTCTGTAAACAGATAAGATAAGATAAGATAATGCTCCGTCCAAACATCTTGTTAATTATAAATAGAGCTAATGATCCGTCCAAACATCTTGTCAACTATAAATAGAGCTAATGCTCCGTCCAAACTTCTTGTTAACTATAATAGAGCTAATGCTCCGTCCAAACTTCTTGTTAACTATAATAGAGCTAATGCTCCGTCCAAACTTCTTGTTAACTATAATAGAGCTAATGCTCCGTCCAAACATCTTGTCAACAATAAATATCAAGAACGGTGGTTGGATTTGATGATCCCAGAACCCAGAAACGATTAACAGAACCTGAACACAGCTTAGAAAAGTAATTTACTTTTAATTGAAATCTGAAAAAGACAATAAAATTATCTGATACACTCTAATTCTTCCTGATTTCAAAATTTGAAATTAGGAAGAATTAGATTGTATCATGACGTTTGATAATGTTGAGGTATATCTTTGTGGGATCGAACTATTTCTAGCTTCTAGTGTGGGGCTGGGGGTGGGGGGGACAAAAGCAAAAGCGACAGCAACAATAAGAGCAACGAAAAAAACGACAACAAGAAATATAATGGTTAAGTTTGAATCATAAACCACAAGGATATTCTTTTGAGCTTTTAGGGGATAAAATACATATTCTTTGTTGAAAATCAGCAAACCTGAACAGAGGTGTCGGTTGTTTCGCCACATATAGTGGTTAGGAAATATGATAAGGACATTCGTTTTTTTCCTTCTTAAATACATTTCTGATTTGTTACGATAAAGTTTCCAAATTGGCAATACTAGGCTTTACCACACAATGAATGGGACAGAGATTTAAATACAAACTGAAGGTCCTTCTGGGGAAATGGGCTTGGGTTGGGGCTGGTGTGGTGTAAATAAAAGAAATACCAAGTTACATGTGACTAAATTTTGACGATCGAACACTGATTTTAAAAATAGTTACTCCCACTTACTTATTCAATTTTTACCTCTCCTAAAAGAAACATACAATTCAACCATTTTTTTGGTGACGGGCGATGCATACAGACATGAGATAGAATAGATTCTGACGGAGAGAGGCATGAGATGGTATAGACTACGATCCGGAGTTCTAATAAATCTGATGGCTGTGTAGTGTACCCAGCAATTTTCAGAGCCGCGTACCAAGAGCTCCGCTCACGTGTGACGTTTTTGCCATATTCCGATCACGTTTGATACATATTAGTCTTGACACGGTGAGCTGCGCAATGGTGACAAAACAAACATAACTCGAACGAGTTTTAGTTACAGCAAAGCTGTTTGTCGCTTGGTGCGGATGATGTGTCGTGCATAAGTGTACACCTGGTCTTGTACACGTACTCTGATCAGATATTACACCTGGGCTTGTACATGTACTCTGATCAGACATTACACCTGGGCTTTTACACGTACTCTGATCAGATATTACACCTGGGCTTGAACACGTACTCTGATCAGATATTACACCTGGGCTTGAACACGTACTCTGATCAGATATTACACCTGGGCTTGTACACACACTCTTATCAGATGCTACAAATTATTTCACTTTTTTAAAACAACTGTTTTTGTGTAACCTATTTGATGGTATCCCGTTTTTTATGTTACGGACATATTTTTAAAACAAAGTTCATCCTTTATATATTTTGTGTTTGCTATTTATTGACTTATTTTGCTGATTTTAGATTTCTTATAATAAGGTGCCTGAAATCGTGGACATGAAGTCTGGGTGAAACCACAACTCCTTGTGACACGGGTGTAGGACTCCACTTACCACTTGACACGGGTGTAGGACTCCACTTACCACTTGACACTGGTGTAGGACTCGACTTACCACTTGACACGGGTGTAGGACTCGACTTACCACGTGACACGGGTGTAGGACTAGACTTACCACTTGACACGGGTGTGGGACTCGACTTACCACGTGACACTGGTGTAGGACTCGACTTACCACTTGACACGGGTGTAGGACTCGACTTACCGCGGGCTTATTTGAAAAACGGTAGTAGTTCAACGAAGTTTGGAATTGGTGAATACACCATCAGTAGTTTGGACAGATTCGAATGCAGACTCCTTTTTAGGACATAATTGAAATAAGGACTTATTTAAATTCAGAACATATACGAAGTTATAATATGTGCGACTTTAGAACATATCCGAAATTGGAACATACTGGAAAATAGGAGTTCGATCTAAGGCGGGTTTATTTAACTCCGCAGACTTGTCACAAATAAACTCACATGAAATACATACAACCCCACTGTGTTGAACAATGACTGCGCCTTAATTAGCATTCTGATGGTCGGATAACATAGACATGACTTTATTTCGGACAAACTTCATTTATAAAAAAAATAAAACATAGCAACCGTTATAGGTATTGTATTGCCCCAGGGGTAGGTATTGATAAAATTATGAACTATTGATGTCAGTGTGGATGTCTTCCAGTGATGTCCCCTGCGGATGTTTTTGTCAAGCCTTTTCTGATGGGTATCAACATTTAATGGCCTTCTCGTTTCCTTCAGGTCACCTATCACAGGGGGGAAGACGCGGCTTTTTTTAATTTCACAGGAGCGAGACTGACTAAATTTGAGACAGGCAGCTTTTGAAACACGCTAGTGTCCCAATTGAAGTGGAATTCGAAAATCGAGTGATGTGCTCCTTTATATTATGTAAGTTCTCATGCACTAACATGATGGCGACAAATTGAATTGGAATTCGTATATCGAGTGATGTGCTCCGTTATATTATGTAAGTTCTCACTAACATGATGGTGACACATTGAAGTGGAATTCGTATATCAAGTGATGAGCTCCGGGATAGTTCGTAAGTTTATTTAACAGGAACGGCCGGCAACAAGTAGGCCGTGTGTATGAGGCGTAAGCATCTGCTACGTTTGCCACAGCTTTGTGCATGGTATATGCTAACTACTTTGCTTAGATTCGTGATGTATTGGTAGAGTGAAAGTGTCAATCAGCGGGAAATCGTGTTGGTGTAGGTGCTAACCATGGTCTGCAGTAAGTGTATACGAAATGTTTGTTTAGGAGCACTCTATTGTGTCTATGTTATTGCTCACTATTTTCTTTGTAACTGCACTCCATTGAGTCTGTGTTGGTGCATAATAGTGTCTATCTTATCTTAACTTGTCTTATCTTATCTTATCTTATCTTAGCTTATCTTATCTTATCTTATCTATATAAATAGATACAAAGAACAGCCCCTTTGTGCACAAGGATTAGTTAGTTGCATGCTGCTTGCATATGTCGTCAAATTGCCTGCACGATTAGTTTATTCATGTGCCTGGGGTAAGCAATAAGCAAGCCATCGTCCCAGCAAAAGACTAACTTGAATCGCTCATGCAGGGGAACATAAACATGAAAGCAAAACGAATCAATAGACCACCTTGAAATACCTGGCAGCAAGTATGAAACACAATACATCAACGTGTGGTGGTGGTACAAGGGAGGCAATTGTTCAAGTGGACCTAGTTATCTCGTGTTGACACGATACATGTTACAAAAAGAGCAAGAAATAATGAACAATATTGCCATCTATTTGTGGACGATATGAAGTTTTGGTTTAGGTGGAGATCCTCAGTGGAGAGTTTTGATGTACATAGCGAAGCCAGCATGTTGATAGATGTTGATAGATGTTGATAAATGTTGATAAATGTTGATAAATGTTGATGAATGTTGATAGACGTTGATATTTTGTTGATATATGTTGAAAGATGTTGATATATGTTGATATATGTTTATATATGTTGATGGATCTTGATAGATGTTGATAGATGTTGATAGATGTTGATAGATGTTGATGTGCTTTTTTAATGCTTGTATCCAAGTTGAACACTTTCATTATCTGATACGCGCTGTTTTAGTTTAGTGCAGATTTATGATGAGATAATTTCTGGTGTAATTTTTTCTTGCTCTCGAAAAAAAAAGTGATTCGACGGTTTTAATGGGTTCAAATAAATATTTATGATTTTGTGTGAATTTTTGTAATGGAAAAATACACCAAGAACACTTTCAGACATGTGTTTTGGAAGTATGTTTTGTTTATACCTAATAATATGAATCCAAAATGGGGGAATCTAAAAGCTATTTTCGTTCATAATTTTTCTAATACTAAAGTCTCCCTCATTGACTCCATAAAATGTATTTTCGTACACGTGTTTAGCGATGTAAGGATGCGTCACGCCGTTGTAATGTGATGTTGACAAGGATCAGTTTCCGTTTTAATTATAGCCTCAAATATCCGGGTTAAGAAAAGTATTATTTTTTTTTGGACATGTAGCTCCTTCATTTCCCAGTTTGAAACAAAGTAAAGGCGTCATTTGTTACCTCGTTATTTGAAAATGAGAAACATTCGATGAAGGAATCAAAATATATATACCGTAACTCCAATTGTTCATTCTTGATAAAATAGCAAGTTCTTTCAAAGCCCTGTGTAGAGGAAGAGCACGGTGATTGGGGAAAAGAGATTTCGTGGATTGCTTGATTGGAATATTGCTTTTTTATATGAAAAATATGTGACTCAAAATTATTCGATGATAACAAAATAATACGAATTTTAACAAATGATTTGTAGCAGTTAAAAGACAGAGTTTGTCTTCAACCTGAATGTTCTTTGTTCTTGTCGTTTGCTGTTGTCGTTTCTGGCAGTTACCTATGACCTCTTATGTTCTCACTGTCTTAAGTTGACCACCATGAAAAATCTACATCATAAACGGGAGGCCCTACTCAAATTGACATGTTTGGACACGCCCCTGACAAAATGTCATGTTTAACACGGAAGTTGGCCGAGGCCCTTATAATTCAGACAGGCCGTGAACCACACTTGTCCCGAGTGCCTTTGTTTCCCCTAAGAACTTCTATTTTCTCGTGTGTTTGGTCTAGGTGTGATGGTTTACTGTACTACTAAAGAAGATGGTCTTCTTAAAAGGGGAACGAATCTTATCTTATTTGTTTATAGACGCCCCTTCTATAAAGAAGATTATTGCATTCTACGCTTATCCATGTTTTATGTCTAGTCTTGTATGTGTTTGTTCTGGCTTATAGAATAAGAAAAGTGTTTTTATCACTACGTCTACCTGAGGGTTGTATTAAATTATGTTTGTGCTGTATTTCAAAGTTAGAATTAATTGCCTTATGTATTACTACTGCTTTGCTCTTGGTTTTTGCTCTTGTCAACTTTGAATATTCTCCAGTAATCAATCTAGCCTAGTGTTTTGTGTGAATATTTTCTAGTTTATTAGTTTTCTTTGGTTGATGGATCCAAGAAGATGAACATTTGAGTACTTTCCCACCAAAGAATCGGTCCGCTTTAACAGTGCAATTACTCACTGGCATTTTGCTATAATATTTTTTTTTCCCGGAATTTTGAAAATCATTAGTCAATATTAATATTTTGAAACAAAAGAGTTGCTTTGTCGGTTTTGAAATATTTTTAAAATAAAAATAACATATCACCAAGGCTAAAAAATGTAACAAATTGTAATAATATATTTTGTACTTGTATACTGACGTTTGTGTGTATTCAGTTTTGTCAATAAAGCCGAGTATCATCGTTTGAGATATACGGTGCTGTAAACCAGTGCTTCTCAAACTTTTTAGTATGGCGGACCGGCAGGAATTTTTTCCATTGCACCAGGGGCCGGTGCACTATTTTCCCTGCACTGACAATTGTTTCTGTCCTTTTTTTGAGAACGTCTGCGGACCGGCAGCGGATGGCCCACGGACCGGCACCGGTCCGCGGACCACCACTTTGAGAAGCACTGATGTAAACAATTCCGACCACCATCGGACTTCATCGCAGAAAAAGCGACTGGACGGAATGGTTGATTGGTTCATAGGTCCGTCACTCAATATTAGCCTGTATCAGTGGCGTCACTAGGGGGTGCGGTGGGGGCGGGCCGCCTCGGGTGACACCATCAGGAGGGGTGACACCAAAATGAAAAAATTATGTATGTTCCCGTTATTTGGCACTGGAAGACTCGGAGGAGTTCTATGGGTTAAGTCGTGAGGGGTGACACCATGAGCTACCGCCCCGGCTGACACCAACCCTAGTGACGCCTCTGGCCTGTATATTAGTAATCCATCAAAGACATTATATAAATAAAATTTCCTTGTCAAAAATAAATTTAAGCATTTCCTCCACTAAACCCCACATTTAGCAATAATCAAAATTAGATTAGAGATTTGCTAAATTAATTTTGTATTTCATTTAAGTTCGCCGTGATTTTTGCATTGCACAACTAAACAACTCACAAGGTCCAGAAAAGGATAAACTACTGTTGATGCAATGTTTGCGCTAAATTTTTCACAAAATTCGGCTTTAATTCATTGCTCTTGTATTTTAAAAAAAATGACGTCACTGTAGTGGTAAAGTTTGTCTTATTATAGTCGCCTTAATCCTGATGATGTACAACAATTTATTCACCATGGGCGAACAGGGAAAAGCTCACATCGTGTGATAGTAGCTTAACTTCAGGAAAGTAAGCGAAGAGATCGACAGAAAGAAACGGTTTTAACAGAAAGATAACGTTTTAACAAACATCTTAATTAAAATGGGCTAATTTTTTAAAGCTTCTCTTTTTTTCTTTTAAGTTATAAACGGAAGCACGTAAGATCATTCTATTAACTGCTTTTAACACAACATCAACATTGAAAACTCTGATAAATATGCTAAACTAGACGTAAACCATGGATAGGCGTAGGATGCAATAATCTTCTGTACAGAATGATCGTCTGTGATAGATAAGAGAAGATGAGATGGTAAATTTAATTTGTTATCAATAAGTTAATCGTCATTTTCTTCCTTCGGGTCTCTGAAAATTTAAATTTAATGAAATAAAGATTGTGATGCGCCAAATATTTTGTTATCCATATCAGAATTTCAACAGCTTATTTCCCCAACCATACTTTTTTTCCTCCGCACTTTGCTTTACAAGGGCTGATTTCCGATGCTCTGTTTAAGTAAACATATCGAAAATCACTGCCTCAAGTGTCTGACAGAAGCGTTATGACTAAAGCGACTTGAATAACACAAAAAGTACTTTTCCGTATTTATAACCCCGACCAGCCGCGCGCTCTGACTAATCTCCTGTGACCATTACCCCCGCTGTCCTCCCCCCCGTCAGGGCAGATAGCTCTCCCCTCCCCTCCAATCCTTACTTCCCTCGTCATCGAATGGCACACGTCAAAAGTGCAGTGATCGACTGTAACTGTATCCCATTTTACGAGGTGCCGATGACGCGGCGTTCAATCTTTCAAACACATGCAACAATTGTCAGAGGCGGATCTAGTCTGCCACAAAGGAGGCACGAACCTTGGGTGCCGATTGGGACCTAGTCTGTCACATAGGTGGCGCGAACCTTGGGTGCCGGTTGATAAAAGGTCAGAGGGTGCGTTGAAATTGTCTTTTGTGCGCATTAGGGGTCAGTATGCACAGTGCTGAGAAAGAGGGGTGTCAGTTTATTTGTAAACCTTTGCCTTCTTGTTGTGCTGCTTTCAGACGGTTTGTCAGAGATAGAAGAAAGGTTTCTGGGAGCTATGGAGTGAAAAGGCGGCAAAGTAAGCGAGTACCGGATGTTTGGATATCTCAGAGTTCGTGGGAAGATATTTTAATTTTTTTTAAGTTAAGATTTATAATTTCTAAAAAAAAGTATTGCAATCCGTTGCTTTATTGCTGGCCCCTTTCACTCGCGGCTTCACTGTAGAGTGGTTAAGTTTAATATGTACACAAGTATGTATCACGTGCATGTATTTTTATTTTGCAGATTTCTCGCTATATCGTAGCAAGTGACCGTTATATATAAAATTATATCGTAGCAGTAAACTATTTTTTTTTAAATTTAGAGTGGGAGGTTTATAAAAGTTTCAAATGTACAAATATATAAAAAGAAATGAAGTATCTCTGGTTCTCGGGCGACACTGGAACATAATAACACAGCCAATAATCAGTATAATATATACTATGATAACCGGGGGAAAATATAAACAAAATAAGACAAAATAAAATTTAAAAAAAACAAAACAAAACCGCCAGCTCTTCAATAAATGACTAAGAGGAAGATTATAAGACACTGTTGGTGACATCATGAACGAACAAACAAAAGCTAAGATTCAATTTAGGCTGCAAGGGTCAATGAATAAGCCGCCGATATTGTAGTGATGCTGGAGATAAAATACATTTGTCAGTTGTGATGTGCAAAGTGGGTTGGTGAGGATCGTAAAATAATGGACTGTTTCTAAAATAAGATGACGTGTTACGTCATCACGAGGTTTCTCAGGGAACATAAAGCATTAACGGAAGGAGGCCGTAAAATTCCAAGGAAATGTTCGATTAAACTTATAAACATACATAATTTGAAATGTATGTCACGTCCCGTCTGTTCTGTCCGTGACGCTACTAGTTTTAGAAAGCAGCGCAGCAAATTACTGCACCAAAAAATAACTCTTTTTGGACGTCCGCATAAAATGGTTCAATATGGAAATAAATGAATAAAATAAAAATAAATAAAATAAGTGAAAGTTCTGTCTTACGTTATTTTTAATCTGATGTGTATTTATTTTTAAAACTTTCGTCATTTTTGACGGGTGATACACTAGTATCGATATATGTACCAATCTGGAAGTCAAGGTGGTTAGTCATGTGACGTCACACCGTCTGCTTTAATGTGCTGTGAATTGATGATGCTAATGTTTGACCGCAACGCCCCTGACGTAGGTCGAAGTGTAATAGTTTATACTGACACGCCTCTGGCGCGAGGTGATTGATACTTGGTTTGTAGGCCATCATTCTCCAGTGACATTCTCCAGTGAGCGGTGGGAATGAATTATATGTTTGGCTGTAGGCAAAGATAGAATAGACGAATGAGTGAGTCGAGATTCGGACATTTTATGGGCAAAATTGTACACCCCACAAACACAGATACATGTATTATGTTACCCTTAACAAGATTTGATACTCGGTAATTCTAAACTGCTGCACGGTGTTCGTCAGATATCTGCGCGCAACATTTAGTGGTAGCAATAATTTGATGAGTGTTCGTCTTTGGATTGTTTACTGCCGCAGATTGATCGCATGGCAGCGGGTTGCTTCTTGAGGCCAAGGATAAACATCCATGGGTTAGGTGGTGATAAATCTCAAGTCTGTTTACTTTGGTTTTGTGCTGGATTAAAAATATGGAATTACGTTACGGCGATTTATATTCACCACAAAGCCCGAACTAAAGTTTAGAAAAACTAAACAACAAACAACTTGACAACTAAACTTTCTCAAATAAACGTATAGTTCATTTTTCAATTATATGATTTGCTCGAATAGCACAGCTGATTAATTTTTTATGTTGAAGATATGACCGCAGTAATGATAGTAAGAATTTGTTGGAATGAGTTCATTATTTTCCCCTCCCTCACCCCTCGGCTATTAAAGTTTTGATTAGTTCGTAATACGATATATAAGAGTCTGTTTATTACATATGTCTCGAAAATGTCACTTTTTCGATGAAATCTCTGATGGATGTCATGGTGTATTCCTATGCCGTAACATCAAGTTCCTTGTTTTGTGGCGTCTTCAGAAGCTTCTTTAGAGATTCTCAGTCGGTGTCCAGTGGCCCCTGTGTGGGATACGGCACCAAACAAAGCTTCGGTTGTTGACAACATCATAGACGGAGTACGAACCTATTGTTTAGTTATATTCGTATTGATTTTATACCGTGGGAATATGATCTTGGTTTAAAGATCCATGATGACATATACACCAATCAACACAAACACACATACACACCAATCAACACAAACACACATACACACCAATCAACACAAACACACATACACACAACTGTAACCTCTCATTCAGCTCCTGAATCTCGTTCAAACATCATCCTATAAACTTAATCTCAACAGCGTTTCCGTTTTATTCAACAAGCTACACCCCCACCCCCCCCCACACACACACACGCTTTAAAAAAAAACAACAAAAAAACTTCCGTGTTCGTTATTTAATCTGTTCAAAATCTAAATTGTGTGTTAAAGAAAATCTGTTTTATAACGGGGAACAGATACGGCGCGTTGTTTGGACGGAAATGGCACGGTTATCTTGAATGATAAAATGTTAATATTAGGGCTGTTAACGATTAATTTATATTTAATCGTTAACTTTTGAAAAATAACGATTAATTAATCGTTAATTTCGATTAAAGCCAAAAATTAAAGCTTATGATTTCATAAGAAACACTTGTTAAACATTCTTGTTGAAAATCTAAATAACACTGGGATGTCTCCTTTATATGTCGTCTTTAAACCAACTACGCAAAAAGACAAGTGTGTTGACATTATTTGGTTCAAGTGATGAGCGGGTCTTATTGACAATATAACAAGCAGAGCTTAACAATCATTCAATGAAACTAAGGTAACTGGTTTGCACAAAACGGTCTTGGCAAGGAATGACAGTTTCAGATATCGGTGATCTTTAAGTTTCCACCATTGTAGAGGGTTAATGAATTCAGGAACTTTCATCTCCATTTTGTAACGCAGTAATTCATCAGAAGAGCTGTCGTCATTTTCTGTCTCTGAGTAAGACTCCATTACTGCCATTAGCTTAATACGCTTTTCATTTGGTTTGATAAGTATATAGGTGTAGCGTTAGAACCATGTTAGGTAAACTTTATAAACATTTTGAACATTCCGTCAGGCAATAGTTTAAAACCAAAATGTCCGTGTAATCGTCAGGAAATTTATTATTTATCGGCCACTATTTAAAAAAAAGATTTTGACTTCCAATAATTTGTAAGTGATTGATGGGTCGATTAATCGTTAAAAAATAATTTAATTGTTACAATTTTTTAACGATTAATCGATAATCGTTAATTTCCGCAGCCTTAGTTAATATCATAATACTATCAGGAATATGTCTTCATAAAATGTTCCTACTGGGGGATGGGGGTGGGGAGTTGAGTTTGGGGTGGTGGGGGTGGGGTGTTGGGGGTGGGGTGGTGGTGGGGGGGTGGCCTTGAGGAAAGTGTCTTGGAAAGAAGTCAGACAATTTTAAATTAGGAAAACTAATTTTAATAGTAATCTCAACAAACAAATTTTTCCGTCATAGTAATTATCAGCGAAAATAGAGGAACAAAATGGTTAAGTCACACTTGAGCGACGTTTTATAATAAAACACACACACACATAAAATTAAAGAAGAGCCCAGGGTCGGCTCATTGTGGGTATCATTCGACTTAAAGAAGGGCCCAGGGTCGGCTCTTCGAGGTTACCATTAGACTTAAAGAAGGGCCCAGGGTTGGCTCAAGATGGGTACCATTAGACTTAAAGAAGGGCCCAGGGTCGGCTCTTCGAGGTTACCATTAGACTTAAAGAAGGGCCCAGGGTTGGCTCAAGATGGGTACCATTAGACTTAAAGAAGGGCCCAGGGTTGGCTCAAGATGGGTACCATTAGACTTAAAGAAGGGCACAGGGTTGGCTCAAGATGGGTACCATTAGACTTAAAGAGGGGACCAGGGTTGGCTCAAGATGGGTACCATTAGACTTAAAGAAGGGACCAGGGTTGGCTCAAGATGGGTACCATTAGACTTAAAGAAGGGCCCAGGGTTGGCTCAAGATGGGTACCGTTAGACTTAAAGAAGGGTCCAGGGTCGTCTCCAGGTGGGTACCATGCGTTGTCATCACACAGGCGCCAATACAAATTTTTCTGAACTCAATTTTCATGAGGGAGACGTCTTCCTAGTCTCATTAAACCTAAAAATGTCTAACGCCGTAACTGAAACCATTAACTTGGACGAACACCTGACGGGACAACTGAAGGGACAACTGAAGGGACAACTGGAAGGGACAACTTAAGGGACAACTGAAATGCATTAAAATATTTATGATTATACCCAAAATAACTTTTTTAACACAGAAATAGACTCAGAGAAAATAAAATAAAACGTCCAAAGCTGATTTTAAGAAACGCCCAAATTGAAAAGCCAAGTTCAAGGGTGTTTCTACTTCTCATATGAAAATATTTTGCCAATTATTCAGTACAGTGTAGTTTGCAATGAATGTTGTCCTCGTCTGTTGAAGTTTTACCGTAACTCAAACCCATTTCTTCCCAGAGAAATGGAGGATCTTAGAACTGTGTGGCAGAGGCCCTGCAACCATACATTTAGAACCGCTATCCACTTAAGCACATTGAGTTGCAAACGCATAATTTATAGGGCATTTATAAATAAACCAACATGCCGAGGCCGGTGGCCCTCTTCACCTCCTCGTTTGTTTTATATCATCCATATCTTCACGCCCTCTCGTATAGGCGACGTGGGACGTGATCCAAGTACGAGAGTCATGTCATATTCAATGGTTCTCATTGCATTTTATGAAGACATATGCTTTAAAAAAATCTAGATGAAGTCTTCCTTTCTCACAAAATTCTCACCTACATGTACTTTCCTTCTTATTTCCACTCATATTCCACCCTTTCGCCGCCAGTCGTCTCTCATCCACAAGCTTCCAATCTCTTTTGAGATGCCCCCGATCGTGTTCAACCTTCGGACAAGAAAACTTTGGTTGCACTCTAAATTCAACTGTGATCCATCCATCATAATCCACGCCCCTGTCGCCGCCTCACCCACTTGAAAGAGTCTCTGCCCCTGAGCCGCGACTCACTACGGCTGTGCCACATTATTACAAATATTAAAGTATTTCCGGGGCTGGGGGGCGTCAACCCATTTTTTCGGGTTGGCCCAAGCACGACAGGACGAGCGAGCTAAGGCCCGCCATAAAAATAACTCAACTCCCATGATTCACAAACGTTAAAAGCGCCACCTGGAGTCGAACAGGCTCATGGGAGATAATTCACGATTCCTTTTTTCCACATGACTTACTTCTCGGATTAAAAAAAAGAAGAAGAAGAAAACAGCAAACCCTTGCACCGATTTACAGGTGGTGGGTTTTGTGACGTCATCAGTGACGAGACCCCCATCAACCCCCGCAGTGTGTACGTCTGCTGGTTGTATGGCTACGTCGTGACGGCGCATCGATTTATTTTGCCACCGTCGTAACGCCGCTGCTGCTTCTGTTGCTGTTGTTGCAGCGTTAAGCCGTCGGTGGCAAGCCAGGGAGCGGGGCGGGGGGACCTGTTGCGCGTACTCCCTATCTGACCACTGTTCTTTATGATTGACAGCAGCTTGTGCTTACATGCGGTGTTGGGGGCCAATTCAACGAGGGGCCGTGTTTAACCGGTGGTGGCGAGTGAAATTCTGTTTGTGGATATTCGGTATAGGCAGTCAGTTCAGCTCGGATCTTTACGTGTTTTATCTCTCGATGTGTTGTGTATCATGTTGTGGGGATTCGAAATTTACAAATACAATGTCAGTTTGACGGTCATTTAGTTATTTACAGGTACACTGTCGATTTGACTGTACTTAACTTTTAAGTTGTTGTTTACAAGATCAAAGTCAAATTGACTGTACTTTAGTTGTAATTTAGTTGTACTATCAGTAGTTGTTTGTTCACATGTAAGCGTCAATTTGAAAGTACTTCGAGTAGTGGAATGTTTTCAAGTACAATGTCAATATTATTAGATTTACCGAAATGATAAATGATCGTTTAATTATTGTTGCTATTATTGGAATATCCCTCGCTGTGAAACAATTGCCTGGCATGAAAAAAGTAAAATTCAGTATAAAAACGATACACAGTCGTTACGAGGCTTTTAGTCTCAGAGTCATTGGACAAAACAAACACTTTATAAACCTCCTGTTTTACAACAGCCCTAATTCTTGAACATTTCAGTCACTTGCAAGAGAATATATACGTTAAAGTTTAAGTTTAACACAAAGGGGGTGTAATTCCGTTTAAATAAAATAACGCTACAATATTTAAAATCAAATATAGCCTTTTCCCCTCTGTTCAAGGGTGTAACTAGGGTAAGTCTCACGGGTGGAGGGACAAGGACAGGTTTTTGAAGTTTTACGAAAATGCCGCCCCTCAATACATTGAAATAATGGCGCCCGTGAGAAAGGATTTGGGTGGCGTAGAAGTTCTTTTCCCTAAACCGCAAAATTAAGTCTGTGTTTAAGAGACGATAACTGAAGTCTGACAAGTTGAGATGGAGAGAACTGAAGTCTGCCATGTTGAGACGGAGAGATTGTTGGCTTTCACCAGCAAATCCGACTGCCTCCTTGAACCCTATTTAATCTACCTGTAAAGACAATCCACGGATCTCCTTGGCTGTCATCCAGTGACGTGTTCCTCGTGTTTATTCCAACCTGTAACATTAGGACCCGTTTTTTTACAGTTACAAGTTATATGGGCACTTGGATAACAAAGCTGGTGCAACCAGTAACAATAAGACACGTTTTTGTGACAGTTACAATTTATCTGGGCACTTGTTGGATAACAAAGCCGGTGCAACCTGTTACATTAGGACCAATCGATTGTTACACGTTATATTGGCACTTGTTGGATAACAAAGCTCGCACAAAAACATAAAGTTATAACTGTTCAAAACTTTAATAAAACTAACCAAACGCTAGAGAACATGTCCATGTGAAGTTGTAGGTTTAGAAATAATGACGCGGGTGATATAAACACCTTAAATCTGTCAAATTCCCTTCCCCATAATGAATAAATACGATTTCTTTACCTCCGACCATGTAAATTACTGAAATACATCTTCGTCAATCGATTTAACGTTACATAACGTCCCTGTGACAGAAACATCCCACTTTATGCTAATTAAATGTATGAATATTAATGAGGCGTTTCACTTGACGCAGGTTAATAGAGTTCAAGTAAGTAAACACTGAACTGTAGCTGGCAAAAGTTGTTTCCCTTAAACCTGTCCCAGGCTTCCGTGACCAACTGTGTTATTCAAATGACAGATTCATCATTTACAGTATTTCCCCCCGGGGGAAGGATCGATAGAAGAGAAGCTTGTCAAGATAAATATTATTTTTTTTTAATATGAAAGGACATGTAACATCTATAGCAGCGGTTCTCATGTTGTTCGTTCCCGACTAGGAAAAAAGGGACGTTTGAAAAATGGACTTAGTGTAGTACACGCTGCAAACTTTTTAGATAAAACCAACGAGCCTTTGAAGTCAGAGATAAAGTAAATAGAGGGGTTTGGTTTCTGTGGAGCAAACAGGTTAACGTCAGGGAGAGAAAAATAAAACTGTGATGAATTGTTCTTTCTCCCTCACAAACTTGATCAGTAGACTTAGTTGATTCTCGCATCTTCGCAACCTGTTAATAAAATTTATATATCAATAGCAGATCACCTGCTTTCATTAAAATGCATTAGGAATAGAGTTAAAAATGACCGTAATGTTACATACAAACTATTTACACTGGCCTCGCACTTCAAGTCAGTAGCAATTACGTCTAACAGTAAAGATGTTGATGGTTTTATGAAGTCTGGTTGTGCAGATATTTTCGCCCTTATCTTGTGGGCAACCAATTTTCTCTTCATTTATCGGGCAACATTATTTCACCACTGCCCGCGTGCCCCATACGTTGGCCCCGTTGGCAGTTATACAATAACGGCGTCTGCCTTCTCCGCCTCCAGACGTAAAGAGCCCTGTCCTGTGTTCCGCCAGCCGTGATTATACAGGTGACTAATCTCGTCATGAAATGCGTACCTTGCAGGTGAAACATACAATACCCTTGAACAACCTCTCCCGACCTCACCCCGGCATTACCTTTAGAGCAGAGACTCTGCCACGGGGACCTAATGTCTGTAATCTTATTTCTTTTATAATCTTTTATATTTTTCTTCTCTTCCCACTATTACATTTGTTTGTGTGCATAAAATGTTGACTGTCCACAATCTTACAATAAATGTATTTATGAAATAATTATTAGACATTTCAATAGTAAATAGATCTGCACTAGTCAGTATTGGCTAATGCAATAAATAATACATATATACAAGTCAGGATTAATGACCATTTAACAGTTTGCGAATGGGTCCATATTTATAAGGTACTACAATTTGAAATTGTGTTCTGTTGTTTTTATAATCAACGAACGACGTCACAATGAGTGGGTTAAATCCAAAACATTCTCTTTCTGGTTAGTTAGTAACCCCACCCCCCACCACCCAAAGTCACCGTCATGGTATTATCAGTTTTCGTAAAAATACTTAAAATTGTAGGAAGGAGGATGACTTGTGAACACACGGCGATATTTTGTGTGATAGAGTCAATCCCAACCCCATCCCTCCCCCGAAATATTAATTAAAACCGTCTTCTTTACCAATCCAATACAATGTGAGTCTGTTTTGACCTCTACACTAGGAAGTAGTCCGATATTTAATAAGGCGACTGTTTGCCGGTCCAGTGAATAATAAATCCCAAGATCTGGGGAAACCCAAGGAATAAAACCAGGGCGCCTTGGGAAACCCAAAAGAATAAAACCACGGCACCTTGGGAAACCCAAAGGAATAAAACCAGGACACCTTGGGAAACCCAAAGGAATAAAACCAGGGCACCTTGGGAAACCCAAAGGAATAAAACCAGGGCACCTTGGGAAACCCAAAGGAATAAAACCAGGGCACCTTGGGAAACCCAAAGGAATAAAACCAGGGCACCTTGGCACGCATACCCTCAACCCCACTGTCCCTAGCAGTATACAGGAAACAGAATCAACATGATACCAGTTGGGAATTGGAAGTCTTTTGGAACGTGCCATTGTATTAATAACGTCACCGACATTTTGCACAGTTCACTGACCTTGACCCTAAAATCGCGTTAACTGAACCGTTGTCTGGGGATGACACAGAACTTAAAGGATTTGTCTAGATTTGAAAACTTGTCAGCGTTCTAAGGAAAAAAAGGGGGGGGGGTATTTCCGGTGGTTAAGGATTAAAAATAAAAATAAAAGCAAGAGTAGGTACAAGCCATAGATAAACGTAGCACGCAATAATGAGCAAAGGTAGATAAGATAAAGGGGTGGGGGTTGTTAGAGCCACACACTAATTGAGACACGGGTCGGCATTTATTTTACAAATATATTGTGAATGAGAGGTGATAGAAGAAAAGCGAAGTGTTTCGTTTGTGAAGACAGCGAGTGATTCTGTCTGAGGTGGAAAAAGTTGTATCTGTTTAATGTGAGATAAAAGAGGTTTTTTTTAAATTACTACCTGACAACGGTGCCCGTGGGCTGTCCGGTCCAATCAACATGAATATTTGTGGTCAATAACAAAAAAATACAATGAGTAAATCTGGTAGGATCCCTGATGCAATTTTTTATTTTTGTTTTCACCGGCCTCCCGAAATTAAAAAATTGTGAGAGAATAACGTAACAAAAGGATGTGCCATGCTTGGATTTAAACACACACCATTCAAACAACCAACATATACCATACAACAAATAACATACAGCATACGACAATAAGCATACGTCACATGAAGCATCTCAGTACTTAAAGGTAATTAATGTCGGGATAGCGTCTAATGACCTGGTACTGGTACTGTACATATCTGACAGTTTCGTCTCTTTGCCCTCTCGACATTACAGCGATATTTCAAGAGTTTGGTTCTAAAATCAGATTACCCCATGGACAATCTTTTAAAAATAAAATAATCCTACCATTTGCATGGCCATATCTATTTTATGTTGGAAATAACTTCGCTTATATTATGGTACATGCATTATTTTCCACTTAATATACCCTAAAATTAAAACCATTGAGAATCCCTCGCGCCAAGACGACTCAAATCTTTGCCGTAGTTATCTTCGTATTCATTCTATGTATTAGTCCGTGAAAACCCCCATGTATGTAGAAGTGCAGTGTGTAATATAATCCAACGTATTCAGAGACACACGGCGTCGCTTGTGTTGGTTCATTTGTTGGCCCTGCATTGCTGTTATGTTTTATGGTAATGCTCCAGGAAAGGTTTGGTGGCTGGTAATTTCGGAAGTGCCAGCAGACTGAATCCTAATTTGGTTGAAATATTCACGTCAAAATTGTTTAAACTGTCTGCTTGTACTTCTTGTGTCTGCTTGTACTTCTTGTGTCTGCTTGTACTTCTTGTGTGTCTGCTTGTACTTCTTGTGTCTGCTTGTACTTCTTGTGTGTCTGCTTGTACTTCTTGTGTGTCTGCTTGTACTTCTTGTGTGTCTGCTTGTACTTCTTGTGTCTGCTTGTACTTCTTGTGTCTGCTTGTACTTCTTGTGTCTGCTTGTACTTCTTGTGTCTGCTTGTACTTCTTGTGTCTGCTTGTACTTCTTGTGTGTCTGCTTGTACTTCTTGTGTGTCTGCTTGTACTTCTTGTGTCTGCTTGTACTTCTTGTGTCTGCTTGTACTTCTTGTGTCTGCTTGTACTTCTTGTGTGTCTGCTTGTACTTCTTGTGTGTCTGCTTGTACTTCTTGTGTGTCTGCTTGTACTTCTTGTGTCTGCTTGTACTTCTTGTGTCTGCTTGTACTTCTTGTGTCTGCTTGTACTTCTTGTGTCTGCTTGTACTTCTTGTGTCTGCTTGTACTTCTTGTGTCTGCTTGTACTTCTTGTGTCTGCTTGTACTTCTTGTGTGTCTGCTTGTACTTCTTGTGTCTCTGCTTGTACTTCTTGTGTGTCTGCTTGTACTTCTTGTGTCTGCTTGTACTTCTTGTGTGTCTGCTTGTACTTCTTGTGTGTCTGCTTGTACTTCTTGTGTGTCTGCTTGTACTTCTTGTGTCTGCTTGTACTTC
The DNA here is from genome assembly GCA_944989445.1 of Ampullaceana balthica. Classification (NCBI taxonomy): domain Eukaryota; kingdom Metazoa; phylum Mollusca; class Gastropoda; family Lymnaeidae; genus Ampullaceana; species Ampullaceana balthica. Next base: position 2,898,255 of record CALYLW010000018.1, read on the forward strand.
TTGTGTGTCTGCTTGTACTTCTTGTGTCTGCTTGTACTTCTTGTGTCTGCTTGTACTTCTTGTGTCTGCTTGTACTTCTTGTGTCTGCTTGTACTTCTTGTGTCTGCTTGTACTTCTTGTGTCTGCTTGTACTTCTTGTGTCTGCTTGTACTTCTTGTGTGTCTGCTTGTACTTCTTGTGTGTCTGCTTGTACTTCTTGTGTCTCTGCTTGTACTTCTTGTGTCTGCTTGTACTTCTTGTGTGTCTGCTTGTACTTCTTGTGTCTCTGCTTGTACTTCTTGTGTCTGCTTGTACTTCTTGTGTGTCTGCTTGTACTTCTTGTGTCTGCTTGTACTTCTTGTGTGTCTGCTTGTACTTCTGGTGTCTGCTTGTACTTCTTGTGTGTCTGCTTGTACTTCTTGTGTGTCTGCTTGTACTTCTTGTGTGTCTGCTTGTACTTCTTGTGTGTCTGCTTGTACTTCTTGTGTCTGCTTGTACTTCTTGTGTCTGCTTGTACTTCTTGTGTGTCTGCTTGTACTTCTTGTGTGTCTGCTTGTACTTCTTGTGTGTCTGCTTGTACTTCTTGTGTGTCTGCTTGTACTTCTTGTGTGTCTGCTTGTACTTCTTGTGTCTGCTTGTACTTCTTGTGTCTGCTTGTACTTCTTGTGTCTGCTTGTACTTCTTGTGTCTCTGCTTGTACTTCTTGTGTGTCTGCTTGTACTTCTTGTGTGTCTGCTTGTACTTCTTGTGTCTGCTTGTACTTCTTGTGTCTCTGCTTGTACTTCTTGTGTCTCTGCTTGTACTTCTTGTGTGTCTGCTTGTACTTCTTGTGTGTCTGCTTGTACTTCTTGTGTCTGCTTGTACTTCTTGTGTCTCTGCTTGTACTTCTTGTGTCTCTGCTTGTACTTCTTGTGTCTCTGCTTGTACTTCTTGTGTCTGCTTGTACTTCTTGTGTCTGCTTGTACTTCTTGTGTGTCTGCTTGTACTTCTTGTGTCTCTGCTTGTACTTCTTGTGTCTGCTTGTACTTCTTGTGTCTGCTTGTACTTCTTGTGTGTCTGCTTGTACTTCTTGTGTCTCTGCTTGTACTTCTTGTGTCTGCTTGTACTTCTTGTGTCTGCTTGTACTTCTTGTGTGTCTGCTTGTACTTCTTGTGTCTGCTTGTACTTCTTGTGTCTGCTTGTACTTCTTGTGTGTCTGCTTGTACTTCTTGTGTCTCTGCTTGTACTTCTTGTGTCTGCTTGTACTTCTTGTGTCTGCTTGTACTTCTTGTGTGTCTGCTTGTACTTCTTGTGTCTGCTTGTACTTCTTGTGTCTGCTTGTACTTCTTGTGTCTCTGCTTGTACTTCTTGTGTCTGCTTGTACTTCTTGTGTCTCTGCTTGTACTTCTTGTGTCTGCTTGTACTTCCTGTGTCTCTGCTTGTACTTCTTGTGTCTGCTTGTACTTCTTGTGTCTCTGCTTGTACTTCTTGTGTCTGCTTGTACTTCTTGTGTCTCTGCTTGTACTTCTTGTGTCTGCTTGTACTTCTTGTGTGTCTGCTTGTACTTCTTGTGTGTCTGCTTGTACTTCTTGTGTCTCTGCTTGTACTTCTTGTGTGTCTGCTTGTACTTCTTGTGTGTCTGCTTGTACTTCTTGTGTCTGCTTGTACTTCTTGTGTCTCTGCTTGTACTTCTTGTGTCTGCTTGTACTTCCTGTGTGTCTGCTTGTACTTCTTGTGTGTCTGCTTGTACTTCTTGTGTCTCTGCTTGTACTTCTTGTGTCTCTGCTTGTACTTCTTGTGTGTCTGCTTGTACTTCTTGTGTCTGCTTGTACTTCCTGTGTGTCTGCTTGTACTTCTTGTGTCTGCTTGTACTTCTTGTGTCTCTGCTTGTACTTCTTGTGTCTGCTTGTACTTCCTGTGTGTCTGCTTGTACTTCTTGTGTGTCTGCTTGTACTTCTTGTGTCTCTGCTTGTACTTCTTGTGTGTCTGCTTGTACTTCTTGTGTCTGCTTGTACTTCTTGTGTGTCTGCTTGTACTTCTTGTGTGTCTGCTTGTACTTCTTGTGTCTGCTTGTACTTCTTGTGTGTCTGCTTGTACTTCTTGTGTCTGCTTGTACTTCTTGTGTCTCTGCTTGTACTTCTTGTGTGTCTGCTTGTACTTCTTGTGTATGCTTGTACTTCCTGTGAGTCTGCTTGTACTTCTTGTGTCTGCTTGTACTTCTTGTGTCTGCTTGTACTTCTTGTGTGTCTGCTTGTACTTCTTGTGTCTGCTTGTACTTCTTGTGTCTCTGCTTGTACTTCTTGTGTGTCTGCTTGTACTTCTTGTGTCTGCTTGTACTTCTTGTGTCTCTGCTTGTACTTCTTGTGTGTCTGTTTGTACTTCTTGTGTGTCTGCTTGTACTTCTTGTGTGTCTGCTTGTACTTCTTGTGTGTCTGCTTGTACTTCTTGTGTGTCTGCTTGTACTTCTTGTGTGTCTGCTTGTACTTCTTGTGTCTGCTTGTACTTCTTGTGTCTGCTTGTACTTCTTGTGTCTGCTTGTACTTCTTGTGTCTGCTTGTACTTCTTGTGTGTCTGCTTGTACTTCTTGTGTCTGCTTGTACTTCTTGTGTCTGCTTGTACTTCTTGTGTGTGCTTGTACTTCTTGTGTGTCTGCTTGTACTTCTTGTGTGTCTGTTTGTACTTCTTGTGTGTCTGCTTGTACTTCTTGTGTGTCTGTTTGTACTTCTTGTGTGTCTGTTTGTACTTCTTGTGTGTCTGCTTGTACTTCTTGTGTGTCTGCTTGTACTTCTTGTGTGTCTGTTTGTACTTCTTGTGTGTCTGTTTGTACTTCTTGTGTCTGCTTGTACTTCTTGTGTGTCTGCTTGTACTTCTTGTGTGTCTGTTTGTACTTCTTGTGTGTCTGTTTGTACTTCTTGTGTGTCTGCTTGTACTTCTTGTGTGTCTGCTTGTACTTCTTGTGTGTCTGCTTGTACTTCTTGTGTGTCTGCTTGTACTTCTTGTGTGTCTGCTTGTACTTCTTGTGTGTCTGCTTGTACTTCTTGTCTCTGCTTGTACTTCTTGTGTCTGCTTGTACTTCTTGTGTGTCCGGCAGGATTTCAACACTTGTCTTTAGACTTTAAAGAAAATCGTTGATGCCTGAATTCGTCCGGCTCGTGTTTCTCTACAGTGTCTGTTAAATGAAATTTGTGTAGAAGCAGTAGTGGTTTTTCTAAACTTTTATATCGTAAATATTCACAGAAGCAAACGCGTGAATCATTGAAGCTGCCCCTGAGTTTTATCAGAGATTCTAAACTTGGATTAAAAATGTTCGCTGTGTTATACTGAACACGTATATTTGTGTCGCACGGTTCTTCTAAGACTATAGGATTACTGAAGATTCAGACGTGAGACTTGGGTCGTGTGCTACTGCTTACTGAGCCGTGTCAAATGTTGATATGTGAGGCGTGGATTAACTTGAACAGAGGACAGTCACAAATACCATCACTGAGGTGAAAGAAGAAATGTCGCTGCAAGAGGAGCCTCCGCCCCATGCAGACGAACTGCCTCCTTTGGAGGAGACACCCCTGAAAGGGGCTGATGCACCTCTGTGTGATGTAGCCGCATCTCCTTCTAATGTGGATGCACTTCCCGCAGATGTAGCTCCACCTCCGGCTGATGTAGCTGCACAACCTTCTAATGTGGATGCATCCCCGGCTGATGTAGCTTCACCCCTGGCTGACGTAGCTTCCCCCCTGGCTGACGTAGCTTCACCCCTGGCTGACGTAGCTTCACCCCTTGCTGACGTAGCTTCACCACTGGCTGACGTAGCTTCACCCCTGGCGGACGTAGCTACACCCCCAGCTGATGTTGAGACACCTGATCGTTTTGACGAGACAGAGGTAAATAAAAACATGTTTTAGAAATGAGTGGTTCTCACATCCCCGTGTTTATGCTGATACTTGTTCCCTTGTATTTTAGGTGGCTTGGGGGTAGGCGAAAGGGGGGGGGAGCATTCTGCAACGTTTCGTTTATTTAAATAAATCGATAGTCTTTTTATCAAGAGAAGTTTTAAAAAGACATGCGACAAATGACATGCATTAAAAGACATGCACTAAATGACATTCACTGAAAGACATTCAGCAATTGCCATGGGACAAAAGACATGCATCAAAAGACATGCGTCAATCTTTCATATTAGTGTTTTAACCCAGTCAACATTACTTAAGGTCGGATCCAATGAGTCTCGCCATCCCTCTCTGCCTATACTTCATAGCTCTGGTGTTGCAGTCTTGCTCGTGGCGTCCCCAAACTATCTGCTTTGTTGTGATTTAATCAATATTTCACACTATAAGTGAATGAACGATTTATTACTCTTCGTGCTGGTTTAACTTCGGCCCACGCGACCACGTCTGCACCTAAAACCCGGGCGTATACACAATACTAACCTGCTCTTACAGGTGTGCCGCACACAAGGGTTTTAAGTACTTGTCGTATCAAGCTAATATCAAGTAAATAAATAGTGAGACAAGGCTCGTTTAGGCGTGACTACATGACGACATTACACGAACTATGAAGGGGGCGTTTGGGATGAATTACATCTAATAATAAAAATGTAAGATTAGACATAAACCACGAATAAGCGCAGGACGCAATAATCGTCTGTATAGAAGGAGCGTCTGTAACTGCTACGATAAGAAATATCTGTATTTTGTTTTAAAATTCCAAAATCCAGAAAACTATCTCGATGCATTAATTCTACTCAACATGGGTTCAAATCACTCCCTCAAAGACTGTTATAAATATAATACATGTATCAGATTCATTCAAAGTACCGCAATTGAATAAAATAACAAATAACATTATTTCGATTTCATCCCATGGTTCTATGTTGTTACATTCGGACTGCCCTAAATATTGTTTTTTTTCGGTAACCCTTCCGCAAAATGCAATTTTATCGAAACCTTGTGCAGAGTGCATCATTCTGCTGAAACCTTGTACAGAGTGCATCATTCTGCTGAAACCTTGTGCAGAGTGCATCATTCTGCTGAAACCTTGTACAGAGTGCATCATTCTGCTGAAACCTTGTACAGAGTGCATCATTCTGCTGAAACCTTGTGCAGAGTGCATCATTCTGCTGAAACCTTGTGCAGAGTGCATCATTCTGCTGAAACCTTGTGCAGAGTGCATCATTCTGCTGAAGTAGATGACAAGATATAAAGTTGACTTTAGATTATGGGGAAGTTTTGAAGCTTCTCCGATGTCGGACATTTATGCGTGGGTGCCAGAAGTAAACGGTTCAGTCGTCCCGTCGCCTTAAGCTTCGACTGTGAACTTATTTGCTCAAAGTTTCGTCACACCTCTGGAATGTCAACATTGGCAGTTTGATGACGTAAGAGTACAGAAGCGGCTGTCACATCCGAAACATCTGAAAGAACACCCACATGATAATTTCTATATTTGTTTCGTCACGAGATTATCCATCATTTGTGACGTCAGAGGTTCATCGCCACCAAATGGACTAACTTAGCAGCCAGTAAGCGCGTCCCTATCGTGGCCTATTTGTCTCCATCTCAGAGTTGGTCGTTACATGAATTGCTGCTAACCTGTTTGGAAAAAGTCGGATTTAGTCGTGACTCGAGTTTCCTAGAAGTCCGACCTTTGAAAAATATAGAAATAGTTTTATAGTTCCGTTTCAATTCTGTCACAGTTGTGCAACATGAACGCAACTGAAGAAAGCTCCGTCATTATTCATGTATCCACACAAATGGCGTTGCCACAAACACTGACTGAAGGAAAGTTCCTCCATTATTCATGGACAATGAAATGAAAGAAGCATCAAAGCAACAAATAAATTTAAACCAAGACCACGGGGATTTAAATGAATATTTTATTAGCTCGGGGGTTAACCGATGTGTTGTAGCGTTTTAAGTGGTGCCACAGTGTGGGTGTATGTGGGTTATGAGTGTGGGTGTGTTAGCATGCGTGTAGTCGATGCGTGTGGGTGATGTTTAATTATGAAGTACTGTAGTTTAATGCTTTAAGTTGCAGTTGTTATAAGCATGTGTGTAGTATTAAGTGTGTACCTGTGTGTTTTATGCAAGTGTGTCGGTTGATTTAAAGTGGGTTTGTCTCCGAGTGGAATAAGTGTTTATATTTTTGTTGATGAGTATTGAAATTGACTTTTCAGCTAACTTTCTTATTGTTAGTTTAAAGTAATTTATGACTTTGAAATTTACTCAGCCCGTCAACACCATCCGATAATCTTCATTTAGCCACTGTGTCTTTATATATTATCATTGTTGTATATCTCAGGAGGGCTGTATCTGTTAGCAGTGAAGTAACCCTTAGTGTTGCGTATGTTTGCAGTGAAGTAACTCTTAGTGTTGCCTATGTTAGCAGTGAAGTAACTCTTAGTGTTGCCTATGTTAGCAGTGATGTAACTCTAGTGTTGTTATGTTAGCAGTGATGTAACTCTAGTGTTGTTATGTTAGCAGTGATGTAACTCTAGTGTTGTTATGTTAGCAGTAATGTAACTCTAGTGTTGTTATGTTAGCAGTGATGTAACTCTAGTGTTGTTATGTTAGCAGTGATGTAACTCTAGTGTTGTTATGTTAGCAGTAATGTAACTCTAGTGTTGTTATGTTAGCAGTGATGTAACTCTAGTGTTGTTATGTTAGCAGTAATGTAACTCTAGTGTTGTTATGTTAGCAGTGATGTAACTCTAGTGTTGTTATGTTAGCAGTGATATTACTCTAGTGTTGTTATGTTAGCAGTGTTTTGTTAACCACCAGCTCGCAACACCCTAAAATTCCAGTAGCTCCCTTCAAATGTTACACATTGATATACGATATGTCTTGGAAAAATTACACAATCAAACAGCTTGTAATATTTTCAAGTCTGTCACACCATGGTTTATTCATGCGTATCCACAAGACGGCGGCAAAGATATCTGCACATGTTTTCAGTATATTCCCTGGACCGTGTACGTCACGTTTGGATGGAGCACGTGCTGTAAGCAGTTATGGACCTTTACTACGTTGTAGGATAGAGATAGCTGTGTTATTTAGTTACAACTATTTGAAAACACCTATAACTTAATAGTTGAGCTCATTGACGGCGACAATTGTCGCTATTTAAACAACTGGGCTATCATTCAACTTGCAGCGCATTGATAGATACAACAATATAGTGGCGGGTCGATATCAGTAGATGGGAATGTAAAATGTTTGTGGTCCACCAATGCTGAATATTGATAGGCATTGCCAAGGACGTGTGTTAAAATTGCATATACACACAAATACACAACGGAAGAATAATGTATTGATGAATTCGGTAATGTGCTTGACACACTTCCTCGCTTGTTTTCTTCGCTTAAAATGACCTTGTACCCACAACGTTCTCCATTAAAAAGTCACTGAAGCCTAAAGAATCCTGAATCCAGATTAAGTTAGAACAAGAATTCAGTTATAATACATGTTATCATGCTCAAAAATCGATTCTGAAAATGTGTTTCTACATTTCTCTGTATTCTCATTCACTGAGTTAGGAGGGCATGGTGTTCACGCGATAATACCAACTAATCCTTCTCTCCCAGGTAATCTCTCCCTGGCCAATTTGCATAATCCCAAGGGCGGGAGATGTCTGCAGCGGACAGGTTTGTGGTCCGAGGCTTCAGGTTTGAAAGGTTTTTTGTTTCCTTGTCAAATTGCCTCAAGGCTTGGAGGGCGTCAAGGCTTGGAGGGCGTCAAGGCTTGGAGTTGGAGGGGATATGTTTTTAAGGAAGAAATGAAAGTAGGGCAGGGGACTTTGAGAGAAAGGTGACAGGAAATTTAAGAGAAAGGAAGACATGATAGTTTCAGAGAAAGGAAGACAGGATACTTTCAGAGAAAGGAAGACAGGATAGTTTCAGAGAAAGGAGACAGGATAGTTATCAGAGTAAGAAAGACAAGTGAGTTTAAGAGAAAGAAAGAGAGGAAAGTATGAGACAAAGGAAGACAGGGGGTTCTAGAGAAATGTTTAGCGGAGAGTTTGAGAGTAATGAAGACAAGCCAGTTTGACAGAAAGATGGACTAAGTCTTACTTATGTCAACGCATATTAAGAATGAAAATACACTTTTATAGCTGGCCAAACAATCTTACACTGTGTCTCGATTCACGATTTTTTTATAATTGGGGCATTCTAGACTTTAAAAAAAAAGTTAATAATTTTAAACACGACATTCTACTGTTTCAATGCAATAGGAGCATTGAAAGTATTTCAACATTTCCTCAACACTGACTTTGTGTACAATAGATAAAGACGTTTGTAACACATTGTAACAGTGTAATACAGTGGAACAGCTTTATGTCAATCTCGAAGTTTCCTATTTCACATTTTTTAAAAACTGCCATTAAACTCGAGTAGATCTGACACACTATCATCCCTGTCAGTTGTTCATAATTTATTCAAGGGTCATGCGTGTTGCTCCCAGTTTGTAACCGCGTTGAAGCTATTAGTCAGTTTCGCATTACTTTATTAGTACGCGATACAAGAGGCGCCATCAAGTTTTATCATAATGAATTTTCTATACCAGTTCGTTTGGCTGTGTTAATACAAGATACCTGTTCTCGAACTATCTATAAGTTGCCCTTTGTGCCCTTAGCACTTTTGTCACGGATTTGGAAGAAAGACAGGGAAAATTGGCTAAGAGTAATATTCCGTTTAAGCTGTGCGGCCGCGCGGTGATCTATCTGACCGACGCCGTGCAGCAATTTTGAATTGTCATGAAGCACATTTTGATAGGATACTAATAATACAATATAATATATGTTTCCAGAGGGGGGAGGGGGTGTAAGAAAGTGTGACAGTTTGTGACAGGGGGGAGGGGGGTTCCGGCCAGTGTGACGTCACGGTGTTTTATTGTAAATTTTAATTATTTTGTTAATAACATATTTTTAAAATCGAAAGTGTGACGTACTTTAAAGGGGGGGGGGTGTCCAATATTTGTGACAGTTTGTGACAGGGGGAGGGGGGGGTTGAAAATTGTCAAAAACACCATGACGTACTTTATGGACGACCCCTTTGTGCTAACAAAAACATGGATGCTGTGCAACTTTGCACGCGAGTTTGTTATTTTGCACACGGACCAACGAATCCTACAGGAAACTTTGGCCAAGGGAGCAATTTATAACTTCAATAGTAAAGTATATATGAATCCTGTTGATGGTTACAGACGGTCTCAGTAACATGATGGGGTACACTAAAACTGATCGGGCCCCACCGGCGATCGTGCCAAGATCTTGTTCAACCGATCTATCGTTCTTCGTTATAACCTTTAGTTCCATGGTCGTTAAGGTTACAATCAAGTCTTACCGTGGTCGATTCTTAGCGTTGATTTTGGCAAATAAAATGGACCGAGATAACCTAATTATACGCCCATGACTCCTTCGCCCCTATGAGTTACGACGCTTGGGGGTCAGTTTCTCCACGGGGTATTATCGCGCCGTGTAAAGATTTGCTCCACCCAGTCTGTTGATAGGTTCATGTCCAGGATTCGTTGGCAACATCAGGCGAACTGTTTCTTCCCGCCCATAGTTAGCTTGTACCTCTTCACATATTGATGAGTGATTTGATGAATTTTCCCACAGTTGAACCATGTGGCGCGTACTGGTGTGGTATAATGGAATTTACCTTCTAGAGTTTCATTTTGTTGACGTTTTTCTATAGGCTGGAACATTGTCAGTATTCTATTTGTGTAGGTTGAGACTGGTTTTTGAAAAGAGTTCATTTTTTTCATTAAAATAATTTAAATTTTAAATGATTTCTTCGGTGCATTTGTTTGAGAACCACCCCGAGTTCATGTTACACAGCGCAATTTCAGATTCATTTATCGAATCCTTAAATTGTATGTAGCCAGTGTATCTCAATTGAAAATTGTTTGATATGTTACTTTACTGTGAGCCCTGAGAATGACTTAGATAATTGCTATTTTAATGACAAGTTTTACAAAAAAAACATTTTGCATTGTAATATTGTTTTGTGTAAAAAAAATAAAGTTACACTGTTTGGATTTGAGAAGCGTTTAATTAGAATTGTCTTACTCCACGATATTACAAAATCCCTTGCTGTGATGATAGATACGACAATGTTACAGCGATTCTACAATAAAGTAAGGCGAGTTTTCAACACAAAGTCTCAGTATCACGCAACTCTGAGCCGCTGTATTGATTGGTGAGCGCAACACAACGAGATACCAAGATAAAACCTAGGCAGCGTCACGCGAAGGTCGCAGGGCGTAGCGATGCTAACATGGTCGTTATTAGGTTGTACAAGCAGTACTAATCCTTAACGTCAGTGCTGCTACAGGCCATGCAGGGCTCTCAGTGCCTTACCAGCCTTACCACATCTGCCGTCCACCCTTCGGCCCATGTTGGAGCTGACTCTGAGCCCACCACACCATATGACCTTCGACATTGAGCGATCCATGGCATATCGGCTTCATGTTCAGACCCCATCAAATGCAAGTCCATCTCGATATCTTCAGTCCACCTTGGTGGTCCGTTGAGCCGTCTGATGTAATTAAAAAAAAATTTTCTTAAATTTATTGTTGCTGCGCTAACTCCCGACATTTCCACAGTGGGACCAGTTCACCGTTGTTCTCCCGTTCACCGTTGTTTTCCCGTTCACCGTTGTTTTCCCGTTCACCGTTGTTTTCCCGTTACTAATGGCTCTGACTGTAAGGTTGAGTCCTGCAACTATTTGTTTATTACTTGGCTTGGAGCCGGGTATCGCTATGTCACCATGTCACTGAGGGATCAAGTCGCAATTTTAATCACGTCACAATGTTTATGTTATTTAGGACCTTCGCTCCGCTTCATTAAGCAGTTTTTCTGGTGTTTTGGTAAAGGACCAAATCTTAAAGACTGAAATAAGAAATGTTGTAAAGTGTCACACCTTCATCTACGTCTAATGTTATTTCATCCATATGAGATACCTGGACATTATTTTATTATTAAGGGGCAATTATCTAAAATGTTTGTGATTTATTTTGATGGTGCCATCAGTATCTTAGTTACTGCAACGTTTGACTTTTTAAAGTTTCTTCCCCCTGTGCTGCTTCCCTGGAAACAGTTCGTGATAGATCTAATGGTTATCATATACTTATTATTATTTTTTCGCTATTGTTATGCTTAACAGAATACATGAATATGATTCTCCTTGTTTGGGGTCTGGATAAATCAAAACACAATCGAGTTTTATCCGAGTAATTTGAGAGAAGATATAATAATATACATGAATATGATTCTCCTTGTTTGGGGTCTGGATAAATCAAAACACAATCGACTATTATCCGCGTACTTTCGGGGACGATATAATAATATACATGACGTATGCTTGAAATGACGCTTGTCTTTTATTTCAATTGTAGACCACGGAAATATGTCAACTCAAGACATTTCTATCTATTTTTTCTTTCGACAGCTAATTTTTTTGTTTTCATTCATCTTTTGCATTTTTACTATCTCGGAGACAGGTAAACTTTAAATATATAAAAAGCTGTTGAAAACGCTAATTTCAAGTAAAAAAAAATTGGAATAGTTAAAATAAAAAATCAAACTTCTTAAAATCGATTATAAAAATAAGGAAGTGAATATTTAGGGAACATTTGTAAAGATAAAAAAATAATTACAGGGCACACGTCTGTGGAGATGTGGTTCTTTGCTTATTTTGCCTTAGATCCAAATACATTTTTAACTTGTAGGTACATTTTCTTTTTTTGTTATCATTAAAAATGTGCAAATGAGCGAGGCGATTTGAAAAGTTATCGTGGATTCCCCCAGTTTTAAATGCGGTGCAATAGAAACGTCACAAAAAAAATCGCAGAGGTCATCCTTGCAAGGATGTTCTATAAATGTCGATATCATCTTCCGACAAAAATCGTGTGGACGGGAACTCAACAGCTTTATTCTTGAGGTGCATTAGATGAGAAAAATGTGATATTGAAGTATTTTAAAATATCATATACGTGTCCTCATTCCATCCCTAACCCAACTTCTCGGTTTTTATGTGCATACGAATGATGAATACATTAACATAATATATTCACATCTGCCGCCGTGATGCGTGGTAGTGTATAGACCGTGCATTGAAGGACTTCGTCACATGTGTCAAGGACGGTGTCTTTGCTAGAATCCCCCCACCCCCCCACCCACAGGTTGCACCGATGTCTACATAATGCCTGGTATAATCTGAAACACAACAACCCTGTCGCCTTCCTTCCCCCGCCCCACCCCACCCTCTATCAACCGAACAATTTCCCTGTGTGTAATCACGACCCTCCCTCAAACACCCACCCTCAGTGCCCTTATCCGTCCCCAAGTCCAGACCAAAGTCGTGAGCCCCAGACCGCTAGTTTGCTATCAACTTGAAGAAACCCCCTTCAAAGACTAGCCAACCCCCCCCCCACCCCTCCCAACTCTCTGTCCTTGGACAGCCGCCTAGCAATACACCGGATTTCCGTCTAATTTCTGATCCTTTGGTCAGCGGCAGGTAAGCTTAGCCCGGCGCCCGGGTCATTGCACGCTGGAAATGAAAGGACCGGCCGTTTCACCCTCAGCGCCCCGACCTCTGAGTCTGAAAAAAAACACAACAAACACATACAATCCTTCCTCAGTATGTTGTGATCGCCTCTTGACTATGTCCAGTCCTCAGTATGTTGTGATCGCCTCTTGACTATGTCCCGTCCTCAGTATGTTGTGATCGCCTCTTGACTATGTCCCGTCCTCAGTATGTTGTGATCGCCTCTTGACTATGTCCCGTCCTCAGTATGTTGTGATCGCCTCTTGACTATGTCCCGTCCTCAGTATGCTGTGATCGCCTCTTGACTATGCCCCGTCCTCAGTATGTTGTGATCGCCTCTTGACTATGTCCCGTCCTCAGTATGCTGTGATCGCCTCTTGACTATGTCCCGTCCTCAGTATGTTGTGATCGCCTCTTGACTATGTCCCGTCCTCAGTATGTTGTGATCGCCTCTTGACTATGCCGTCGACAAACGTCGACTGAAATCTTCAGTCAGCCATCGAAGCCCATCATTATTACAACGTCACAAAAGAATGCACAGTTGTTCTTTTTTCTGTTTAAATGTCTTTCTACAGAAACAACATACGAACGAGTTATCAGAAAGTTGTATCAAAAGTTATGTGAAAGTTGTATCAAAAATGTATACTTGGTCATTTCTTGTGAAGAGCCCAGTTTGAAAGGGACGTAACCGCTACTCGTACTGCACATTTGATAAAAGTTCGTTGAGAGGGTCGAAGGAGACAGGGATGGAAAAAGGTCGGGGTGGGTGAGGGCTGAGGGGGGAGGCAAAGATTGTTTTGCCAAAAGTGAACCGACGTTTGAAAAGCAAACATTGACATTTGCATATCTGAGACACAAATGTGACATGTTGCCCTAATTTGTCCCGTGTCTGCTTCACATCGGCCTTTGGAACCATGAGACAGTAATCTGATATTGTTTAGATCAACCTAATTAAAACTGAATATATAATATTGGTCAACCTTTTTGGAAACATAAGTAAAGATATTTGAAAAATAAAAACAAAAACACAAAAAAGGGAGAGATCCTTTTTATGTAATGTTGTACCCAACTTTCAAGAAATTTCTGTTGACGCATATTTAAGAAATGTAAAATACATGTCTCAAGTTGTCAGTGGCTAGACCCAATGTGAACCAGATTAAAGGGAATGTTATTTGAGGGAATTTCACGCACGTTTCAACCTGTAACAATCATGTCTAACTCACTGGTTCTCAGCTAGTGTTAAAGTACCTCAACACGCGTATCGCGTAATAATAAGAAAAATGTGCAACGATGTGTGTAGATATTGAATTTCTTTTTCATCTTATGCTTGGTTTAGTTTACCTGGACATATGGTATTGTCGTTTTAAACGTTGTCTGTAAGTCTTTACGAAAATTCCTACACTATACACACTTACGTCTAACATATCTTTTTACTTCTAACTGAACCACACTTTTTTTTGTTTGACGTTTGTTACTATTTATAACAAAGGACATCACTATATCAATGTTCCCTCTAAGGTACGCTGGTCCGTGTCCAAAGTCATAAAACTCGTGTGCAAAGTTGCTCAGCATCCATATTTTGTGCATTTAAAAAAAAATATAAAAAAAAATCAAATTTGCTGCGCGGTAATTCCAAATTGCTGCGCGGCGTCTGTCAAATATCTGCGCGGCCGCGCACCCGCGCAGCTTAAAGGGAACATTGCTCTATATAAATCAAGTCACCCTTGAAACGTTTAGATTAAACCAAAGTCCTAATTATTTATTATAGCTAAAACTGTTTACCCACTACCACTATCACCAACACTACCACTACCACTACCACTACCACTACCACTATCACTATCACTACCACTACCACTACCACTACCACTACCACTATCGCTTCTGTGTTGTCTACATACAAGTACAAGTCATGTAGAGCAAATCGTATAACGCCTATCTATACAGCAAGTAAAGAAATACATGTACCGGATAATCTCGTTTACAATAGGGAGTAAATTCCTGCTGCTCATTGAGGTGACAGTGAGCTGTGTGACGTCATTAGGTCACTAAATCATAGCTCTGCATGTAACAGCATGTAACCTTGCCTATCTGTAACTTTTGTTATTGGTTTACACTTCTAAATATTTCAGTGGCGTATTGGCACATGATTTCAGAACATGACTTCATCGGCTCTCAGGCTCGCAGTTCATTTATAATGGTATTTTATCTCATCTTATCTATTAAAGACGCCCCTTTTATACAGAAGATTATTGCGTCTTACGCTTATACGTGGAATATGTCTAGTCTTGCATTTTATTAGAACCTTTAATTTAGGTAGTGTGTTGGTTTTCTAGATTTGATAAGGCATCCCATTCCACGCCCGAATTCCAGACGGAAAGAACGAGAATTTGTAAGTGTTTGTTATTGCATGCCGAATAAGAAAAGCGTTTTTACCCCCATGTCAATCAAAGGAGTGTACTAGATATTAGATTGTCCTTTCTTTGTATTTGGTGAAAGGTCGTTCTCTTTTTGTGCAGCCAAACAATGGAATTCTCTACCATTACACATACGTAGTATTCAAACAACCAAGTCTTTCAAGACTGCACTTAAGACACATCTTTTCAAAATTTATTTTTAAAATTGATGAAACAACATTTCTTGTAAATGATTAACGTAGCTTATGTATAATGTATTGTAATTTTTTGTGTTTGTTGTGATATGAAAGTTAATTTAATACTTATAAGTATGTTATTTCTTTCATGTAAAGCGCTGTGAGCCCAGTTCCTTACTGGGATACAGCGCTATATAAATAATCAATTTATTATTATTATTATTATTTCAAAGTTAGAATTATTTTTCCGTATGTATTATTTATACTTTGCTCTTTGTTCTT